>CM038144.1:498670338-498717206 GCA_021437245.1 Aegilops speltoides | reverse complement strand
CAAAATGTTGTGAGCGGCGCTTGTCGAGGATGGTTTGAATAGCAAAAAGTTCTTATGGCCGTGCCATAGATGAGCAAGTTATCGAGGTGTTTTTGGCCGACCTTTGTTTTTCGACTCACATATGGCCGGTTTTAGGCCAAATTCACAACATGAGGTCATATATCGGTACCTAATTTGGCAAAATGTTGTGAACGGCGCTTGTCGAGGATGGTTTGGATAGCAAAAAGTTCTTCTGGCCGTGCCATAGATGAGCAAGTTATCGAGGTGTTTTTGGCCGACCTTTGTTTTTCGACTCACATATGGCCGGTTTTAGGCCAAATTCACAACATGAGGTCATATATCGGTACCTAATTTGGCAAAATGTTGTGAACGGCGCTTGACGGGGATGGTTTGGATAGCAAAAAGTTCTTCTGGCCGTGCCATAGATGAGCAAGTTATCGAGGTGTTTTGGCCGACCTTTGTTTTCGACTCACATATGGCCGGTTTTAGGCCAAATTCACAACATGAGGTCATATATCGGTACCTAATTTGGCAAAATGTTGTGAACGGCGCTTGTCGAGGATGGTTTGGATAGCAAAAAGTTCTTCTGGCCGTGCCATAGATGAGCAAGTTATCGAGGTGTTTTTGGCCGACCTTTGTTTTTCGACTCACATATGGCCGGTTTTAGGCCAAATTCACAACATGAGGTCATATATCGGTACCTAATTTGGCAAAATGTTGTGAACGGCGCTTGTCGAGGATGGTTTGGATAGCAAAAGTTCTTATGGCCGTGCCATAGATGAGCAAGTTATCGAGGTGTTTTGGTCGACCTTTGTTTTTCGACTCACATATGGCGGTTTTAGGCCAAATTCACAACATGAGGTCATATACCTAATTTGGCGGTACCTAATTTGGCAAAATGTTGTGAGCAAGTTATCGAGCTGTTTTGGCGTTTTTCGACTCACATATGGGATGGTTTGGATAGCAAAATGTTCTTATAGCAAAAAGTTCTTCTGGCCGTGCCATAGATGAGCAAGTTATCGAGGTGTTTTTGGCCGACCTTTGTTTTTCGACTCACATATGGCGGTTTTAGGCCAAATTCACAACATGAGGTCATATATCGGTACCTAATTTGGCAAAATGTTGTGAACGGCGCTTGTCGGGGATGGTTTGGATAGCAAAAGTTCTTCTGGCCGTGCCATAGATGAGCAAGTTATCGAGGTGTTTTTGGCCGACCTTTGTTTTTCGACTCACATATGGCCGGTTTTAGGCCAAATTCACAACATGAGGTCATATATCGGTACCTAATTTGGCAAAATGTTGTGAACGGCGCTTGTCGAGGATGGTTTGGATAGCAAAAGTTCTTCTAATTTGGCGGCGTGCCATAGATGAGCAAGTTATCGAGGTGTTTTTGGCGACCTTTGTTTTTCGACTCACATATGGCGGTTTTAGGCCAAATTCACAACATGAGGTCATATATCGGTACCTAATTTGGCAAAATGTTGTGAGCGGCGCTTGTCGAGGATGGTTTGGATAGCAAAAGTTCTTACGGCGTGCCATAGATGAGCAAGTTATCGAGGTGTTTTGGCCGACCTTTGTTTTCGACTCACATATGGCGGTTTTAGGCCAAATTCACAACATGAGGTCATATATCGGTACCTAATTTGGCAAAATGTTGTGAGGTGTTTTTGGCGACCTTTGCTCACATATGGCGGTTTTAGGCCAAATTCTTTGTGGTTTGGATAGCAAAAAGTTCTTATGGCCGTGCCATAGATGAGCAAGTTATCGAGGTGTTTTGGCCAACCTTTGTTTTTCGACTCACATATGGCGGTTTAGGCCAAATTCTCAACATGAGGTCATATATCGGTACCTAATTTGGCAAAATGTTGTGAACGGCGCTTGTCGAGGATGGTTTGGATAGCAAAAGTTCTTCTGGCCGTGCCATAGATGAGCAAGTTATCGAGGTGTTTTTGGCCGACCTTTGTTTTTCGACTCACATATGGCGGTTTTAGGCCAAATTCACAACATGAGGTCATATATCGGTACATAATTTGGCAAAATGTTGTGAACGGCGCTTGTCGAGGATGGTTTGGATAGCAAAAGTTCTTCCGGCGTGCCATAGATGAGCAAGTTATCGAGGTGTTTTTGGTCGACCTTTGTTTTCGACTCACATATGGCGGTTTTAGGCCAAATTCACAACATGAGGTCATATATCGGTACCTAATTTGGCAAAATGTTGTGAACGGCGCTTGTCGGGGATGGTTTGATAGCAAAAGTTCTTCTGGCCGTGCCATAGATGAGCAAGTTATCGAGGTGTTTTGGCCGACCTTTGTTTTTCGACTCACATATGGCGGTTTTAGGCCAAATTCACAACATGAGGTCATATATCGGTACCTAATTTGGCAAAATGTTGTGAACGGCGCTTGTCGAGGATGGTTTGGATAGCAAAAAGTTCTTCTGGCCGTGCCATAGATGAGCAAGTTATCGAGGTGTTTTTGGTCGACCTTTGTTTTTCGACTCACATATGGCCGGTTTTAGGCCAAATTCACAACATGAGGTCATATATCGGTACCTAATTTGGCAAAATGTTGTGAACGGCGCTTGACGGGGATGGTTTGGATAGCAAAAGTTCTTCTGGCCGTGCCATAGATGAGCAAGTTATCGAGGTGTTTTTGGCGACCTTTGTTTTTCGACTCACATATGGCGGTTTTAGGCCAAATTCACAACATGAGGTCATATATCGGTACCTAATTTGGCAAAATGTTGTGAACGGCGCTTGACGGGGATGGTTTGGATAGCAAAAGTTCTTCTGGCGTGCCATAGATGAGCAAGTTATCGAGGTGTTTTTGGTCGACCTTTGTTTTTCGACTCACATATGGCGGTTTTAGGCCAAATTCACAACATGAGGTCATATATCGGTACCTAATTTGGCAAAATGTTGTGAACGGCGCTTGTCGAGGATGGTTTGGATAGCAAAAGTTCTTCTGGCCGTGCCATAGATGAGCAAGTTATCGAGGTGTTTTTGGCGACCTTTGTTTTTTTTCGACTCACATATGGCGGTTTTAGGCCAAATTCACAACATGAGGTCATATATCGGTACCTAATTTGGCAAAATGTTGTGAACGGCGCTTGTCGAGGATGGTTTGGATAGCAAAAGTTCTTCCGCCGTGCCATAGATGAGCAAGTTATCGAGGTGTTTTGGTCGACCTTTGTTTTTCGACTCACATATGGCCGGTTTTAGGCCAAATTCATAACATGAGGTCATATATCGGTACCTAATTTGGCAAAATGTTGTGAACAGAACTTGTCGAGGATGGTTTGATAGCAAAAGTTCTTCAAAATGTTGTGAACGCCGTGCCATAGATGAGCAAGTTATCGAGGTGTTTTTGGTCGACCTTTGTTTTTCGACTCACATATGGCGGTTTTAGGCCAAATTCACAACATGAGGTCATATATCGGTACCTAATTTGGCAAAATGTTGTGAACGCAGCGCTTGTCGAGGATGGTTTGGATAGCAAAAGTTCTTCCGGCGTGCCATAGATGAGCTAGTTATCGAGGTGTTTTGGCCGACCTTTGTTTTCGACTCACATATGGCCGGTTTTAGGCCAAATTCACAACATGAGGTCATATATCGGTACCTAATTTGGCAAAATGTTGTGAACGGCGTTTGTCGAGGATGGTTTGGATAGCAAAAGTTCTTCCGGCGTGCCATAGATGAGCAAGTTATCGAGGTGTTTTTGGCGACCTTTGTTTTTCGACTCACATATGGCGGTTTTAGGCCAAATTCACAACATGAGGTCATATATCGGTACCTAATTTGGCAAAATGTTGTGAACGGCGCTTGTCGAGGATGGTTTGGATAGCAAAAGTTCTTCTGGCCGTGCCATAGATGAGCAAGTTATCGAGGTGTTTTTGGCCGACCTTTGTTTTTCGACTCACATATGGCCGGTTTTAGGCCAAATTCACAACATGAGGTCATATATCGGTACCTAATTTGGCAAAATGTTGTGAACGGCGCTTGTCGAGGATGGTTTGGATAGCAAAAAGTTCTTCTGGCCGTGCCATAGATGAGCAAGTTATCGAGGTGTTTTTGGCCGACCTTTGTTTTCGACTCACATATGGCCGGTTTTAGGCCAAATTCACAACATGAGGTCATATATCGGTACCTAATTTGGCAAAATGTTGTGAACGGCGCTTGTCGAGGATGGTTTGGATAGCAAAAGTTCTTCTGGCCGTGCCATAGATGAGCAAGTTATCGAGGTGTTTTTGGCGACCTTTGTTTTTCGACTCACATATGGCCGTTTTTAGGCCAAATTCTCAACATGAGGTCATATATCGGTACCTAATTTGGCAAAATGTTGTGAACGAGGCGCTTGACGGGATGGTTTGGATAGCAAAAGTTCTTCCGGCCGCGTGCCATAGATGAGCAAGTTATCGAGGTGTTTTTGGTCGACCTTTGTTTTTCGACTCACATATGGCCGGTTTTAGGCCAAATTCACAACATGAGGTCATATATCGGTACCTAATTTGGCAAAATGTTGTGAACGGCGCTTGTCGAGGATGGTTTGGATAGCAAAAAGTTCTTCTGGCCGTGCCATAGATGAGCAAGTTATCGAGGTGTTTTGGCCGACCTTTGTTTTTCGACTCACATATGGCCGGTTTTAGGCCAAATTCACAACATGAGGTCATATATCGGTACCTAATTTGGCAAAATGTTGTGAACGGCGCTTGACGGGGATGGTTTGGATAGCAAAAGTTCTTATGGCCGTGCCATAGATGAGCAAGTTATCGAGGTGTTTTTGGCCGACCTTTGTTTTTCGACTCACATATGGCGGTTTTAGGCCAAATTCACAACATGAGGTCATATATCGGTACCTAATTTGGCAAAATGTTGTGAGCGGCGCTTGTCGAGGATGGTTTGGATAGCAAAAGTTCTTTTTGGCCGTGCCATAGATGAGCAAGTTATCGAGGTGTTTTTTGCCGACCTTTGTTTTTCGACTCACATATGGCCGGTTTTAGGCCAAATTCACAACATGAGGTCATATATCGGTACCTAATTTGGCAAAATGTTGTGAACGGCGCTTGTCGAGGATGGTTTGGATAGCAAAAAGTTCTTCCGCCGTGCCATAGATGAGCAAGTTATCGAGGTGTTTTGGCCGACCTTTGTTTTTCGACTCACATATGGCCGGTTTTAGGCCAAATTCACAACATGAGGTCATATATCGGTACCTAATTTGGCAAAATGTTGTGAGCGGCGCTTGTCGAGGATGGTTTGGATAGCAAAAGTTCTTCCGTGCCATAGGCGTGCCATAGATGAGCAAGTTATCGAGGTGTTTTGGCCGACCTTTGTTTTCGACTCACATATGGCCGGTTTTAGGCCAAATTCACAACATGAGGTCATATATCGGTACCTAATTTGGCAAAATGTTGTGAACGGCGCTTGTCGAGGATGGTTTGGATAGCAAAAAGTTCTTATGGCCGTGCCATAGATGAGCAAGTTATCGAGGTGTTTTGGCGACCTTTGTTTTTCGACTCACATATGGCCGGTTTTAGGCCAAATTCACAACATGAGGTCATATATCGGTACCTAATTTGGCAAAATGTTGTGAACGGCGCTTGTCGAGGATGGTTTGGATAGCAAAAGTTCTTCTGGCCGTGCCATAGATGAGCAAGTTATCGAGGTGTTTTTGGCCGACCTTTGTTTTTCGACTCACATATGGCGGTTTTAGGCCAAATTCACAACATGAGGTCATATATCGGTACCTAATTTGGCAAAATGTTGTGAACGGCGCTTGTCGAGGATGGTTTGGATAGCAAAAGTTCTTCCGCCGTGCCATAGATGAGCAAGTTATCGAGGTGTTTTGGCCGACCTTTGTTTTTCGACTCACATATGGCGGTTTTAGGCCAAATTCACAACATGAGGTCATATATCGGTACCTAATTTGGCAAAATGTTGTGAACGGCGCTTGACGGGGATGGTTTGGATAGCAAAAGTTCTTCTGGCGTGCCATAGATGAGCAAGTTATCGAGGTGTTTTTGGCCGACCTTTGTTTTTCGACTCACATATGGCGGTTTTAGGCCAAATTCACAACATGAGGTCATATATCGGTACCTAATTTGGCAAAATGTTGTGAACGGCGCTTGTCGAGGATGGTTTGGATAGCAAAAGTTCTTCTGGCCGTGCCATAGATGAGCAAGTTATCGAGGTGTTTTGGCCGACCTTTGTTTTTCGACTCACATATGGCCGGTTTTAGGCCAAATTCACAACATGAGGTCATATATCGGTACCTAATTTGGCAAAATGTTGTGAACGGCGCTTGTCGAGGATGGTTTGGATAGCAAAAGTTCTTCCGCCGTGCCATAGATGAGCAAGTTATCGAGGTGTTTTTGGCGACCTTTGTTTTCGACTCACATATGGCGGTTTTAGGCCAAATTCACAACATGAGGTCATATATCGGTACCTAATTTGGCAAAATGTTGTGAACGGCGCTTGACGGGGATGGTTTGGATAGCAAAAAGTTCTTATGGCCGTGCCATAGATGAGCAAGTTATCGAGGTGTTTTTGGCGACCTTTGTTTTTCGACTCACATATGGCCGGTTTTAGGCCAAATTCACAACATGAGGTCATATATCGGTACCTAATTTGGCAAAATGTTGTGAACGGCGCTTGTCGAGGATGGTTTGGATAGCAAAAGTTCTTCCGCCGTGCCATAGATGAGCAAGTTATCGAGGTGTTTTTGGCGACCTTTGTTTTTCGACTCACATATGGCCGGTTTTAGGCCAAATTCACAACATGAGGTCATATATCGGTACCTAATTTGGCAAAATGTTGTGAAAGTTATCGGCGCTTGTTTTTCGACGAGGATGGTTTGGATAGCAAAAGTTCTTCTGGCCGTGCCATAGATGAGCAAGTTATCGAGGTGTTTTGGCCGACCTTTGTTTTTCGACTCACATATGGCCGGTTTTAGGCCAAATTCACAACATGAGGTCATATATCGGTACCTAATTTGGCAAAATGTTGTGAACGGCGCTTGTCGAGGATGGTTTGGATAGCAAAAGTTCTTCTCGCCGTGCCATAGATGAGCAAGTTATCGAGGTGTTTTTGGCCGACCTTTGTTTTCGACTCACATATGGCCGGTTTTAGGCCAAATTCACAACATGAGGTCATATATCGGTACCTAATTTGGCAAAATGTTGTGAACGGCGCTTGTCGAGGATGGTTTGGATAGCAAAAGTTCTTATGGCCGTGCCATAGATGAGCAAGTTATCGAGGTGTTTTTGGCCGACCTTTGTTTTTCGACTCACATATGGCGGTTTTAGGCCAAATTCACAACATGAGGTCATATATCGGTACCTAATTTGGCAAAATGTTGTGAACGGCGCTTGACGGGGATGGTTTGGATAGCAAAAAGTTCTTCTGGCCGTGCCATAGATGAGCAAGTTATCGAGGTGTTTTTGGCCGACCTTTGTTTTTCGACTCACATATGGTCGGTTTTAGGCCAAATTCACAACATGAGGTCATATATCGGTACCTAATTTGGCAAAATGTTGTGAACGGCGCTTGTCGAGGATGGTTTGGATAGCAAAAAGTTCTTCTGGCCGTGCCATAGATGAGCAAGTTATCGAGGTGTTTTTGGCCGACCTTTGTTTTCGACTCACATATGGCCGGTTTTAGGCCAAATTCACAACATGAGGTCATATATCGGTACCTAATTTGGCAAAATGTTGTGAACGGCGCTTGTCGAGGATGGTTTGGATAGCAAAAGTTCTTCCGCCGTGCCATAGATGAGCAAGTTATCGAGGTGTTTTTGGCGTACCTTTGTTTTCGACTCACATATGGCCGTTTTAGGCCAAATTCACAACATGAGGTCATATATCGGTACCTAATTTGGCAAAATGTTGTGAACGGCGCTTGTCGGGATGGTTTGGATAGCAAAAGTTCTTCCGCCGTGCCATAGATGAGCAAGTTATCGAGGTGTTTTGGCGACCTTTGAGTTTATCGACTAATTTGGCACATATGGCGGTTTTGAGGCCAAATTCACAACATGAGGTCATATATCGGTACCTAATTTGGCAAAATGTTGTGAACGGCGCTTGTCGAGGATGGTTTGGATAGCAAAAGTTCTTACGCCGTGCCATAGATGAGCAAGTTATCGAGGTGTTTTTGGCGACCTTTGTTTTTCGACTCACATATGGCGGTTTTAGGCCAAATTCACAACATGAGGTCATATATCGGTACCTAATTTGGCAAAATGTTGTGAACGGCGCTTGTCGAGGATGGTTTGGATAGCAAAAGTTCTTCGCCGTGCCATAGATGAGCAAGTTATCGAGGTGTTTTGGCCGACCTTTGTTTTCGACTCACATATGGCGGTTTTAGGCCAAATTCACAACATGAGGTCATATATCGGTACCTAATTTGGCAAAATGTTGTGAGCGGCGCTTGAGGGGATGGTTTGATAGCAAAAGTTCTTCCGGCCGTGCCATAGATGAGCAAGTTATCGAGGTGTTTTGGTCGACCTTTGTTTTTCGACTCACATATGGCAAGTTATCGGTTTTTTGGCCGCCAAATTCACAACATGAGGTCATATATCGGTACCTAATTTGGCAAAATGTTGTGAACGGCGCTTGTCGGGGATGGTTTGATAGCAAAAAGTTCTTGGCGTGCCATAGATGAGCAAGTTATCGAGGTGTTTTTGGCCGACCTTTGTTTTTCGACTCACATATGGCGGTTTTAGGCCAAATTCACAACATGAGTTCATATATCGGTACATAATTTGGCAAAATGTTGTGAACGGCGCTTGTCGAGGATGGTTTGGATAGCAAAAGTTCTTCGGCCGTGCCATAGATGAGCAAGTTATCGAGGTGTTTTGGCGACCTTTGTTTTTCGACTCACATATGGCCGGTTTTAGGCCAAATTCACAACATGAGGTCATATATCGGTACCTAATTTGGCAAAATGTTGTGAACGGCGCTTGTCGAGTATGGTTTGGATAGCAAAAAGTTCTTCTGGCCGTGCCATAGATGAGCAAGTTATCGAGGTGTTTTTGGCCGACCTTTGTTTTTCGACTCACATATGGCCGGTTTTAGGCCAAATTCACAACATGAAGTCATATGTCGGTACCTAATTTGTCAAAATGTTGTGAACGGCGCTTGTCGGGGATGGTTTGGATAGCAAAAAGTTCTTCTGGCTGTTCCATAGATGAGCAAGTTATCGAGGTGTTTTTGGCCGACCTTTGTTTTTCGACTCACATATGGCCGGTTTTAGGCCAAATTCACAACATGAGGTCATATATCGGTACCTAATTTGCAAAATGTTGTGAACAGCGCTTGTCGAGGATGGTTTGGATAGCAAAAAGTTCTTTTTGGCCGTGCCATAGATGAGCAAGTTATCGAGGTGTTTTTGGCCGACCTTTGTTTTTCGACTCACATATGGCCGGTTTTAGGCCAAATTCACAACATGAGGTCATATATCGGAACCTAATTTGGGAAAATGTTGTGAACGGCGCTTGTCGAGGATGGTTTGGATAGCAAAAGTTCTTCTGGCGTGCCATAGATGAGCAAGTTATCGAGGTGTTTTTGGCCGACCTTTGTTTTTCGACTCACATATGGCCGGTTTTAGGCCAAATTCACAACATGAGGTCATATATCTGTACCTAATTTGGCAAAATGTTGTGAACGGCGCTTGACGGGGATGGTTTGGATAGCAATAAGTTCTTCTGGCCGTGCCATAGATGAGCAAGTTATCGAGGTGTTTTGGGCCGACCTTTGTTTTTCGACTCACATATGGCCGGTTTTAGGCCAAATTCACAACATGAGGTCATATATCGGTACCTAATGTGGCAAAATGTTGTGAACGGGGCTTGACGTGGATGGTTTGGATAGCAAAAAGTTCTTTTGGCCGTGCCATAGATGAGCAAGTTATCGAGGTGTTTTTGGCCGACCTTTGTTTTTCGACTCACATATGGCGGTTTTAGGCCAAATTCACAACATGAGGTCATATATCGGTACCTAATTTGGCAAAATGTTGTGAACGGCGCTTGTCGAGGATGGTTTGGATAGCAAAAGTTCTTTTGGCGTGCCATAGATGAGCAAGTTATCGAGGTGTTTTTGGCCGACCTTTGTTTTTCGACTCACATATGGCGGTTTTAGGCCAAATTCACAACATGAGGTCATATATCGGAACCTAATTTGGGAAAATGTTGTGAACGGCGCTTGTCGAGGATGGTTTGGATAGCAAAAGTTCTTCTGGCCGTGCCATAGATGAGCAAGTTATCGAGGTGTTTTTGGCCGACCTTTGTTTTTCGACTCACATATGGCCGGTTTTAGGCCAAATTCTCAACATGAGGTCATATATCGGTACCTAATTTGGCAAAATGTTGTGAACGGCGCTTGACGGGGATGGTTTGGATAGCAATAAGTTCTTCTGGCCGTGCCATAGATGAGCAAGTTATCGAGGTGTTTTTGGCCGACCTTTGTTTTTCGACTCACATATGGCGGTTTTAGGCCAAATTCACAACATGAGGTCATATATCGGAAGTGTTCCATGACATTACCAAAATTATTATCACGGAAGTGTCCACTTCCATGATGATAAATCGCGTGTCATGGAAGTGCTTTCATCAAGGGTGACCGACACGTGGCATCCACCGTAACGGGTCGCCGTTAAGCTATCGGGTCCGGTTTTGGATCCGATAACCCGCTAACAGTCCGGACCAATGGGGATTTTCGACGTGTAAATTTCTCATTGGCCAGAGGAACCACGTGTTGGCTCACGGTTCAGACAGATGGTATCCACTCATTGGACGGAAGGCACCTATGATACATCGACACATGGCACGACCCAACAGAGACCCATTCCGGTGAAAAGGCCGGCCCGTTTGACTTGGTCAAAAGGCAGCGGGCCGGCCCACGGAAAGCCTGTTAACAGTCTGTTCACATATAGCTCATTTACAGCCTGCGAAGTCATGGCCCGTTACGGTTTATCCTAATTAGGCCCAGTAGCGTCATCTGGACCGTCCAATATGATTCCAGCCCGTTGTAATTTCCGGCCCATGTACGGCCCATGACGTCTTTTGGCCCATATGAGGGCCTTTGTAACTCTTGGCCCATTAATGACCCGTGGTGAAACTGGCCTGTAATGAACAGTGTATCACTTTATACCCATTAACGTCCCATTATTCCATTGGGCCGTTTCCAGCCATATTATCTTTCGGCCTTCACAGGGCCCATTTATTCTTGGGATCATTTCAAAGATCTGGTTTACTTACGCCCATTCTCGGCCTTTTTTCGCTAGGGCCAAATTCAACTTTGTGGTTCTGATCGGCCCGTTTGTGGCCCGTTAACCCATTAGGCCGTTTTCATAGCATCATCAAATACGGTCGATTAATGACGACCCGTTATGGTCGGCCCATGAATGGATGATTCCAACTCTAGCCTGTTTATGACCCATAATGTGGTATGTTATTGGCTCATGTTTGGCCAATCGATCATACGGCCCGTAGAAGGTCCATTGATGCTATTGCCCGTATAAGGCCCATTGTTTCTACGAACCATAGAGGGCCCATTGTTTCTACGGACAGTAGAAGGCCTATTGTTCCTATGGCCCGTAGGAGGCCCATGGTCACTACAGTAAATATGTAGCCCATGGTTATTGTGGCCTAGTTTTAAAAAATAGGTTATTGCGGCCACTAGCAAACTACGGAAAAAGAACTGCACTGACTACAAGCAAACAAATAAACAAGACAACAAGGAAATAAATAAGCAAGCAACTTACGCTAGGCTATCACGGCTATTACACATATTACATCCACTGGGCATCAAAGTTCGCCACCAGTACAAATATAGGGAACAAAAGTAGCATACCATAAGATGGGCACCGGAGGTGGGCCGAGGAGGGCACAACCCACCGAGGCGCGCTGGGCTGGGCGCACCAGTGGGTTGTGCCCACTGTGAGCCACCTTTGGTAGTTATTTGCTCCAATATTCCTTAAATAGTCCATAAAAATTCTCCGTGAAGGCTCAGCTTGTTTGGAGTTGTGCAGAATAGGTAGCCTGACGTAGCTTTTTCAGGTCCAGATTTCCAGTTGCCAGAATTCTCCCTCTTGGTGTGTACCTTGCAAATTATGAGAGAAAAGGCATTGCACCCACTATAGATGGACGTAGAGCTTATCACACCCGATCATCACGTGGTGTCTCGGCACGACGAACTTTGACAACGGTGCATACTCAGGGAGAACACTTTACCTTGAAATTTAGTGAGAGATCATCTTATAAAGCAAAATAAGATGCATAAAGGATAAACATCACATGCAATCAATATAAGTGATATGATATGGCCATCATCATCTTGTGCTTGTGATCTCCATCTCCGAAGCATCGTCATGATCACCATCGTCACCGGCGCGACACCTTGATCTCCATCGTAGCATCGTTGTCGTCTCGCCAACTATTGCTTCTACGACTATCGCTACCGCTTAGTGATAAAGTAAAGCAATTACAGGGCGATTGCATTGCATACAATAAAGCGACAACCATATGGCTCCTGCCAGTTGCCGATAACTCTGCTACAAAACATGATCATCTCATACAATAAAATTTAGCATCATGTCTTGACCATATCACATCACAACATGCCCTGCAAAAACAAGTTACACGTCCTCTACTTTGTTGTTGCAAGTTTTAAGTGGCTGCTACGGGCTGAACAAAAACTGTTCTTACCTATGCATCAAAACCACAACGATAGTTCGTCAAGTTAGTGTTGTTTTAACCTTCTCAAGGACCGGGCGTAGCCACACTCGGTTCAACTAAAGTTGGAGAAACAGACACCCGCCAGCCACCTATGTGCAAAGCACGTCGGTAGAACCAGTCTCGCATAAGCGTACGCATAATATCGGTCCGGGCCGCTTCATCCAACAATATTGCCGAAATAAAGTATGACATGATGGTAAGCAGTATGACTTGTATCGCCCACAACTCACTTGTGTTCTACTCGTGCATATAACATCTACGCATAAACCTGGCTCAGATGCCACTGTTGGGGAACGTAGTAATTTCAAAATTTTCCTACGCACATGCAAGATCATGGTGATGCATAGCAACGAGATGGGAGAGTGTTGTCCACGTACTCTCGTAGACCGAAAGCGGAAGCGTTAGCACAATGCGGTTGATGTAGTCGTACGTCTTCACGATCCGACCGATCAAGTACCGAACGTACGGCACCTCCGAGTTCAGCACACGTTCAGCTCGATGACGTCCCGCAAACTCCGATCCAGCAGAGCTTCACGGGAGAGTTTCGTCAGCATGACGGCGTGATGACGGTGTTGATGATGCTACCGACGCAGGGCTTCGGCTAAGCACCGCTACAATATTACCGAGGTGGAATATGGTGGAGGGGGGCACAGCACACGGCTAAGAGATCAATGATCAATTGTTGTGTCTAGAGGTGCCCCCCTGCCCCCGTATATAAAGGAGCAAGGGGGAGGTGGCCGGCCAAGGAGGAGGGCGCGCCAAGGGGGGAGTCCTACTCCCACCGGGAGTAGGACTCCTCCTTTCCTTGTTGGAGGAGAGGGGAAGGAAGGGAGAGAGGAGAGGGAAGGAGGGCGCCCCCTTGTCCAATTCGGACTAGACGGGAGGGGGCGCGCGGCCTGCCCTGGCCACCCCTCCTCTTTTCCACTAGGGCCTATGAGGCCCACTAAACCCCCGGGGGGGTTCCGCTAACCCCCCGGTACTCCGGTATATGTCCGAAACCTCTCGAAACACTTCCGGTGTCCGAACATAGTCATCCAATATATCGATCTTTACGTCTCGACCATTTTGAGACTCCTCGTCATGTCCGTGATCATATTCGGGACTCCGAACTACCTTTGGTACATCAAAACACAAATACTCATAATACAGATTGTCACCGAACTTTAAGCGTGCAGACCCTACGGGTTCGAGAACTATGTAGACATGACTGAGACACGTCTCCGGTCAATAACCAATAGCGGAACCTGGATGCTCATATTGGCTCCTACATATTCTACGAAGATCTTTATCGGTCAAACCGCATAACAACATACGTTGTTCCCTTTGTCATCGGTATGTTACTTGCCCGAGATTCGATCGTCGGTATCTCAATAGCTAGTTCAATCTCGTTACCGGCAAGTCTCTTCACTCGTTACGTAATGCATCATCCCGCAACTAACTCATTAGCTACATTGCTTGCAAGGCTTATAGTGATGTGCATTACCGAGAGGGCCCAGAGATACCTCTCCGACAATCGGAGTGACAAATCCTAATCTCGAAATACATCAACTCAACAAGTACCTTCGGAGACACCTGTAGAGCACCTTTATAATCACCCAGTTATGTTGTGATATTTGGTAGCACACAAAGTGTTCCTCCGGTAAGCGGGAGTTACATAATCTCATAGTCATAGGAACATGTATAAGTCATGAAGAAAGCAATAGCAGCATACTAAACGATCAAGTGCTAAGCTAACGGAATGGGTCAAGTCAATCACATCATTCTTCTAATGATGTAATCCCATTGATCAAATGATAACTCATATCTATGGTTAGGAAACTCAACCATCTTTGATCAATGAGCTAGTCAAGTACAGGCATACTAGTGACACTATGTTTGTCTATGTATTCACACATGTATTATGTTTCCGGTTAATACAATTCTAGCATTAATAATAAACATTTATCATGATATGAGGAAATAAATAATAACTTTATTATTGCCTCTAGGGCATATTTCCTTTAGTCTCCCACTTGCACTAGAGTCAATAATCTAGATTACACAGTAATGATTCTAACACCCATGGAGTCTTGGTGCTGATCATGTTTTGCTCGTGGAAGAGGCTTAGTCAATGTGTCGCAACATTCAGATCTGTATGTATCTTGCAAATCTCTATGTCTCCCACCTGGACTTGGTCCCGGATGGAATTGAAGCGTCTCTTGATGTGCTCTGTTCTCTTGTGAAATCTGGATTCCTTTGCCAAGGCAATTGCACCAGTATTGTCACAAAAGATTTTCATTGGACCCGATGCACTAGGTATGATACCTAGATCGGATATGAACTCCTTCTTCCAGACTCCTTCATTCGCTGCTTCCGAAGCAGTTATGTACTCCGCTTCACACGTAGATCCCGCCATGACGCTTTGTTTAGAACTGCACCAACTGACATCTCCACCATTCAATATAAACACGTATCCGGTTTGCGATTTAGAATCGTCCGGATCGGTGTCGAAGTTTGCATCGACGTAACCATTTACGACTAGCTCTTTGTCACCTCCATAAACGAGAAACATATTCTTAGTCCTTTTCAGGTACTTCAGGATGTTCTTGCCGGCTGTCCAGTGATCCACTCCTGGATTACTTTGGTACCTCCCTGCTAAAGTAATAGCAAGACACACATCAGGTCTGGTACACAGCATTGCATACATGATAGAGCCTATGGCTGAAGCATAGGGAACACCTTTCATTTTCTCTCTATCTTCTGCAATGGCCGGGCATTGAGTCTGACTCAACTTCACACCTTGTATTACAGGCAAGAACCCTTTCTTTGCTCGATCCATTTTGAACTTCTTCAAAACTTTATCAAGGTATGTACTTTGTGAAAGTCCAATTAAGCGTCTTGATCTATCTCTATAGATCTTGATGCCCAATATATAAGCAGCTTCACCGAGGTCTTACATTGAAAAACTTTTATTCAAGTATCCTTTTATGCTATCTAGAAATTCTATATCATTTCCAATCAACAATATGTCGTCCACATATAGTATTAGAAATGCTACAGAGCTCCCACTCACTTTCTTGTAAATACAGGCTTCTCCAAAAGTCTGTATAAAACCATATGCTTTGATCACACTATCAAAGCATTTAATCCAACTCCGAGAGGCTTGCACTAGTCCATAAATGGATCGCTGGAGCTTGCACACTTTTTTAGCACCTTTCGGATCGACAAAACCTTCTGGTTGCATCATATAAAACTCTTCTTCCAGAAATCCATTCAGGAATGTAGTTTTGACATCCATTTGCCAAATTTCATAATCATAAAATGCAGCAATTGCTAACATGATTCGGACAGACTTAAGCATTGCTACGGGTGGTAAAGTCTCATCGTAGTCAACCCCTTGAACTTGTCAAAAACCTTTCGCAACAAGTCGAGCTTTGTAGATAGTAACATTACCATCAGCGTCAGTCTTCTTCTTGAAGATCCATTTATTTTCGATGGCTTGCCGATCATCGGGCAAGTCAACCAAAGTCCATACTTTGTTCTCATACATGGATCCCATCTCAGATTTCATGGCCTCAAGCCATTTTGCGGAATCTGGACTCATCATCGCTTCCTCATAGTTCGTAGGCTTGCCATGGTCAAGTAACATGACTTCCAGAATAGCATTACCGTACCACTCTGGTGCGGATCTTACTCATGTTGACCTACGAGGTTCGGTAGTAACTTGATCTGAAGTTTCATGATCAATATCATTAGCTTCCTCACTAATTGGTGTAGGCGTCCACAGAACCGGTTTACGTGATGAACTACTTTCAATAAGGGAGCAGTACATGATTACCTCAACAAGTTCTACTTTCCTCCCACTCACTTCTTTCGAGAGAAACTCCTTCTCTAGAAAGGATCCATTCTTGGCAACGAATGTCTTGCCTTCGGATCTGTGATAGAAGGTGTACCCAAAAGTTTCCTTTGGGTATCCTATGAAGACACATTTCTCTGATTCGGGTTCGAGCTTATCAGGTTGAATCTTTTTCACATAAGCATCGCAGCCCCAAACTTTAAGAAACGACAACTTTGGTTTCTTGCCAAACCATAGTTCATAAGGCGTCGTCTCAATGGATTTTGATGGTGCCCTATTTAACGTGAATGCAGCCGTCTCTAAAGCATAACCCCAAAATGATAGCTGTAAATCAGTAAGAGACATCATAGATCGCACCTAATTTCCTCTTGATCAAAGAGGATCGCCTCTATGGGAGGATGGCCGGCGTCCACCCTATAGTGCGCAAAGATTTCTTTGGCCTCTTTTATTATAAATCTAAACTCATGTGCCAAAAAGATAGTAGCGGCGCGCTTAACAAAAGAATGCTCAATATTAGAAAATTCCAGAAAAATTCTTTGAATGCACGGATGCATATGCATAAATTGCCTTTCAAGCTCAACTACAAGCATAGCGATAGCATCCGCAACACTACTAGTTCTATGATGAGTAGAACCACCCATAGAAGGTAAAGCACCAGCACAAGTAAAGAAATCTTGAATAACCTCTTTTCCAATAATATTACCACTACCAATTCGAAACTTTTTAGTATGGAAGATAGGGGGTTCTTCAGCAGGAGCATCAGAATTTTCCATGTTATCATTATTGTCCATATCAACGATAATCTCCCCGATTTCAGACATGACGGCAAACAAAAGCGAGGAGGAAGAAGAGGGCGAAAAAAACGGCAAGGGTGAAGTGGGGGAGAGAAAAACGAGAGGCAAATGTCAAATAATGTAAGTGCGAGGGAGATGAGTTTGTGATGGGTACTTGGTATGTCTTGACTTGAGCGAAGACCACCCCGGCAACGGTGCCAGAAATCCTTCTTGCTCGTCTTGAGCTTGCGTTGGTTTTCCTTGAAGAGGAAAGGGTGATGCAGCAATAGTAGCGTAAGTATTTCCCTCGATTTGAGAACCAAGGTATCAATCCGATGGAGGCTCCTCGAAGTCCCACGCACCTACACAAACAAACAAGAACTCGCAACCAACGCAATAAAGGGGTTGTCAATCCTTCATGGCCACTTGCGAAAGTGAGATCTGATAGAGATAATATGATAAGATAAATATATTTTTGGTATTTTATGATATAGATTGGAAAAGTAAAGATGCAAATAAAAGTAGATTAAAAGCTTATATGATAAAAGATAGACCCGGGGGCCATAGGTTTCACTAGTGGATTCTCTCAAGATAGAATAAGTATTACGGTGGGTAAACAAATTACTGTCGAGCAATTGATGGAAAAGCGAATAATTATGAGATTATCTAGGCATGATCATGTATATAGGCATCACGTCCGTGACAAGTAGACCGACTCCTGCCTTCATCTACTACTATTACTCCACACATCGATCGCTATCCAGCATGCATCTAGAGTATTAAGTTCATAAAGAACAGAGTAACGCATTAAGAAAGATGACATGATGTAGAGGGATAAACTCATGCAATATGATATAAACCCCATATTTTTATCCTCGATGGCAACAATACAATATGTGCCTAGCTGCCCCTTCTGTCACTGGGAAAGGACACCGCAAGATTGAACCCAAAGCTAAGCACTTCTCCCATTGCAAGAAAGATCAATCTAGTAGGCCAAACCAAACTGATAATTCGAAGAGACTTGCAAAGATAACTTAATCACACATAAAAGAATTCAGAGGAGATTCAAATATTTCTCATAGATAAACTTGATCATAAACCCACAATTCATCGGATCTCAACAAACACACCGCAAAAAGAGTTACATCGAATAGATCTCCAAGAAGATCGAGGAGAACTTTGTATTACTGAGATTCAAAGAGAGAGAAGAAGCCATCTAGCTAATAACTATGGACCCGAAGGTCTGTGGTAAACTATTCACAACTCATCGGGGAGGCCTTGGAGATGATGTAGAGGCCCTCCTGTAGGGGAACGTAGTAATTTCAAAAAATTTCCTACGCACACGCAAGATCATGGTGATGACATAGCAACGAGGGGAGAGTGTTGTCTACGTACCCTTGTAGACCGAAGCGGAAGCGTTGACACAGCGTAGTGGAAGTAGTCGTCGTCTTCCGGTTCAACCGATCCAGCACCGTTACTCCGGCACCTCCGAGTTCTTGACACACGTCAGCTCGATGGCGCACCCTCGTTCTCCAATCCAAGAGAGGCTCAGGGGAGTTCCGTCAAGACGATGGCGTGGTGGCGATCTTGATGTTCTCTGTCGCGGGGCTTTGCCTAAGCACCGCTACAATATGACCTAGGTGTAATATCGTGGAGGGGGGCACCGCACACGGCTAAGGAACGATCAATGATCAACTTGTGTGTCTATGGGGTGCCCCCTGCCCCCGTATATAAAGGAGTGGAGGAGGGGGGCCGGCCTCTCTATGGCGGCGCCTAGGGGAGTCCTACTCCCACCGGGAGTAGGATTCCCCTTCCTAGTCCAACTAGCAACCCTTCCATGTAGTAGGAGTAGGAGAGAAGGAAAGGGAAGGAAAAGGAGAAGGAAGGAAGGGGCGCCTCCCTAGTCCAATTCGGACTAGTCCATGGGGAGGGTGCGGCCACCCTTATGGCCCTTTTCTCCTTTCCCGTATGGCCCATTAAGGCCCAATACGAATTCCCGAACTCTCCGTACTCAAAAATACCGAATCACTCGGAACCTTTCCGAACTCCGAATATAGTCGTCCAATATATCGATCTTTACGTCTCGACCATTTCGAGACTCCTCGTCATGTCCCCGATCTCATCCGGGACTCGAACTCCTTCGGTACATCAAAACTCATAAACTCATAATAAAATTGTCATCGAAACCTTAGCGTGCGGACCCTACGGGTTCGAGAACTATGTAGACATGACCTAGAACTATTCTTGGTCAATAACCAATAGCGGGACCTGGATGCCCATATTGGTTCCTACATATTCTACGAAGATCTTTATCGGTCAAACCGCATAACAACATCGTTGTTCCCTTTGTCATCGGTATGTTACTTGCCCGAGATTTGATCGTCGGTATCCAATACCTAGTTCAATCTCGTTATCGGCAAGTCTCTTTACTCGCTCGTAATGCATCATCCGTAACCAACTCATTGGTCACATTGCTTGCAAGGCTTATAATGATGTGCATTACCGAGAGGGCCCAGAGATACCTCTCCGACAATCGGAGTGACAAAACCTAATCTCAAATCGCCAACTCAACATGTACCTTCGGAGACACCTGTAGTACTCCTTTATAATCACCCGATTACGTTGTGGCGTTTGGTAGTACCAAAGTGTTCCTCCGTAAACGGAGTTGCATAATCTCATAGTTACAGGAACATGTATAAGTCATGAAGAAAGCAATAGCAACATACTAAACGATCAAGTGCTAAGCTAACGGAATGGGTCAATTCAATCACATCATTCTCCTAATGATGTGATCCCGTTAATCAAATGACAACTCTTTTGTCCATGGCTAGGAAACATAACCATCTCTGATAAACGAGCTAGTCAAGTAGAGGCATACTAGTGACACTATGTTTGTCTATGTATTCACACATGTATTATGTTTCCAGTTAATACAATTCTAGCATGAATAATAAACATTTATCATGAAATAAGGAAATAAATAATAACTTTATTATTGCCTCTAGGGCATATTTCCTTCAGTCTCCCACTTGCACTAGAGTCAATAATCTAGTTCACATCGCCATGTGATTTAACACCAATATTCATATCTGTATATGATTAACACCCATAGTTCACATCATCATGTGAACAACATCCAAAGGGTTTACTAGAGTCAATAATCTAGTTCACGTCGCTATGTGATTAACACCCAAAGAGTACTAAGGTGTGATCATGTTTTGCTCGTGAGAGAAGCTTAGTCAGCAGGGTCTCATCACATTGAGCCGTATGCATTTTGCAAATATTTTATGTCCACAATGCTCGCACGGAGCTACTCTAGCTAATTGCTCCCACTTTCAATATGTATCCAGGTTGAGACTTAGAGTCATCTGGATCGGTGTAAAAGTTTGCACTTGATGTAACTTTTACAACAAACTCTCTTATCACTTCCATAATCGAGAAACATCTCCTTAGTCCTTACTAAGGATATTCTTTGACCAATGTCCATGATCTACTCCTAGATCACTATTGTACTCCTTGCCAAATTCAGAGCAAGGTATACAATAGGTGCAGTACATAGCATAGCATACTTTATAGAACCTATGATCGAGGCATAGGGAATGACTTTTCATTCTCTTTCTATTTTCTCTTTGTGGTCGGGATTTGAGTCTTACTCAATTTCATACCTTTGCTACACAGCAAGAACTCTTTCTTTGACTGCTCCATTTTGAACTATTTCAAAATCTTGCCAAGGTATGTACTCATTGAAAATCTTATCAAGCGTCTTGATCTATCTCAATAGATCTTGATGCTCAATATGTAAGTAGCTTTTCTTGAGGTCTTTTCCTTTTAAAGAACTCCTTTAAAACACTCCTTTATGCTTTGCGTAAAAATTCTACATTATTTCTGTCAACAATATGTCACTCACATATACTAATCGAAAAGGCAGTAGTGCTCCCACTCACTTTATTGTAAATACAGGCTTCATCGTAAGTCCATATAAAACTATATGCTTTGATCAACTTATCAAAGCGTATATTCCATCTCCGAGATGCTTGCACCAGTCCATAGATGGATCGCTAGAGCTTGCACATTTTGTTAGCACCTTTAGGATTGACAAAACCTTCTAGTTGCATCATATACAACTCTTCTTTAATAAATCCATTAAGGAATGCAGTTTTGACATCCATTTGCCGATTTCATAAAATGTGGCAATTGCTAACATGATTCAGACAGACTTAAGCATCGATACGAGTGAGAAAATCTCATCGTATTCAACACCTTGAACTTGTTGAAAAACTTTCGCAACAAGTCGAGCTTGGTGGATAGTAACACTACTATCAGTGTCCGTCTTCCTCTTGAAGATCCATTTATTTAACATGGCTTGCTGATCATCGAGCAAGTCAATCAAAGTCCATACTTTGTTCTCATACATGGATCATATCTCAGATTTTATGGCCTCAAGCCATTTCGCGGAATCTGGGCTCATCATCGCTTCCTCATAGTTCGTAGGTTCATCATGGTCTAGTAACATGACTTCCAGAACAGGATTACCGTACTACTATGGTGCGGACTGTACTTTGGAAGACCTACAAGGTTTTGTAGTAACTTGATCTGAAGTTTCATGATCATCATCATTAGCTTCCTCACTAATTGGTGTAGGAATCACTGGAACTGATTTCCGTGATGAACCACTTTCCAATTTGGGAGAAGGTACAAATTACCTTATCAAGCTCTATTTCCTCCCACTCACTTCTTTCGAGAGAAATTCCTTCTCCAGAAAGGATCCATTTTTAGCAACGAATATCTTGCCTTCGGATCTGTGATAGAAGGTGTACCCAACAATTTCTTTTGGGTATTCTATGAAGACGCACTTCTCCGATTTGGGTTGGAGCTTATCAGGATGAAACTTTTTCACATAAGCATCGCAGCCCCAAACTTTAAGAAACGGCAGCTTAGGTTTACTGTTAAACCATAGTTCATACGGTGTCGTCTCAACGGATTTAGATGGTGCCCTATTTTAAACGTGAATGCAGCCATCTCTAATGCACACTACTAGGAAAAGGCATGCTAGTGGCGCACTGGTTTTGCCTTCTAATGGCGCATGGCTGGTGCGCCACTGGCATCACGCCATTAGAATTTTCTTCTAATGGCGCACCACCAGTGCGCCATTAGAATCTGGTACTCTAATGGCGCATGTGGCGAGCGCCATTAATCTTTACTCACGGTGCGCCACTATAATCTGCTATACTTACAGTAAAGACATTATAGTGCGCCATTAGTAACAACTTTTTTAATTCTTTTCTTCTTAATCTCAGGTCACTATTTCACATATGAGATATTCAACACATATATATATACAACAAGCATCCATATAGCAATCATATCCAACACACAAGTTTCATCATATATACATACATAGCCAACACATAGTTCCGTCGTTACAAAAGTTTCACATTGTTCATCCAACACCGTTATCCATCAATTCACAAATGTTTCACATTGATACAAAATAAAAACACAAATGGAAAAGAAGCACCCCATCCACGCAAGCTTCCGTCAATTAAATCAAATCTGCAAAATGATAAACAAGAAGTTAGAAGAAGAAAAGAAGAAGACTAGAAGAATACTAGAAGAGGAAGAACACTAGAAGAAGAATAAGAAGAGTTTTGGAAAAGAAAAGAAGAAGAAGAAGACTATAAGCTTATTATGTAAACTTGATCATTTTGTGCTAACATAAGTTATTTTGGAGCTAACCTATAGGAAACTAAGCATATAAGGTCTAAGTTAGTATATTAGAGCCAACTTAGGTAAAATGAAGCTAACCTATGTCATTTTGGAAAAGAAGAAGATTAAGAAAAGACTATAAGCTTATTATGTAAACTTGATCATTTTGTGCTAACATAAGTTATTTTGGAGCTAACCTATAGGAAACTAAGCATATAAGCTCTAAGTTAGTATATTAGAGCCAACTTAGGTAAAATGAAGCTAACCTATAGGAAACTAAGCATATTAGAGATAACATAGGTAACTAAGTATATATATATCATTTTGGATAGCTAACCTATAGGAGATCGACATACACGACAAAGTAGGCAGTTCTTCTCCTTCTTCTCCTTCATCTCTCTGATGCGCCTAGAGCGGCGAGGCGGTGGAGGCGATGGAGGTAGTGGGATGTAGTCTTCTACCACAATTGGCGTGGTCATGTCGCCCACCTGGGATCGCCGGCGCCACCACCGGTGCGTGGTCATTGTCGAGCACCACCACCATCGCGAGGCCACCTTGAGCACGACCATCGCTAGGTCATCCTCACCACCTCCATCTCTTGCCCATGGTCAGCCACCACCATCTCTTGCCCTTGGTCACCACCACCAGCGCTAGGTCATCCTCACCTGATGCCCATCGTCATGATGCAGCTCCTCATCCTCACTCTGCTCCTCTTCTCCCGCACTCCAGTCCGGATCATCCTTCTTGTTGTCTATCTTTGGTGCGAGATCGCTCTTTGCTTCGCTCTGACCAGAATCATTCTTTGCTTCGCTACACCATAGTCATTCTTCTTTGGTCAGTAGCTGATGTCGCTCTTCTGCTCCTACCTGTCCAAAATGCAACAATGACCGTTAACAATCGATGTGAGACAAAGCCAAATGTAGAGGAATAAGAAGAGGTAGAACGTCTGGCATCATCATCGGCAGCAGATCGCATGCGACACATAGTCTTGTTGTACACCTTCATGATGAGCATGTTGGCGTCGGCGTCGTACACGAAGACAAGGAAGTACCCCAGCTGCAGGTCGTGAGGCACGGTAGAAGTTCTCCCACCCACGAGACAAGTACATGTGGCCCTTCTTGATCGCCAATGCACATCCCATCGCTCTGCGAAACCCGCTGCCGGCTGTCGCAGCTTCACATTATCTGGCGGATCTTCACCCATCAGCATGTTCATAAACTCTGTCAGCAGCCTCTGCGGTTTGGGAAAATGAGTGATGTAGCAAACAATGATATCATAATGAGATGGGTGAAGGGAGATCTCTCGTTTTATATACCAGCGTCATGGATCCAATCAAGCCTCAAGTATGATAGTGAAGAACTCGGAAGCATCCAACTCAGATCATGCGGTGTCGCAGATCGGCGGTGGCTGCTTCCGCCATCTCGATAAGCAGCGAAGAGACCAATTAGTACCCTTACAACAGATCATAAAACATGCATTAGTCGCAAGTACCCCATATGTCCTATTTTTAGCAAAGTCATGCTAAAATTCACGGAAAATTTCAGCATGACCTTTGCTGAAAATAGGACATATGGAGTACCCGAATTTGCCGGAACGGAAGTTAATCAACATTCCGGCAAACTCAAGGGCCGAACGGAAGTTAATCAAGTTGACAAAATTCCCAAGTAGTACAAAGAAGACATCACAAGTAGTACCAATGAACATATAGTCCAGCAGGTTGAAAAAGCTGAAGTTCTCGTAATGAAGAATCACACAACACAAAGACCTACATTATGATGATACATTTGGAGATTGCACATACAGTTTTCACATAAGCGTAATTGTTCGGAGATTGCACATATAGTTTTGACAAAGACAACACCTATGACAACACATACAGTTTTTCATATTTGTAGATTGCACAAACAGTTTTCACATAGAGCAATGTTCTTTTCATTTCACCTTCCATTTTTTTGCAATTCAACTCACTTCCTTTTCTTAGAGTTACTGCTCCCAAATGAAATGACACTTTGACATGGCTGCAATTTTCAGTGTCTACTTATCTGCAATTTTTCTGTGTCTGCTTAGGAGAAATAGGTTTCAAACTTCAGCTTGTTTTGTATAAGGAGACTAAAAAACTATCTAAGGAGTTCTTCAAGTTCAAGTTACAGCCTGCATGACATTTTCCTACACAATGCTTGTTGTAAATAATTACTTAAAGTAAACACTTTTTATCTTAGCTTACTTACAAATGTAATGCCTATCTTTCCGGTTTTCCAATTCCTTTTGTTTCATTTTCAACATTGCTCTGTTTGTAGTTAATAGCATTGTTCAAGAAATCAGATATGCAATCTCTGACAGAGATCTGCTGGCCATTGACTTCTTTGGTATACAAAACTGAATATGCTACTCTAGTTCACGGAGTTGGTTACTTAATTCTGTCCATTCCCATTGGTGCTGGCCGACCTTTGGGTAATAGCTACTTATACTTGTTGTTACAAATTCTTTATGTTATATATACTTACAGCAGCACTGCTAATGATACTAGCCCATGTGCTTGTGGGTGTGGTGTCCTATTTGCAGAAAAATACCATGTGTAAGTGGAGTGCAGTGTTTTGCAGAAGCAGATGTTCAGTTGGGTGCTACCCTGTCTATTTGCAGAAGCAGTGTTTCTCTACAGTATTGGAACACTGAACATTTTCAGTTAACTGTAGCAAGAACACTGAAGAACACTGAACCCTTTTTTGGGGGAAACATGGCAATCTATACACTCAGAAAACAGAAGCATGCCTAAGCAAAAAGCTTCATCACCTACTTCTCAGATACGAGGGAGTGGTACATTTTATTCAGGCTGCCGTAGGGGGAAGGAGGGGAAGGGGGGAGAGGTGAGGAATCACCTGTGGGATAACGGCAGGCTGCCGTAGGAGGACGCCGGTGTCGAGGAGGCAGCGGGTGGCGGCGCGTCGAGGAGGCGGCGCGTCGAGGAGAAGGAGGCGCGTCGAGGAGGTGGCGCGTCGAGGAGGAGGATCGCGTCGAGGAGGTGGCGCGTCAGGCGGAGGCGGTGGAGGCGGGCGATGGAGGGTTCGGCGGCTGGGCGCTGGCCAAGGGCGGTGGGCCGGCAGCGTGGCGGCGGCTAGGAACCCTAAATTGTCGCTTTCGGGAGGGAGGTTAGCGCAGGCGGGCCACGGGCGAGGGGACGGGCGCGCAAGGCGTGAGGGAGGGGCGGTGCTCGGCTCGGGGACGGCGAGGAGGCGGCTTCGGTTTGGAGACAGCGAAGGAGGCGAGGGGGCGAGGGGACGGCGAACACG
The DNA here is from genome assembly GCA_021437245.1 of Aegilops speltoides. Lineage (NCBI taxonomy): Eukaryota > Viridiplantae > Streptophyta > Magnoliopsida > Poales > Poaceae > Aegilops > Aegilops speltoides. Next base: position 498,690,880 of record CM038144.1, on the reverse strand, counting down.
GGGGGGGGGGGCAGCGGGAGAGATTAGAGATATTTGGGGATTTAGTGTGGGGGGAAACTTTCTAATGGCGCACCACCATATCATGCGCCATAAGTACGACTACTCTAATGGCGCACCAGCAGTGGTGCGCCATTAGAATTTTGTTCTAATCTAGCCCACTAGCCCTACCTACCACCTAACCCTATCTACAACAGAACCCACCCACTAGCCCGACTGGTCAAGACGCAAGACACACACACCAGAGTCCACAGGTTCGATTCCTGTGCTCCCCAATACTTTTTACGCATTTTAAATGCTGTTTTTATATTTATTTGTGTTTAAATATGTTCAAACTTGTTTAAATCATAACAGTAATATTTTTATGCATTTTAAATGCTGTTTTTATATTTATTTGTGTTTATCAAACTTGTTTAAATTATAACATGTAATATTTTTTATAAAAATAGTAAAAAAATTAAAAATATGTTCAAAATGTGCGGGTTCTTGCTGGGGCGGGCAGGTGCTCGGCGGTGGAGCGGGGAGGTTTATGGGTGGAGCTAGCGGGGAGGTCTTGGTGCGATCGAGATGGAGGATCGAGATCGAGATGGGGATCGAGATCGAGATGGAGGGGGATCTGATAATATGCATTTTAAATATGTTCAAACTTGTGTTTAAATATGTTCAAACTTGTTTAAATCATAACAATAATATTTTTATGCATTTTAAATGCTGTTTTTATATTTATTTGTGTTTATCAAACTTGTTTAAATTATAACAGTGTAATATTTTTATAAAAATAGTAAAAAATTAAAAATATGTTCAAAATGTGCGGGTTCTTGTGGGGCGGGCAGGTGCTCGGCGGTGGAGCGGGAGGTTGCGATGGGTGGAGCTAAGCGGGAGGTCTTGAGTCGATCGAGATGGAGGATCGAGATCGAGATGGAGGGGATCGAGATCGAGATGGAGGGGATCTGATAATATGCATTTTAAATATGTTAAAACTTGTGTTTAAATATGTTCAAACTTGTTTAAATCATAACAATAATATTTTTATGCATTTTAAATGCTGTTTTTATATTTATTTGTGTTTATCAAACTTGTTTAAATTATAATAATGTAATATTTTTATAAAAATAGTAAAAAAAATAAAAATATGTTCAAAATGTGCGGGTCTTGGCTGGGGCCGGGCAGTGCTCGGCGGTGGAGCGGGGAGGTTGCGATGGGTGGAGCTAGCGGGAGGTCTTGGTGCGATCGAGATGGAGGGGGATCGAGATCGAGATGGAGGGGGATCGAGATCGAGATGGAGGGGGATACAGTAATGGCGCACATCCTGTCCGGTGCGCCATTAGAAGTTATATATAGTAATGGCGCATTGTTTACCTCATGCGCCATTAGTATGTAAGGGAAAATGGGAAAAAAAATTCATACTAATGACGCACGCTGTCCGCCGTGCGCCATTAGTGTCTTCCACTCTAATGGCGTATCAGGAACAGGTGCGCCATTAGTATATAGTAGTGGCGCACTGCATCCACGGTGCGCCATTAGAATCAATCCTATCTATAGCCCTTTTCCTAGTAGTGGCATAACCCCAAAACGATAGTGGTAAACTGATAAGAGACATCATAGATCGCACCATATCCAATAAAGTGCGGTTACGACGTTCGGACACACCATAACGATGTGGTGTTCCAGGTGGCGTGAGCTGTGAAACTATTCCACATTGTTTGAAGACCAAACTCGTAACTCAAATATTTGTCTCCGTGATCGGATCGCAGAAACTTTATTTTCTTGTTACGATGATTTTTTTTCACTTTACTCTGAAATTCTTTGAACCTTTCAACTATTTCAGACTTATGTTTCGTCAAGTAGATATACCCATATCTACTCAAATCATCTTGTGAAGGTCCGAAAATAACGATACTTGCCACGAGCATCAACACTCATTGGATCGCATACATCGGTATGTATTATTTCCAATAAGTCAGTAGCTTGTTCCATTGTTCTGGAGAATGGAGTTTTAGTCATCTTGCCCAAAAGGCATGGTTCGCAAGCATCAAATGATTCATAACCAAGTGATTCTGAAAATCCATCTTTATGGAGTTTCTTCATGCGCTTTACACCGATATGACCCAAACAGCAGTTCCACAAATAAGTTGCACTATCATTATTAACTTTGCATCTTTTGGCTTCAATATTATGAATGTGTGTATCACACGATCGACATCCAACAAACCATTTTCATTGGGTGTATGACCATAGAAGGTTTTATTCATGAAAAAAGAACAACAATTATTCTCTAACTTACATGAATAACCGTATTGCAATAAACATGATCAAATCACATTCATGCTCAACGCAAACACCAAATAACACTTATTTAGGTTTAACACTAATCCCGAAAGTATAGGGAGTGTGCGATGATGATCATATCAATCTTGGAACCACTTCCAACAAACATCGTCACTTCACCCTTAACTAGTCTCTGTTTATTCTGCAACTCCCGTTTCGAATTACTAATCTTAGCAACCGAACAAGTATCAAATACTCAGGGGCTACTATAAACACTAGTAAGGCACACATCAATAACTCAGATATCAAATATACACTTGTTCACTTTGCCATCCTTCTTACCCACCAAATATTCGTGGCATTTCCGCTTCCGGTGACCATTTCCTTTGCGATGTAAGCACTCGGTTTCAGGCTTTGGTCCAGCTTTGGTCTTCTTCACGGGAGTGACAACTTGCTTGTCATTCTACTTGAAGTTCCTTTCTTTCCTTTGCCCTTTTCTTGAAACTAGTGATCTTGTTAACCATCAACACTTGATGCTCTTTCTTGATTTCTACCTTCGTTGATTTCAGCATCACGAAGAGCTTGGGAATCGTTTTCGTCATCCTTGCATACTATAGTTCATCACGAAGTTCTAGTAACTTAGTGATGGTGACTCTGAATTCTGTTAATCACTATCTTATCTGGAAGATTAACTCCCACTTGATTCAAGCGATTGAAGTACCTAGACAATCTGAGCACATGCTCACTAGTTGAGCGATTCTCCTCCATCTTTTAGCTATAGAATTTGTTGGAGACTTCATATCTCTCAACTCGGGTATTTGCTTGAAATATTAACTTCAACGCCTGGAACATCTTATATGGTCCATGACGTTCAAAAACGTCTTTGAAGTCCCGATTCTAAGCCGTTAAGCATGGTGCACTAAACTATCAAGTAGTCATCATATTGAGCTAGCTAAACGTTCATAACGTCGCCTCTGCTCCGCAATAGGTCCGTCACCTAGCGGTGCATCGGGGACATAATTCTTACAGGCAAAGAATGAGGATAAACCTCATGTCACGGATCTAATCCGCATCATTGCTACTAACATCTTTCAATACAGTTTTCTCTAGGAACATATCAAAATAAACATATGAAAGCAACAACGCGATCTATTGATCTACAACATAATTTGCAAAATACTACTAGGACTAAGTTCATGATAAATAAAAGTTCAATTAATCATATTACTTAAGAACTCCCACTTAGACAGACATCCCTCTAATCCTCTAAGTGATCACGTGATCCAAATCAACTAAACCATGTCTGATCATCACGTGAGATGGAGTAGTTTCAATGGTGAACATCACTATGTTGATCATATCTACTATATGATTCACGCTCGACCTTTCGGTCTCCATGTTCGGAGGCCATATCTGTATATGCTAGGCTCGTCAAGTTTAACCTGAGTATTCCGCGTGTGCAACTGTTTTGCACCCGTTGTATTTGAACGTAGAGCCTATCACACCCGATCATCACGTGGTGTCTCAAAGACGAAGAACTTTCGCAGCGGTGCATACTCGGGAGAACACTTCTTGATAAGTAGTGAGAGATCATCTTAAAATGCTACCGTCAAACAAAACATAATAAGATGTATAACGAGATAAACATCATATGCAATCAAAATATGTGACATGATATGGCCATGATCATCTTGCGCCTTTGATCTCCATCTCCAAAGTATCTTGTCATGATCTCTATCGTCATCGGCACGACACCATGATCTTCATCATCTTGATCTATATCAATGTGTCATCACATGGTCGTCTCACCAACTATTGCTCTTGCAACTATTGCTATCGCATAGCGATAAAGTAAAGCAATTATTTGGCACTTGCATCTTATGCAACAAAGAGACAACCATAGAGCTTACGCGATCGCCGATAACTTCAACAAAACATGATCATCTCATACAACAACTTATATCTCATCACGTCTTGACCATATCACATCACAACATGCCTGCAAAAACAAGTTAGGCGTCCTCTACTTTGTTGTTGCAAATTTTACGTGGCTGCTACGGGCTTAGCAAGAACCGCTTTTACCTCGCATCAAAACCACAACGATAGTTTGTCAAATAGACTCCATTTTAACCTTCACAAGGACCGGCATAGCCACACTCGGTTCAACTAAAGTTGGAGAAAGCAGACACCGCTAGTCACCGTGTGCAAAGCACGGCGGTAAAACCAGTCTCGCGTAAGCATCTGGCGTAATGTCGGTCCGGCCGCTTCATCCAACAATACCGCTGAACCAAAGTATGACATGCTGGTAGGCGATGACTTATATCGTCCACAACTCACTTGTGTTCTACTCGTGCATATAACATCAACACATAAAACCTGGCTCGATGCCCTTTGTTGGGGAACGTAGTAATTTCAAAAAATTCCTACGCACACGCAAGATCATGGTGATGACATAGCAACGAGGGAGAGTGTTGTCTCGTACCCTTGTAGACCCGAAGCGGAAGCGTTGACACAGCGTAGTGGAAGTACCGTCGTCTTCTGGTTCAACCGATCCGAGCACCGTTACTCCGGCACCTCCGAGTTCTTGACACACGTACAGCTCGATGGCGCACCCTCGTTCTCCAATCCAGAGAGGCTCGAGGGGAGTTCCGTCAAGACGACGGCGTGGTGGCGATCTTGATGTTCTCTGTCGCAGGCTTCGCCTAAGCACCGCTACAATATGACCGAGGTGTAATATCGTGGAGGGGGCACCGCACACGTCTAAGGAACGATCAATGATCAACTTGTGTGTCTATGGGGTGCCCTGCCCCGTATATAAAGGAGTGGAGGAGGGGAGGGCGGCCTCTCTATGGCGCGCCTAGGGAGTCCTACTCCCACCGGAGTAGGATTCCCCTTTCCTAGTCCAACTAGTAACCCTTCCATGTAGTAGGAGTAGGAGAGAAGGAAAGGGAAGGGAAAAGGAGAAGGAAGGAAGGGGGCGCCCCCCCTCCCTAGTCCAATTCGGACTAGTCCATGGGGAGGGGTGCGGCCACCCTTATGGCCCTTTTCTCCTTTCCCGTATGGCCCATTAAGGCCCAATACGAATTCCGTAACTCTCCGGTACTCAAAAATACCAATCACTCGGAACCTTTCCGAACTCCGAATATAGTCGTCCAATATATCGATCTTTACGTCTCGACCATTTCGAGACTCCTCGTCATGTCCCCGATCTCATCCGGGACTCCGAACTCCTTCGGTACATCAAAACTCATAAACTCATAAGAAAACATCCATCGAAACCTTAAGCGTGCGGACCCTACGGGTTCGAGAACTATGTAGACATGACCTAGAACTATTCTTGGTCAATAACCAATAGCGGGACCTGGATGCCCATATTGGTTCCTACATATTCTACGAAGATCTTTATCGGTCAAACCGCATAACAACATCGTTGTTCCCTTTGTCATCGGTATGTTACTTGCCCGAGATTTGATCGTCGGTATCCAATACCTAGTTCAATCTCGTTATCGGCAAGTCTCTTTACTCGCTACGTAATGCATCATCCGTAACCAACTCATTGGTCACATTGCTTGCAAGGCTTATAATGATGTGCATTACCGAGAGGGCCAGAGATACCTCTCCGACAATCGGAGTGACAAAACCTAATCTCGAAATCGCCAACTCAACATGTACCTTCGGAGACACCTGTAGTACTCCTTTATAATCACCCGATTCGTTGTGACGTTTGGTAGTACCCAAAGTGTTCCTCCGGTAAACGGGAGTTGCATAATCTCATAGTTACAGGAACATGTATAAGTCATGAAGAAAGCAATAGCAACATACTAAACGATCAAGTGCTAAGCTAACGGAATGGGTCAAGTCAATCACATCATTCTCCTAATGATGTGATCCCGTTAATCAAATGACAACTCTTTTGTCCATGGCTAGGAAACATAATCATCTCTGATAAACGAGCTAGTCAAGTAGAGGCATACTAGTGACACTATGTTTGTCTATGTATTCACACATGTATTATGTTTCTGGTTAATACAATTCTAGCATGAATTATAAACATTTATCATGAAATAAGGAAATAAATAATAACTTTATTATTGCCTCTAGGGCATATTTCCTTCACCTCCATGATCGATTCCCCCTCCGGCGGAGCACCGGCGAAGGCTCCAAGATGGGATCTCGCGGATACAGAAGGTTACGGTGGTGGAAATAGTTTTTCGTGGTCGCTTCTGATGTTTTCGGGGTACATGGGTATATATAGGAGGAAGAAGTAGGTCGGTGGACGCTCGAGGGGCCCAAGAGGGTGGGGGCGCGCCCACCTGTAGGGGGCGCGTCGGGCATCCTCGTGGCCGCCTCCCTTGTTTCTTGACTTCCACTCCAAGTCCTCTGGATCACGTTTGTTCCAAAAAGATCGCTCCCGAATGTTTCATTCCGCATGGACTCCGTTTGATATTCCTTTTCTTCGAAACACTGAAATAGGCAAAAAAACAGCAATTCGGGCTGGCCCTCCGGTTAGTAGGTTAGTCCCAAAAATGATATAAAAGTGTAAAGTAAAGCCCATAAACATCCAAAACGGGTAATATAATAGCATGGAACAATAAAAAATTATAGATACATTGGAGACGTATCAGACACCGCTGCCACGGGAGGGTAGGACAAAAGATGTCATGCAAGTTCTTTTCCATAAGCATGTATGACTATATTCGGAATACATGCCTACATTACATTTGTGCACTTGAGCTAGTTCTGTATCGCCCTATGTTATAACTGTTGCATGATGATTTGCATCTGACATAATTATCCATCATTGATCCATTGCCTATGAGCTTTTCACATATTGATCTTTTCTTAGTTACTTCTCCGTTGCCACTGTTACGATTGCTACAAAACTGCTACTGTTACTTTTGCCACCATTACCGTTACTTCCATACTACTTTGCTACTAAATACTTTGCTGCAGATATTAAGTTTTTCAGGTGTGGTTGAATTGACAACTCAGCTGCTAATACTTGAGAATATTCTTTGGCTCCCCTTGTGTCGAATCAATAAATTTGGGTTGAATACTTTACCCTCGAAAACGGTTGCGATCCCCTATACTTGTGCGTTATCATGGGGCCCCTGGGCCCACTAGTTAGTGGCCTTGGGGGTGGCTCCAGCGGCACCACGTTGGTGGGGTCGACGAAGAGAGCTCTAGCGAGCCTCTCTCCCATGGCGGAGGGCTCGGGAGCTCGCCGAGATTCACCTACGGGTGGTTAAAGTGGGCGCAGGCGGGCACGTTCGAATGGGGAGAGCCCGCCACGTCATTTGGGACCACTGGGCGGAACTGGGTATGCCGAAGGAGGTGCCGGCGATGGGCCGAGCAGGCGCCGATGTTCGGGTGAAGAAGGAACAACAGCAACAACACGCAAACGGGCGGAGTAAAGAGCTAGCGAGGGCCTATGTCTTGCAACAAGGCTAATGGACACACGTGCGTGGCCAATTGGTCGCCGGAGCTACACCGGTGACGAGCTCGGGCGGCTGCGGGATTGGCTATGATGGGGACGGCAGCTACGAGCAGAAGAGAACGGAGGGGGAGGGGAGCTCACAGCGGAGCTGCAGGGGGCAGCAGTGGGCTCGAGGAGGCCCGGTGGTAGAGGGCGAGGGTAGAGTGCTCCCCAGCTTGGGCTGGTGGTCGAGGTCGACGAGGTGAACGACGGAGGGGCTTGTGGACGCGGCGGAAGGGCGCGGGAGTGACGGTCGCCACGACGGAGCGAGGTGCACGATGACGGCCGTGCTCGGCTGCGATGGATCTGGGGAGAGGTGCGAGGCCAGATGGGGCAAGGGGAAAGAGAAGTGCGAGTGGGGGGCGCGTGGCAGGGGGAGGGCTCGAGGCGCCCCGGGGGGGAGGGTCCTTATCCCCTCCGGCGTCGCCGGCGAGGCAGCTCGGTGGCGACCCCGGGCGTGGTCGGGCGCGCGCGATGAACAGGAAGGAGAAGGTGACCCGGGAGGAAGTGGGCTGGCTGGGCCGGCCCAGGTGCGCTAGGCCCAGGGGCAGGGGCTTCCCCTTTTTTTCGTTTTCATTTTCTTTTTTATTTTAGTTCCCTTTTTATATTAGTTTTATAAAATATAATTCTAGCACCTAAATTAGTATTATTAATTAGCCCACTGCCATATTTAGTTTAGTACTTAAATGAAATACCTTGCAATTTTATTATTAAAAACATTTAAATAATTGTTTTAGCCCCTGTTTTATCTATTCAAGGGCATTTAAATACTTTATAAAATGTGGTTTTTTCAACACGACCATTATCTAGGGATTATTTGCGACACTTTGAACATTTTTGTTTTCATGTTTAACAAATTTGAATTTTTGGCTTTAAATTTGGAATTGTAATATGGATCAAGTGAGGATTAGCAGCAGTAATGTGATGACATGGCACCATTTACAGGGGACTACAGTAGCATAATTAAGAGGGCATTACACTAGTCAGCCAGCCATCATGTGAACACTTGAGATGGAAGTCAATAGTAGCAAGCACATTCTGGCTTGTGCAATGCTTTGTTACCCCTATATATATGATGCAGACTGTAACGTCGACACTGGCAGTGACATGAGCATCATCTATTGCCCTAATGCAATCCTGAAATGGCATTAGGAGATTGTGTTATGGCTATAGCCGAACACATGTGAGGTGATTGGAGAGAGAGAGAGAATAGTGTCCACGTGGTGTGGTGTGGTGTGGTGTGGAGGCAGGCGCTACACTACACACGAGAACAAGGGGAGATGAGAGGAGAGAGATATGCCACTCAACTCCACTACACTACACACTCGTCTCGTCTCCCACCCCTCTCCCCCACCCAACCCCCGCCGCTGCCAGCCCTCCCCCATCCCACCGGACCCGGAGAAGAAGGAGCCTCTCCCCGCCCCTCTCCCCCCACCAAAACCAATCTCAATCTCAACCTCAATCTCAATCAAATCTGCTGCAACCTTCCCTCTCCCCGCCCGCCCGCCCGCCCGCATTAAGATAAGAGACTCTCCTTGTAAATCCAATCAAATCGGATCCATCCATCCCCCAGCCCTAAACCCACCTTCCTCCCTCCCTCCCCCCCCAAATCCATCCACCCACCCCACCCACCCGCCGCCAATCCCCAATCCCAATCCCTGCGTCGATGGCGACGGACGATCCGAGCCCCGAATCCCACCAGCCCCAAACCCTAGCCGGGGAGCTCGTGCAGGCCAAGACCAAGGGCCGCCACCACTGGTGGCCCGCGCGCCTCCACTCCCCATCCTCAGAATCCCCCCTCGTATCCTCCCTCGGCTGCTTGGAGAATTTGAAGAAGATTGCTAAATCCCCTTCTTCTCAGTTGTACTTGCTGAAACGCACGCCGGGGTTCGTCAATCATGGAAATCACTTCGGAACCCCAAAACAGTGAGTAATAGTGCACGAAGCGGGCCAGAATCGGCCAAAACAGTGAGTGTTGATTACCGACACGTAAGCGCACCTTGGGGTTCAACAACTATGCAAGTCGCTTCGGGACCCCAAAACAGTGAGAAATAGTCCACGAAATGGGTCAGAATTGGCCCAAACGGTGATTGTTGATGGTGGACATGGTAAAGCACCCGGGGATCAACAATCATGGAAATCGCTCCAGGACAACAAAACAGTGAGTAATAGTGCATGAAACGGACCAGAATCGGCCAAAACAGCAATTGTTGATGACCGACATGTAAGTGCACCTTGGGGGTTCAACAACCATCGAAATCGTTTTGGGACCCCAAAACGGTGAGTAATAGTCCACGAAACGGGTCAGAATCGATAAAAACCGTGAGTGTTGATGACCGACACCTAAACGCACCCCGGGGTTCGTCAATAGTGAAAGCACACCTTGGGGTTCAACAACCATGGAAATCGCTTTGGGACACCAAAACAGTGAGTAATAGTCCATGAAACGGGTCACAATTGACAAAAACCGCGAGTGTTAATGACCGACACGTAAATGCACCCTGTGGTTCGTCAATTGTTGAAATCACTTCAGGAGCCCAAAATTGTGAGTAATAGTCCACGAAACGGGCCAGAACCGGCCAAAACTGTGAGTGTTGATGACCGACACATAAGCGCACCTTGGGGTTCAACAACTACGAAAATCGCTTCGGGGCCCCCAAACGGTGAGTAATAGTCCACGAAACGGGTAAGAATTGTCCTAAAGTGTGAGTGTTGACGACGGACACGTAAACGCACCCCGGGGATCTTCAATCGTGGAAATCGCTCTAGGTCGCAAAAACGGTGAGTAATAGTCCAAGAAATGGACCAGAATTGGCCCAGATTTTGAGTATTGACGACCGACACGTACGCGCACCTTGGGGTTCAAAAACCATGGAAATCAGTTTGGGACCCCAAAACGGTGAGTAATAGTCCACGAAACGGGTCAGAATCGACAAAAACCGTGAGTGTTGATGACCGACACGTAAACGCACACCGGGGTTCGTCAATCATGGAAATCACTCCGGGACCCCAAAACAGTGAGTAATAGTCAACGAAACGTACCAGAATCGGCCAAAACTGCGATTGTTGATGACCGCCACGTAAGCGCACCTTGGGGTTCAGCAACCATGGAAATCGCTTTGGGACCCCAAAAGAGTGAGTAATAGTCCATGAAATGGGTCAGAATCGACAGAAAATGCGAGTGTTGATGACCGACATGTAAGCGCACCTTGGGGTTCATGAACTATGGAAATCGCTTCGGGACCCCAAAATGATTCCCATCGGATAAAGGGTACTTTACACTTAAGGTTGTGGTCGGGTTTACCTTAACGATCTCTAGTATTTGCGGATGCTTGCTAGAGTTCCAATCATAAGTGCATATAATCCAAGTACTGAAAGTATGTTAGCTCATGCCTCTCCCTCATATAAATTTGAATAATGATCACCGATCTTGTTATCAATTGCCTAGGACAATTTCGCAAACTATCATCACTTTTACACACTCCCTATACTAACTTAATTGTTCTTTTATTAAAACAACACCTTTCTTTTATTTTCATGTTATTTATTATCTTACAAACTTATCCCATTACACGTATAAAGTAGTTTATTACTTGTTTCTAGGTAAAGCAAATGTTGGTGTGCGTAGAGTTTTATCGGTGGTCAATAGAACATGAAGATACTATTAATTCTACCTTTAACTCCTCATTGGGTTCGACACTCTTACCTATCAAAAAAGGCTACACCAGATCCCCTATACTTGTGGGTTTTCACTAACATATTAGCTGGGATATCCAAAACTAGGCCTTCCTTTGTAGAAATTGGGAACTTGTGATGCTTGAACTAGTGAAATTAGCTAATCGTGCTAATTCCTGACACACCTCATCATAGGGTCCAATCCTAGATCCCAATGGCATGTTTGATCGCAGTCCACACATCAAAACAAGCAACAGAATACGTGAAAAACAATATACATTGTGTTGATGCACTATACGTACATACATAGTGTCCTTGTGTTTTTTGTACCTTTTATATTTATATACTTGAAGTAGTAATATAAGATTTCCATAGCTGTGCCTCACAGTTAAAAGGGAAAATAGAATAATGATTGCAGTTTTGAGAAGTACAAAATAAAGAAAGCATTTCATCAACGCAACTGACCATTAGGCAATGGAGAAGGCCTTATGATCAATGTTAACACATGGAGTATAGGGATCGCCATGCAACTAGGATGCGCACAGAGCTCTGAATATGTGAAAGCCTTCCTATGCATGGTATGAAACATATGAAGCTCATGAAATTTTCTACTCAACAATGCATGAAGTGGTGCTACTTTTGAAGCATAGGTGTATTGTATACTAAAAAGAATAATGGTATTGCTCCTTCTCTCACCCTCACTTTTTTTTCTTCTTTTTTCCGTCTTACCTTTTTTGTGGCACCTCCGTGGTGCGTCTTTTATTTTATTTTTTGAGTGGCGGGCGGACCGAGCAAGAGCAGCAACTGAAGCGAACCGAGCCGAGCGGCTAGGCCCATGAAGAGCCCACAACGTCCACTTTGTGTGTGTAGCTTGCTTTAGCTATTGCTAGAGTTAGGGTTCCAAGATTTCCCCTCCTCTCTCGCCGTCGCCCTCGCCGTCGCCGCCGCACAGCACAGCACAGCAGGGACCTCACCGGAGTGAGTGAGTTGGGTGAAGGATGAGGCCGGTGTTCTGCGGCAACTTCGACTACGAGACGCGGCAGTCGGACCTGGAGCGCCTCTTCTCAAAGTACGGACCCATCCGCCGCATCGACATGAAATCCGGTACCCAGCTCTCAGCTCTCATCCTGCTCTGCTCGTGTATGCTCTGCTCTGCTCTGCTCTGCTCGTGTCCCTCAAATAGATGATAGATAGATTGCTCTGCTCGTGTCCCTCAAATAGATGATAGACAGATTGCTCTGCTCGTGTCCCTCAAATAGATGGTAGATAGATTGCTCTGCTCTGCTCTGCTCTATGGATGAATGAATGAATGAATGAATGAATGAATGAATGAATGAATGAATGAATAAATGAATGAATGAATGAATGAATGCTCAAAAAAGAAACAACTATCTAACTTTCAATGCAACTGTTTCTACATACTGCAGGCTACGCCTTTGTCTACTTCCAAGACGAGCGCGACGCCGAGGATGCAATAAGGCGCCTCAGCAACGCCGAGTTCGGCCAGACCAGCCGCAGGCTCTCCGTCGAATGGTCAAGGGTAACCTGCTCTCTCTCTCTCTCTCTCTCTCTCTCTCTCTCTCTCTCTCTCTCTTTGTCTGTCGAATGAATGACATGTCTTCCTAAATACAAATTCATTCCTCCAGCAAGAGGAGCCGGTCCCCAAGAACCGCGACAGGCCTACAGGGGCAGATGCAAAGCCCACCAGGACGCTCTTTGTTATCAACTTTGACCCCATCCGCACCAAAGTCGTCGACATCGAGAGGCATTTTGAGCCCTACGGCAAGATTGCAAACATTCGTATCCGCAAGAACTTTGCTTTCGTGCAGTACGAGGCGCAGGAGGACGCCAGCGTAGCCGTCAACAAGACCGACAAGAGGTATGTATCATCCGCTTCCCACTGCCCATCCTCCATCCAGTATCAACAAATCAACAATGCTGCAAATCTTCTATGACTGATTACTTGTTTGCTCTAGACTAGAGCCCTGGGCAGGCATGGCATTGCTGCTATTACTGCATCTAACAATGCACTTATTCTTCCGTCATTTCATTTGGGGTGGGGTCCATAACATCTTCATACTGGATTCCCTCCCCCCGACTAGTTAGGTTATTTCGCACTGTGTGCTGAGGTCTCAAATTCTCTACTACATCATGTGACCTGACATGGATTTTTATGATAGTTGGATGGTCTTTCTTCTTGCAATAATTATTTTTACATCAATACAAAAGCAAAACTGTTAGGTAGGCTGCAGTTTTTAGGCCCTCAAATATTATCTGCGCGCTTGCTCCACTGAAGCACCGTCAAGTCATTAACTCTCCAATATCATTGGAATGCTTGCTCTGCTCCACTGAGCCATCGTCTAGTTCTGCTTCGCAAGTAGATTTGGTAACCAGTTGTTCTTTTTTGAATTAATCCGCCCCCTTTTTGGGTCTTGAGCTAGTTTCATGTGGATGGCCTCAGTTTTGGTTTGCTGAATTTACACTGTCATGCCATATGCAGTTGCAATTTTCCCTTGTAAATTTGTAGCTACTTTTCTAGGAATTGAAATTTGATGAAGTACGTTTGCTGCTGAAGCTTTTCTCATTGTATCTTCTGCTTCATATTATCTGCAACCCCCTCTTATATCATTCATAACATACATGGTGATTATTTTTGGGATAGTAGCTTCTAGGCTGCTCTTCCTATCAAGTCTAATGTATCTGTAAACTGTAATATTGTCGGCATCTTGCTTTGCTCGTGCAGACTTTTACGTCACATTTCTCATTGCTGGGTGTCATCCCTTCCTGTTTCTGTGCAGCACGATATTGGACAGGGTAGTGACGGTTGAATACGCCTTCCGGGATGATGACAATGAAAGAGATGACAGACATGGCAGTCCCAGGCGAGGCGGTGACAGATACGGCAGCCCGAGACGAGGGGGTGACAGATATGGCAGTCCCAGACGAGGCGGTGACAGATATGGCGGCAGTCCAAAAAGAGCTGACCAGGGCAGGCGTCCCTACGTGCGGTCCCCTAGCCCTAGGTACCGAAGGGATTACAGTCCAGATTACGATCGCCGTCCACGTAATTCTGGGTATGATCGCCGCGATGGAGCACCCTATGGTAGGAGCCGAAGCCCTGTGTATGATCGTTATGAAAGAGGCAGGAGCCCCGGCTATGGTCGTTATTAGGTAAGAATACTGCGTGAGTTTCTGAAAGAAACCATTATTATTATTATTATTATTATTATTATTATTATTATTATTATTTACTACCTTTCCTAGCATATCTTTGAAGTGCTTAGGCGGTGGCGGTGCTACATTTGATTTTTGATCCCATTGGTTGTTGTTGACCCACACTTTTCAGGGTGGATCGATTTCCAAGGATCACAAAGGAAGGAATGCCAGGGAGGAAGGAGGATGCATACGCTCAGACCCTTTTCGGCTGTGTTCTATTTTTTTCATATCAACACCACCTTGTGTATTTGAGACGAATAGTTCATATCAGGTGGGATCAAGCTGCTGTTTTAAGCGATTGTTGGTCGTACTGACACGGATGATGTACGCGGTTATGCCTCTTAATGGCCTCTATGACAAACTATGACGGTGAATCCCTCTGCATTTTTTTTTTTTTTGACAATTTTGATGTACGCGGTTTTCCGCTGCCGTTTGTTTGCTTGTTTGTCTGTTTGTTTGTTGTGATGATCGATCCCTGTATGGTATTGGTATTGGTATTGGTATTGGTATTGCCCTCCAGTTGACTGACAATAAGATGTTAGTAATGCCCAAAATATGTATGTATGTATGGTGGAGTGGCAATGGTTTTTGTTTGTTGTGGTCTGCCATCCATTGCCATTGGTTAATAATGAAAGTTAGCATGGCCTGGAGATTTATCCACTCCAACTCCACTTATTTGTTTTCCCAATGACTGATCTTGTTGTAAGTTTCACTGAGAATTCATTTTCTAGATAAAATTCAGTTAGGTGGGGAAAAAGAGTTTGCATTTCAAAAGGGACTGACTGAATTTAGGGCAACGATCTGAGCCGGTGCGCCGGCCCAACTGTTGGGCCGGTCGCACCGCGGCCGTTGGATCTGAGCGAGTGGGCCGTTGGATCCGGCTGAACAAGTTCGTCCTATCATCTTCTACCTCGCACCACGCGCGCCGCGCCTCCTACCGCCCCCGCCGCTCCAAGCGTTGTGCAGCCCTCCTCTCCTCTTCCCCGCCCGTCGTCCTCGTCTCGTGCTGCGCCGCCGTCGCCGTAACCGCTTCGCCGTCATTCTGCAGCAACATTGTAATCTGCTAGCCGCTCGTCGTTGTTGCTTTGCCCGTCAACAGCCCCACCTCATGGTTGAAGCTCTTGTTGAGACCGTTGTAGCTCGGTTAACGATCAAGCTTCGCCGGCATGCTCGCCGCCGCTCATCCCGGTGTGCATCTTGCAAACAAAAACGAGCACCGGGAAGATGCCCATGCTACAACCAACGACCAAAAAGCTACAACTAGCGATAGAAAAAGCTTCAACCGCTACGAAAAGCTTCAACCAAGATATCTGATGGAGCAATGGATGACTAAGAAAAGTTACAACCGGTGATGAAAAAGCTTCATCTAGCGACGAAAAAGCTTCATCCGACTATAAAAAAGTTTCAACCGTGGAATCGAAGCCATGGACGAAAAACGAAAAGTTGCAACCGATAGCACAAAAGTTACAACCGCATTGAAAAAGCTTCAAACTTCTTATCTCACCGCGACCCGCGATGACGATGACGTCGTTTTGTTTGCAACCGTAGTAGATTTTTGCTACCACCGCGAGTGAATTTGTTACAACCGGTTCCAGCAAAATTTCGCCGCGGTAGCTGTAGTCGCCATGGCTGGTTGCGGCCAGCGTGGGCGGGTCCGGCGAGGTAGGCGAGTCCGATGCATGCGGATCCGCGGATCTGGTCGAGGGCGGCGGATCGGTGATTCTCATGACGGCGGCGCCTGGAAGGCCTCCGGCGTGGCGATGGGTTAGCCATGGCAACGGGAGAGAGAAGAGAGATGACCGAGAGGAAGAAGAGAAAAGGCAGGAGGAAGAAGACGCACATGGGCGGGCCTCCAATCCTACGTGTCGCTAGGCGAAGTCATTGGGCGTTCTTGGCGTGTCGCGACCGTCAAGCTTCGGCCGGTCTTGCCGCCAAACGATTCCCTGAATTTATGTATCGAGCAGCCATGTCTGCCTTCGCTTGGGACATTAGAGCATCTACAGCCGGATGACTCAAAGGCCCTGCCTCTGTGTGCGCCATTTGTCGCCAACCCTTTCTCCTGCCCTGCACGCCACTTGTTGGCCTGACAAAGGAAGGGAGGGAGGCCTGTGTGGGGGTGACCTCCATCCAAAAACAACATGCACCCAAAATTCATACAGTAGTTCAGTTTTGCAAGTCGATATATAGCTTGTGGCAAAGGAGGGAACCGTGTTTTGTTCTTTTTCTTTTTATTTTCTCTCCTATTTTCCTTTTCCTTTTTCTTTTTCTTTTCATTTTTCCTTTTTTCTATTTACTGTTTTTTTTTCATAAATTCAATAATTTCAGAATTCCAAAATTTTGTTCGAATTTTTGAAATATTCCATGTTAAACGATGTTCAGAATTTTGAATGTTTTATTATTTATTAATCAATGTTCTAAAAAAACAGAAATTTCAAATTTTTCTCATATTTATTAATCAATGTTCAAAAATTCAAAAAATGTTCACAATTCTAAAAAATGTTCACGTTATCAAATTTAGTTCGGAGCTTGAAAATGTGTTCCCGTTTTCAAAAATTGTTAGTAGATCCAAAAAAATGTTCACATTTTGAGGAATTTTGAAACACGGTAACTTTTTTTATATTTCTATAAATTTCATATAAAATAATTCGCAAATTAAATCAAATGGAATACAAAGACTAGGGTCGTTTTAAGTTCTTTCAATTGAAACAAGTTGCGAATTTGGAAAAAAGTTAAAAGAATTGAAAAATGTTCATTGTTTTAGTAAAAAGTTCATGAATTTGATTAAAAAGTTCAGGAATTTGGAAAAAGTTTGCAAAATTGAAAAAATTCATCGATTTGAATAATAGTTCTTGGATGTGAAAAAGTTTCAACGATTTGACAAAAAAATCATGTTTTTGAAAAAAGTTTGCGAATTTATGAAAATGTTCACAAATTTAAAATAGCAATTTAAAAAATGAAAAAAAGGCAGAAAAAAGAAAAGAAAGACTAAAACCGAAGAAAACCAAACCAAAAAGATGCACAACAAGAAGAAAAAAGAAGTAAATAGGCAGAACAAGGTTGTTTTCCCAACTGGTTAGGTACACTAGAAGGTTGATAGTTGGAACCCCACCTGACGCACCTATTTTTTTCAAAAATTAAAAAGAGAAGAAAAAGCAAGCTAATAGGCACGTACGCCATATATGTTTCGGTGAGCGACCCTTTGTACATATGTAGGTAAGTACGATTTGCCAAAAGTCCATATTATCCTTTATACATTTAGTGAGGAGGGTTGTATTGAAGCGGGGCTCAATACAAAATACGTGATACCAAATTCTCTATTTATTATTTGTACCAATTAATAAAGCTACTGAGGTTGATAGCCTCACTAGAAATGCTAATGACACAATTAAGTTCTTAATTTTACAATAGTGCTTCTGTTTTTTCTTTGAGAAACAATAGTGCTTCTTTAGGGGCCTTGACAAAGACTTAGGGCATGTTTGGTTCGTGCCCTGAGTAGCATGTCTGAGAAAAAGTGTTGCCTGGCAACAGCCTAAGATGTGGAATATTTTTTCCTGGCCAGGCTAGCTTGTGACATGAGTGTTTGGTTGGTGCCTGGCTAGGCTAATTGTTAGTAATTCGCAAAAAAGGCTAATAGTTAGTACAAGTCATATTGGCGTATTCAACCAGATGAGAGCCATTAGTTCTTAGGCAGCGGTTGCCTCGTGTCCAGGCATAAGAAATAGGAGGCAAGAGTCCGGCTAATCACTTGCCTGGACTAATCTGCTATCTCGGGCCAGGTTAACTCCCTGCCACGCGGGGCGTCAACCAAACACTACTCAGGAAATACACAGGAAGGCGGCTGGTCAGACACATCACCCTCAGGGTGCCAATCAAATAGCCCCTCATGGTGTTATCTGTATGGATTGGCCACAAACCTCTTCAAAGGTGATGCTCTCACACTAGTGCAGAACCGGGCAATAGCACCGGTTCGTAAGGCCCTTTAGTGCCGGTTACATAACCGGCACTAAATTGTGGTCACTAAAGCCCTCCCCCCTTAGTACCGGTTCAGCAGGAACCGGTGCTAAAGGGCAACCACGTGGCACGAGCCAGCTCCGGGGGCCTGGAGCCCTTTAGTACCGGTTGGTAACACCAACCGGTACTATAAGGTTTGGTGGGTTTTTAGTTTTATGATTTCTTTTTCATTTAATTTTGTGTTTCCATTTTAATTCTTTTTTGTTTGCTGGTATTTTACGATACTACACATTGTACACGTTATGCATATATATAAAAATAGAATTTATAGTAAAACCAATCATCGAGTTCAACATGATTGTCATGATATTATAAGCGTTCATATATAACACCACAAAAGCAAATCACTTAAGTTCAGAACAAAGAACACAGACATGAAAGGACAAGTACTAATTAAGAGCAGCATGAAGAACTAGCTGAATCACTCCTGCTAGCTACTCTCTCTCTGGTAAAAATAGCATAGAACATGTATAGCTCTCCTGATTGATCATACTGGAGCATGCCGATGAACCTATCTCCTAATCGTGGGCTGCGCTTCTCATTGCTGCCCCCTAGTACTTCTCTGCGATCATTAACAATTTTCCTCCAATCTTTCACTATTAAGCATTCATTGCTTCTAGAAATCCTGAATGCATTCATGTGCAATGCAAGATATCTTGGTCGTAAGCTAACAATTGACATCTGACCATTAGTCTCAATCCCCTGAGGCACAACTGTCATCGGGAGTCCCTGTTGAAGAACATCATATAGTACTTAATTAATATACTTAGCAATGAAAGTTTAGCAAAAAAATATGTAT
Source organism: Aegilops speltoides (assembly GCA_021437245.1). Taxonomy (NCBI): domain Eukaryota; kingdom Viridiplantae; phylum Streptophyta; class Magnoliopsida; order Poales; family Poaceae; genus Aegilops; species Aegilops speltoides. The sequence goes on along the minus strand of CM038144.1, from coordinate 498,671,438 downwards.
GCAAAATATGCACTGAGGACAAATAGTAAATATCTTACCATCATTCCTAAATAGATGTGACCGTAGTTCAATACCATCACTATTGGTCGCACGTTTTGAGTACTAACATTTCTAAGTGCAGGAAGAAAATTTGTCTTGACAGTATGAAGATCCTCAAGCCATGAAACATAATGACTTATCTCCTCGCAGTTTAGTTCAGCTCCGGGACAGTAGTAGGTCCTGTCTACCAAGCGCCGGACATGTTTGGTTGAATGGAGATAAGCTGTCAATAGAAATTAGTTGTCAGATATTTTTGAAATAAGCAATATCAAAGACAAAAATATAGTTGAGAAGAACTCACATAATGGTAGAACTGGAGGCGTCTGCATATCGACCCATATGTCTCTATTACCTTCAATATCATCTTCCGAACGAATATCAAAGGTGATAACCATAACAGGCTCAAATGCATAAGCCTTGCATAGTGCTTGCCAAGTTTTGCATTCAAAATAGGTGTACGTGTGTGTATTGTATACTTGACGTTGAAAGTATAACCATCATGCTCAGTTTTCAGGTAAGCTCTCTTTACCTCCATAGTTTCCATATCTTTGAAACCTATCTTATCCAAGACAAAAATTCTTGCATGGCAGGGGATGCGCTAGTAGAATAGTGAAAATTAAAAATTATAAGTCATGCAAATGAAGCATATATAAGTCATGCTTAATTACGAAAACAGACTTGTCATTGTGACTTACTGTATCAAATTCAAAAGTCTCATCCAGCTTGATGCTGAATCGCCTACCATCAACAAGGAAATTTCTGTTGCACTGGCCGCGCTGGTCTTCATAGTATTGGCACATAATGAAATTTTTTCCGTCGTCAGACGACATTTCCTATGTTCATATTAGGCGAAACATTAAACACTTACTAATTCAATTAATTCAAGTACTTCTATTAATTCAACTAAGCATTTACTAAAAATAAACTAGTTATATTAATTCAATTAGTTCAACTAAGCATTTACTAAAAATAAACTACTTATATTAATTCAACTAGTTCAAAGTAAGCATTTACTAAAAATAAACTAGTTCTATATATTAATTCAACTAGTTCAACTAAGC
>CM038144.1:498332838-498667838 GCA_021437245.1 Aegilops speltoides | reverse complement strand
TTATTAAAAATAAAAAGAGGTGCAATGCTCGTTAGTTTGCTTCAAGCCTTTGAATAGTGTAAATCTGCACTGCTGCGTAGCTCGTGCAATCTACCATATTCCTAAAGGCTTGAAGCTAACAACGTGAGCATTGAGCCTCTTCTTCATCGTCTCGCACTCGGGGCTTATAAACCGCTCCTAGTCCCTCTCTCTGGCAAGGTGGGACTAAAAACAGCTTACCCTTTAGTACGGTTTGAGCCACCAACCGGTACTAAAGGTGGTGCGCTGCTGCACAAAATTTAATTAGTGTCATTTAGCTCAAAACAAATCATTGACTGCATGAAAAATAGCAAATGAAGGCGAAATGGTTGAAAGTTGATGGCGTCGCTTTGAATGATGCATACTGAATGCACAAAAGTCTGGAGTTGTAATAAGTTAAAAAATGAAATGCCTTTGTAACAGATGAGTTTAATTTCGTCGAGACCGAATACTTGAAAGAGATTGTCCATTTTGTAAACGGTGCATCCAGTTTTTGCCGTAACCCTCTCTACTTTTTTGAACAATCTATGTGGGTGAAATGATGATACCATGCCAAGTTTCAACTTTTTCGAGTTCATTTGTAGTGCTTTTCAATTTCCGTGTCATTTAGTTCTCAAAACAAATCATTGAATGCATGAAAAATAGCAAATGAAGGCGAAATGGTTGAAAGTTGATGGCGTCACTTTGAATGATGCATACTGAATGCACAAAAGTCTGGAGTTGTAATAAGTTTTAAAAATGAAATGCCTTTGTAACAGATGAGTTTAATTTCGTCGAAACCTGAATACTTGAAAGAGATTGTCCAGTTTGTAAACGAAGTGCATCCAGTTTTGCCGTAACCCTCTCTACTTTTTGAACAATCTATGTGGGTGAAATGATGATACCACGCCAAGTTTCAACCTTTTCGAGTTCATTTGTAGTGCTTTTCAATTTCCGTGTCATTTAGTTCTCAAAACAAATCATTGAATGCATGAAAAATAGCAAATGAAGGCGAAATGGTTGAAAGTTGATGGAGTCGCTTTGAATGGTGCATACTGAATGCACAAAAGTCTGGAGTTGTAATAAGTTTAAAAAATAAAATGCCTTTGTAACAGATGAGTTTAATTTCGTCGAAACCTCGAATACTTGAAAGAGACTGCCCAGTTTGTAAACGGTGCATCCAGTTTTTGCCGTAACCCTCTCTACTTTTTGAACAATCTATGTGGGTGAAATGATGATACCATGTCAAGTTTCAACTTTTTCGAGTTCATTTGTAGTGCTTTTCAATTTCCGGGTAATTTAGTTCTCAAAACAAATCATTGAATGCATGAAAATAGCAAATGAAGGCGAAATGGTTGAAAGTTGATGGCGTCGCTTTGAATGATGCATACTGAATGCACAAAAGTCTGGAGTTGTAATAAGTTTAAAAAATGAAATGCCTTTGTAATGATGAGTTTAATTTCGTGAAACCTGAATACTTGAAAGAGATTGTCCAGTTTGTAAACGGTGCATCCAGTTTTGCCCTAACCCTCTCTACTTTTTTGAACAATCTATGTGGGTGAAATGATGATACCATGCCAAGTTTCAACTTTTTCAGAGTTCATTTGTAGTGCTTTTCAATTTCCAGGTCATTTAGTTCTCAAAACAAATCACTGAATGCATGAAAATAGCAAATGAAGGCAAAAATGGTTGAAAGTTGATGGCGTCGCTTTGAATGGTGCATACTAAACGCAAAAAATATAAGAGCATTTACATCATGATCTTGTATGTCTTTACAGTCTAAACTGTCAATATGATCTGATAACATCAAAAATACTTTGATCGTCAATGATCTTTGTGTGTACAATCTGAATTGTCAATATGAGTCATCAACGATTTATAAACCGATGAAGACTCATATTGCGGCCACAAATTCTACACATAGAGTTCAATGAAGACCAAGTGCTTGTGATAGTTTGAGAAATAACATATTTAAGGTGGTAAAAGGCTTGTTAGGGGAGCGAGGTGGGACTAAAAACAGCTTGCCATAACCTCATTAGTACCGGTTCGTGGTACGAACCGGCACTAAATGGTGATGGTGGGGCCATAGCCTGACCACAGGCTGACACATCCCCTTTAGTACCGGTTCGTGGCATGAACCGATACTAAAGGTTCACCACGAACCGGTGCTATTGATCGCCGCCACGAACCGGTGCTATTGTACACATTAGTGCCGGCTGAAATTCAAACCAGCACTATTGTGCTTCACGTTTGACCCTTTTTCTACTAGTGTCAAAGGAGCGGCTCATGCCGACGGTCCACCACAAGTAGATGACGCTAGTCGATGCCTACAGCTATAGCGGCCTGCTCGACGAGGCGATGGCCACCGTCGACCAGATGAAAGGCTACAAGTCAGAAGAGTACACAAAGCCAAGCCGGTCCTCATCAACTGCTGATGTAAGTCGTGTCGCTTTGATCTCATCCCACCAAGTCGGTCCTCGATGAAATGTCATACCTGGGGCTTCTTCTTGCCATCTACTGCTACACTCAACATAATCCTAGATTGTTTTGGAGTACTATTTCACGTTGATGAAAATTCAGGGTGTCAAATCAAACCCTGTCACCTACTGCTCGCTGGTTAATGGATACAGTAATTAAAGCCGGGCCGGCATCTCGATGAGGTCTCTGGTATGGGCTTGTTAACTTTATTCGACAAAGTGTGTACTTTATTAACTCTCATAATGTCGCATCAAGAGAATACAAATCATCATGAACTCACACCCGGCCTCTGCATAAGTAGGTCAGACCTAGAGTTTTTACTCCAGAAGAACTCAAATCCTTGTTCCTCTAGCACCACCAAACCAATGTCACCCTATACTGCTGCCTCCCACTTTCAATGAAGAAGTTACTGCTGCAAGCCAGATTGTCACTCCTCAACGGCCATATACCCTCACAACCTGACATGGACAAACACAACCGGGCATACCACATATATGGGAAGTAGGTCGGAGCACAACCGCTAGCATCATCAAGGTAATTGACACCGCCAAGAACCCATGAGAGGCCATCCGACAGCCCCAAGTCTTCAACAATGGTTGGACACAATTTGCAGTCAAAATCCATCATTGCCATCAAGAGCCCACAAAGGCCAACTGAGAGTCATGTCTTCACGGAAGTCAAGCTGGCAACGGAGGACACGAAGCCAAGCATACAGATAGACATAGCTTGCAGAGAAACCTCATAGGTCCAATCATCCACGGTCCGTCTCCATGTGCGACGTTGCCACACATCTCATGTACGCTGCCACCATGTGCAAACCGGGCATCTATGTGCCTCACTTGCGCTGATCCACCACTATCATACACCTCGTGTTTGCCACCAATGTGCCAAGGCAATGGCGACACCAGAACTGGCAAGGAAGCCTCGTCCAGGGCCACATCACCTGCTGCCCAACCGGTATAGCAAGCCCCATGCAATTGCCGCCCCATCTCGAACGCGAAGGATATGGCCGCTACCGCCTAGATCTGATCTGATCCGACATGGAACCATAGCCACGCATCACGCCATGACATAGTAGACCACTATGTGGCTTCACCATGCCCTGGCAGGCCGGACCCCCTCGCGCGCAACCGCAGGTGACCTGGGAGGAGTTGTATGAGGCCATGGATGCATGGCATGGAGGAGCCACTAGTCAAGATCAAGGAGACACACATGAGCTTGTTAACTAAAGAAGTTAATACGTTACCCATGTCAGAGGATATATGGAAACAATGGATCTGCATCACATAATGAAGGGTCGGAGATCAAATGGTAAGTATTTGGACACACACAACATCAATGATACCTTAACTGTTTCTTATTGGGACAGTAACTGGACGCTGAATCCTGGTAAATGGAAGAGAATTTGCAATTTTTTGTGCTCCCAGGACCCTAATGCATGCTACTCAGCCAACTATGTGGCCCCTATGGACCTCAGTTGGCTTTGAGACTAGTACTCCTACGTGTGTGTTGCAACGGAACAATAAAATAAAATACAAATGAAACTCAGTTATACTTTTGGAACCACCCCATGTGTTGAGCATAAATCCTCGTGGCATCATTCATCATGCCGGGCTAGTTGTTTTGGGCCACCACGTTGGGCTTTCCTTAATAGCTAGACGATACTACGAGGAGTCTGAAGGGGCGAGTCCGGTTACTACTATTTCTACAGATCGGCGCCTGCAGCCGTGATAGACGGGCCGGCCCATTCTGTTTTTAGAGAAACATCCAAAAGGTGCGTGATCCAGGGTTTGAATCCGAAAACACTTTGTTGCGAGTGCTAGGCTCTAACCACCCGACCATGACCCCACTTGTGTAAAGCTACTTCAGTCCTTCCTTTTATTGTCTACGTCAGTTCGGTTTTTCTTTTTGTTTTTTCTTATTCTTTTTTGTTGTTTTTAATGCGTTTAAAAAATTGTGAACCTTTTTGTTTTGGCCTTTTTTTTCTTTTCCATTTTAAATTTCATGATTTTTTTTAAACTAATGGACTTTTCTTTTAAATCAGTGATTTTTTTGAAATCGGATGAATTCAAATTTTGTGAACCTTCTTTAAAATCGATGAATTCCTTTTCAATTTTGATGAACTTTTTTCAGATTCGATGTACTTTTTTCAAAATGGAGGAGCTTTTTTTCAAATCCGATGAAGTTTTTTCAAATTCGCTGAACTTTTTTTAAATCCGATGAACTTTTTTCAGATTCGATGAACTTTTTTTCAAATCTTATGAACTTTTTTCAAATCCAATGAAATTAAATGAATTTTTTTCAAAATTGCACCAATTTTTTTCAAATTTGGTAATTTTTTTTGAAAAATTCATGAACTTTTCTTCAAAATCCGTGAATATTTTTTAGTTCACAATATTTTTCATTTTATATGAGTTTTTCATATTTTTTTTCATATTTAATCAACTGTTGACTGGAACGAACCCACAAGCGATCGTCCCGGAGCGAACTACTAGGGACGGGTGAGTCACTCATGACTTTGCAAAGTTAGTTTTCCTCTGATGATCGGTGTATTCCACTTCATAGCAAGATGTTCATACCCAACATATTTTGCGCACTAGGCCTAGAAGTTGTGGCACTAGCCCTAGACGCAATTAATCAGCGTGACCTGGCATTTGATGGAAGCTTGCCAATCGCAGGTATTGACTAAACTAGTTTCTAGATCAGTCTTTTGCGGTTTCTGCGACGTTCCCTAAAAACGCTCGCCCCTCTGTAAATTGCGTCTTTTCGCCATCCCTTCTATAAGAAAAAGGCAGTATGTAGGAAACCTGAAACATCATAAGCTAGCTATAGAGGACCTCCTACTTGAGCCCTTGAAAACCGAAACAAAAATGTCCTTACAAAAAACAACATCATCTCGGCACCACCAATGGGTGACATGCCCTGAATTTTGTTGCTAACCCTACCACTACCGGACTGAAGCGACAGAAGGCCTCGCCGGGGAGCAGAAAGAAAGAACACTTTGTTCAGTTATCGAGCTTAACGAGTATTATCAATTTAATTAACCAAATTGCAAATTTGGGTGCCGATGTTAAAGGAGTCGATGAGGACACATGCATGCATGCACTCACATATTTTTGCAGGCCACATCTATTAAAAAATATGTACAGTACAAATGTAAAATATAGTACTCTCTTCGCAAAAGTAAATAAAAATATAAAAGTGTTTAGATCATTATTGTATAATTCTTTATGCAGGGAGTATTATCTTATCATCAAAATCACAAGTCCTACTCTTTTTTAAGAACTACCTACGTCTTTTTTAAGAACTACCTATGTCCACATTTACAGAGGATTAATATAAACCATGGGTTGCTTATGAGTACATCTGACACGCACGTGGCCTGCTACGTATCCATATCCATACATATATAACATACTACATCACATGCTTGGTGACGCATGCATTTGGAGCATCCGTTCGCCATTCAAGTGGGCTGCGCCCATGCTGGTCCTGTTGCATACTACTCCCCCTCCCCCCCCCTTCTTAAATATATAAGTTTTTCTAAAGATACATACGGATGTACATAGATATATTTCAGAATTTACGACATTCACTTATTTTGCTCCGTATGTAGTTCATATTGGAATCTCTAAAAAGACTCTACCAATCATGTAGGGGATGGCTTTGGCGTTACAACACTCTAGCCTCCCCGTCATTGTCCAATCAGACTCCACGGAGGCCTTATCCTGTATTACTGGCGATTGTCTTATTCGTTCGGCATACAATCATCTTGTTGCAGAAATCAAAGCTTCAATGGTGGGTAGGGTGTTTATTCCTCAGAAACATAGTAGGGACCAATAGAGCTGTCGACTGTTTGGCGAATTATAGTTGTACGGAGTGCACCACGGCTGTGTGGTTGCATCAAGGAACCCCATGTATGGAGGAACTTTTGCCTCGTGACTGTAACTCTATAATCATGGAATAACCCCGCAATAAAGGGCGTATGGGGTCATCCAGCTCTTACATGACTTCAAATTGTCGACGATTAAGAGGGAGGCAAAATTTGTGGCTGTTGAGTTAGCGGGAAAACAGTCCAGTGCTAAAGCCAGGAGTATGTTAGTGGGTGGTATGTTGTCTCGTCCGACGAGTTGATTCTTTCTGATTGTAGGAATATTTCTTGAGTAATAAACACATATGGGGTTTTAAAAAATGACTACAAAATGTGTTTATGTGCTTGATCGAATGGTGTGACTGGCAAGTGCGACAAAATGATCCACAATTGCTAGTGTTACTCAATTACTGGATGTGCCTTCACAACAAATAAGTAATAGTACTTGCTTCACTTCAAATTAAATAAAGTTCTAGTTTTGTCTCAAGTCGAACTTCTCTATATTTATTTGACCAAGTCCATACAAATATGCTAATATCTACAACCTTAAATGTACAAAAAAATGCGATAATATCTAATACATTATGGATATACAAAATATGTGCTAATGTCTTCAATATGAAATCTAATGGAACTAATTTGTTGTCACAGATCATATTTCTTATATACTTGGTCAACATTAAAAGAAGTTTGACTTAAGACAATACTAGAATTACAATTTATTTAGAACGGAGAGAGAACATATACAACTTCTCACTCAAATATGGTGATTACTTCAAAATTTCCTCTTGAACCAACATCATTGTGCTCATGTGTTTATTATAATTAATTGGGCACTTCTCTTCTCTTAGCTTTTTACAGTAAAGTGGTTTATCACTTAGTGTACTTGTAACTCAGATGACATCGTTCATTATGTTTGTTCTATCTCCGCTGGAAATTGAGGTACTTCAAGGAGATAAAGAAGACAATGGCGAACAAGGCGATAATGGCCACATGCAGGTAGGTGACAAGGTTCATGTAGACGTCCTCAAGGCCAAGGTAGCTCTCGAGGAACTCCCTCACTGTCTGGTCTGGCTGCCCGGGCACAAGAATCAGCTCCGTACGATCACCCAGCTGCGAGAACATGAGCGCATACACCGTCCATGCTGATGGGTTTGCCCAATACGCCCACCTCCACCACACCGGGATTAGCTACATACACATTGTTATTGTTCATCAGGTTAACCATGCATGATCTATCTTACTTTATTGTTTATTTATTATGAAAAGTAGTCAAATATAAACCCCACATCTAAATCATGATGCAGTCTATTTAGCAGTTAGTTAGGAATTCCATGAGCCAAATATTTGGGTTTTCTCTCATGTTTTCTCTATAATTACTGGGAAAAATATTTTGGGAGGAGGTGGGGGGTGGGTGGGTAACAAGTGGTAGATTGAGAGGGGAGCCATACCAATCTTCCAACGACGAAGCCGGAGAAGACATTCCAAAAGAGGAAGATAAGGTAGACTAGTCCAGAAGCTATCTCAACGTTTGGTGTCAATGCTACTGTCATCATCCCGAAGAGTGTGTAGTATATGTAACTTAGCACCATGTAAAGGATAAACTCAAAGAACTTGCCAGCGGTCATTTGGAATCCAATCATTGGGTAAATGATTACCGCGAACATGAACACTTGGACAAGCATGTAAGGCAATTCAATTGCCACCTACAAATAGAAATCCAATGCTGGAGTTGAGAAAAATATGCCAAGCCTTCTAGGTTTAGATTTTTTTTCATTTTAGAATATGTTGGTAAAGTAACATTACCTGAGCTATGGCATAGGCCAAGGTGGAGTATGTGCCTGCCGCCTTTTCTCGATAGAGAACAACCCTCTCCACGGCCACAACTGGTTGTAGCATAGTGCAATTATTGAAGCCCAAAAATAGTGATGTTCCATATATGAGTCCTAGTATGTTGAATATATCTTGTTGCTGTTTACTATTAGACAGGAATAAGTTAAGATATAGTTGAGGAATGATAATTTTTCATGAAATAAAAGCATTAGGTCTGTTGTCATTCCTACTTACATCGTTGATCCAGTTTGCCAAAATACAACTCCAAACATAGTTGATTGAACAAACGTGTTTAGGAATCGAGCAACATTATGCTCCGGGTTTTTCCAATATGCACATCTTTGTTTCCACAAACAAGCCATGCATTGTGCCCTAAAGTTCTGCCCGTATGTTGGAGGAAATTGTAGAACCTCTGTGCCAGGTGTTGGTTTTCCAAGATCGTCAACTAGAATCATGTTCTCCCTACAGAATCAAGATAACAACAATATTTTTTGTTATAAAATCTATTTTGCATTATAGGGGTTATAGCATTATGATTACATCACTTACTTGTATAGAGAGGAGCGTCGATAAATTTCTGCATAGTCCAGTCCAATCTCGTATTCTGTTGTGTGTGAACTAACATTCAACATCCATGCTGCTGGGTTTTGTCCCTCTTTTATTCTAGGAACACCGGGTATAGCCTGTGACAAAGCATATAATGTTTTTTGTTCCCATCTTGTGAATATATATTCAAAATTAGGCACCCTTACCTCGAAATACTTTATCATGTTGCAAGAATGTGGACCTAGTGAACCACTATATATGATCCGACCACCTCTTTTCATAAGTAGAAGCTGCAATTAATCAAATTCAGTTAACATATAGGCAGCAACTTAGTGGTACTGATTCATAATAATAAAGACATGTATGTTTAAATATCATATATATAGACACTTACTATCATTAAGAATTATTATCATGTGTATTGATAATTTTCTGCTCTTTCCAGTCTTTGACTTGACGCCACAAGACTATTAATTTTCTTTCTTGATTATTTTGTAGGAATAATTTCGACCTATTTTCCCTTAAAAAGAACTCAACATATTTCAAATTAGACTTACTCTTACCTCATCAAATGATTCAAATATCTCAATGCTTGGCTGATGAATTGTGCATACAATAGTTCGTCCCGTGTCTACTGTCTTTCTTACAGCTCTCATGACAATTGCTGCAGAACGGGCATCCAAGCCAGTGGTTGGCTCATCCATAAATATTATGGAAGGACTAGCTACCAGCTCCACGGCCATTGTTAGCCGTTTCCGTTGCTCAGCTGACAAGCCAGTTGCTCCTGCCAGACCCACCATTGCATTCTTCAATCTAGTTAACTCAACTAGGTGCATCACTTCATGTATAAACATCTAAAAAATGCAAAGTTATGTATTGTGAGATATTTTCATGTGTATTAACTTCGAATGATGTTAATAATTGCACATACATCTCTTTGGTGCGATGTAACTTCTGAAGGCAAGCGAAGTCTTGCAGAAAACTGAAGTGACTCGTATACAGTGAGGTTAGGGGAGTGAATGTCACTTTGTTCACAATAGCCTGAGATCCTTGAAAATGTCTCTTGCTTCTTTGGATATCCTGCTACCTTGATAGTACCTTCAATATACCCTCCGGTTTTTCTTCCGGCCAAAACATCGAGCAATGTTGTCTTTCCAGCACCAGTGATCCCCATCAGAGCTGTTAGCACTCCTGGCCTGAAAGCACCGCTGACATCTTGTAGTAGATGAAGTTTTTTCTCTGTTACTCCATACTTCATCATCTCCTAGTGTAAGATATGCGTTATTTTGGTGAACATGTGATCAGAATGGATGCTACTATTTAGTAAGGTATTGTGTGCTCGAGCATACCTTAGGCATATCGACAGAATAATTGATAGCATTGAATGCAAAGGAAAGAGGCTGAAATGGAAGGACACCTTGTGGAATTGATGCATCACGAGATCCAATTTTTTTTGTTGCACACTCCATCATTGTATCCGTGGCATTGGTGTGAACTTTATGTTTATGTGGCGCTGCAAATAGCAAAATGGTAAAAAAAAATAATGAATACCAATTGTAATTATGATTTAACATTTATAGTGTTTTGGATATATATCTTAATGTACGTACAATTCAAGAACTCTAGTGCAAATATACTGAGTACATTGAAGACGAGCGCGAATCCAAATAAAATGCCGACACAAATCCAATACCAGTGCGACTCAGTGAGAAACCCCCTGATCTTGAGGATAGCTTCACCAATCGTATTAGCATTTTCATAATGAAATTCCTGTAAAAAACAAGAACATGATCATCAAGTTACAATTCTAGTACATATTTGACGCACCTTATTATAAATGTTAATTGAAATGACTGCTTACTATAGCCCATCTTTCATCAAGGAACTCATTTAAGGAGATTGCATTCTGCGCATAGGTGAATGGTGATGTCCAATATCCCCATTGTAACCATTGTTTGAGATCATCTGTTTCATTGTAGAATTTTTTTGAGTGTCTTAGTTGCAAACATGTCCTAAAACATGTGCTATGTTATAGTTTTTATATACATATTGCATTAGACTATGCTAAAATCTGATCCAACCTTTTGAAATGACGATGCCTCCAAATATAAAGATTGCTATAAGGGTTGTGGTTGCTAGAACGTTGGCCATTACTAGCGTCCTTGCCACTGCTGCTAAAAAACGACACATGCCCATTGATGTTTGATGCATGGAAAAAAGTACCAAGAAGTGCTTCAAGAATCTGCAAGAAGTAATTAAGGCAACCTTTTTATATCACTCAAATTTATTTAAACTACCATGATCATTATATATCTAATTGACTAAGAGAAGAGATACCTAATAAAGGAAGGTGCATAGCCAATCACATAGTAGGTTAAGCTGGTCCAAAGACCTGTCTGCATAAGTGATATTGGGATACTAAGAAGGAAATTTGGAGTAAGAAGTGCCCATCCTGGCAATGCTAGTAGTTCTCTTTGTTTGTAGAAAGTGGGAAGTCTCTTGATTGTCATTGCAATTTCAATCATGCCATTGAAATTTACTAGCATAACAGCAATAAAGAGAGCTCCAACATACTTGTTGGCATCAAGTATAGATTTGTGGTTCATATTTGTCCGAAGGAAAATAGTCGATATCACCAAAGCAAGGATAGTTATCTGTATGGTTGTGAATATGTGTATTGGGGAGTTTCTTTTCAGAAGTAGTACTTCCCTTGAAAAACATGCCTTGAAAATATTCCATCTGGAGAGACCTGAACAAGTTTTTACCACCTCGCCCTTTACTGTATTACTATTTGGCAGTAAAAGTTTATCTTGTACAAGTCGAGGGAGATAGGATGAACGGAATGATTCCGCAAATTTCTCAACTGAATGGTAGTGATACCTATGTTGTTCACCAATCCAATATTGCTTTTGGTCCATCTTGGAGGTCACCTACGAAAATGAATAACAACCATTGTTAGTTCGTTACTATGTTATTGTGAGCAAGTACACATTACAAAAATAAATTCCCTTGATTGAAATTTTGCGACTTTAAAGTACTAGTTGCCCACAAGTTATTCCAAATAGTAATTTGGTAAGGATAATAAATTGTTCGCACTATTGTTTATCCAATAGTTCTTTCGTACAATACCGACGTAGTACCTCTTGAAGAAAGTCGGCTATATTCTTCCTGCCAGGGCATTTGAATCCCATAATCTCAAAGAAATCAGTAGCATTTTCTCGAGGACCCTGGTATACAATTTGGCCCTCACATAAAAGAATTATGTCGTCAAATAATTCCAATGTCTCAGGAGGTGGTTGAAGCAAGGAAATAACCACCGTGAGATCTAGTAAATGAACCATTTGTTGTATAACTTTTATGATCTCGTACGTCGTGGAGCTATCAAGACCAGTTGAAATATCATCCATAAAGAAGCATTTTGCTAGACCAACTAGCATTTCTCCTGCATTAAGGAGATCATTGTGAAATGTAACACTAGTTATATAATCAGGGAAATATATTAGTTAGAACATAAATATTTGGGCACCATAGAACATTTTTTTTGTTCTACTTAGCTGATTAGCTGACAGATTTGTTGAAGAATGGGCCGGTTTGTATTATTAATATGTACTTCATTAAGTACTGTAAAAATGATGTACCTCATTGAATAGAAAATATAAGATATGAATGTAGTCCATTTGTGTGAGCATCTTTCACTTGTCTACATAATTCCTTTTTATATAAATACATGGTACAAAGCCAGGGTGGATGTCCAGCTATAATAACATGTATCTAGGCCCCTAAATTTCAAGATAGGATCATTTTTAATCTTAAGATGGTTTGAAAGGTGGTTGGGGAAGTAAAATATGTCTGGAAGGTTGTCTAATGTGGCAGATGATGTGACTAACAACATACTCCCTCCCTCCCAAAATAAGTGTCTCAACTTTAGTACAATGAGACACTTATTTTGGGATGGAGGGAGTATTAGATACTCATAAAAGTGTAAAAAAAATCATAACTTCAGAAAATGGCACGACTATTTGGAGGTCTCCCACGCTAGGGATCTTGCTAGTGTTCACTTTTGGATTATCCGCACTTCCTATTTTTGGACTTGCCCTCCCCTATTTAATCTCATTTTTTGGCAAATTTTGTTCCTGGATTGTCCCTTCCACTTCTATTCCATTCTCGGAACATTAAAAAATGTTCGAACTACTAAGAAAAAATCAAACATTTAGAAAATTCAAAATCTAAAAGAAAATCAAACTATTGGATTCAACTTTAGGGAATTTCAAACTAATAGAATTTTCGAAACGAAATGTGTGTGTGTGTGGAGGGGGGGGGGAGAGACACGGTGGGCCAAATATTTTTGCACTCATGTTTCTGTATAAAAAACATGGTGGAAAGGTGGGGGTCGCCACCCATCCGTCCCATATGCATGCATCTGGTTTGGTCGGTAAAAAGTGAGTGTTAGGTGGGTGTCCGTGGACACGACTTCAGTCAGAGAGTTGTTTTGTTTCCAAAGAGTCATAAAGTTATTCTAGAATCTAGATATCAGCGGAAATTAATGTTTGAATATGTTAACAAAGGTCTAAAACACTCAAAACAATTAGTGGAAAACAATATCACCCCCCAAATATTTAGCTACATTTCCACTGAAAAATATATATTTAATCATGAATCAGAATATAGACTAGTTTTAATATTATCATTCCACATTTTTAGTAGTTTACATTCTCCCAAATATTTTAAACTTTTTGCATTAGACTATTCGTGTTATTATCTACCTCATGTGCAACATCAACCAAAATGGTCCTCATCATACTGCTTGTCAGAGGAAGCATCACCGAAAATACCTTATTCTCCAAAATGAATAATGGCCATGAAGGTTGAGTCTCATATTCTTGTGTTACAACTCGTGGTTTAACTTTGACCTTGTGTCATAATTAGGGTTCAATGTGTACTTATAATCTAACGCACGTGGTTGCTCTGATGTTGTAGAATAAATATCAAATGTCATCCTTTCTATGGATAACTGTTCCTTAAGAATAATTAAGATTTCAACTTATATATAGTTCTATAGTATTTCCATAGGCCCACTATAAATACTACTTAATTATACCACACTTAAAATGCATATTTTTCTCGAACAGGTAACACTTTAGTTGAATTAGCAATACACCAGATGGTTTCATAAATGTAGATGGTTGGTATAATATAGCTCTTCTAAGATCATCCTTGCCGAAGATCACTATTTTTTCACAAATGTGTTCCATGGTGGAGAAAGACGAAGGGAGTGTCATGAGGTGGTGGATAGAGAGTTTGTGGAGAAATGCTTCCATATATATTATAATCATGCCAGATAACACCAAATTAAAATATAAACCATGGGATGAATTATATCACTTTGTGGTGTTAATTAAGATGATTCATTATAAGAGAGTAAATTAAAACATGATTAGAATTGGTGACAAAAACTTCTTTTACAACTGTATAGATAACCTAGATGGGTTGTAAGGTGATTAGTATATTAATGCAACTAGTACTTTCTTTTTTAGTATTAATATATAGCTCTTCATGGTCCTTTTGATCGAATATGTTCAAAAATTATGGGTCATTTTGATATGTTAACCTAGAACGTTCTACTATAACCTTTACATGCATGGTGCACTAATACATTTTTATTTAACTGATAAATATCTCACACAATAAGTGCATAGACAAGATGGTAAATTTTTTAGTTGAGGTATCTACGAAAATGGGAAGTTTGTGTCAGAATGGCAACCTCATATGTGAAAACAAAGGTTGATGAGCCATAAGCTTGATATATTGAGGAAATATGGTCAACATGGGTTATGCATGGAAACTATGTAGCTCGTAACTATTTTACATGAGTGGTTTGGCTCGAGTCTTGAACTATAGTCCTCTTAGCTATGGTACCTCAATCATTTGAATGTATTTAAACAGATACCCAAAATATTGAGCGGTTGGGGTAAGGTTGGCAATAAATTCAAACATTGAGGATCACATGCAATAGAAAGGATAGAATCTTAACCGATTGTTAATCTTTTCTTTTGTCCTCCAGATATGCCTCTCCTCATCTCATCCCCCACTAGGGTATCTGTACACTCAGACAAACCAAGTATCTGCATTACAAAGATTTTGTGATTATGTTGTCAAGATAAATGAGAGTAAATGGAGAAGTTACAATAGCATGTACCTTGATAATGTAGTTTGTTGTAAGGTTTCTTCCTTCTCCAAATGTGGTAGCCTGCATATAACATATTGTAAGTGACCAGGGAAATGGAATCTTGTTTTAGCAGATCGGAGGAACAATTAAAGCAACCACCTTAATAAATGAGTCAAGATTTTTGTCAACTTCGTTTACAACATCATGTTTTCTTCTTGCTGCTTCTCCGATCATCTCTATGGTTTCCATTCCAAATATGAGAACTATATTAATTAGTATTCATGTCACAGCAAAAACAAAAAGACACCTTGAGCAAACACACAGAAAAAGACACCTTGAGCATCACCATGGGTGCTTCTAAAGTTATAGTTTACATATGGATTCTATTATAAATTAGCTCATTCGTGCACATAGAATCTAGAGCTATTTGAGACAAGTACTATGAATAGGCGGTGCCTTACCGAATTCATTATCGGTTCCCAACATATTGGATGCAAAATCAATAGTCTCTCTGACGGTCATCTCAGCATGATGAAGATCATACTGGCTAATGTAAGCACGCAAGTGTTGTGGTGTTGAGGAATTCACTTCAACTCCATTGTACATGAGCTTTCCTTTGCGCTATTAAGAGATGTTACATCAAGAATAATTGTTTTGTTATCCAGTGCTTTTCTTGTAAGTAGGAAGTTTCGTTTGCATGTGTATATAACTTAATCTGCTACGAACCTTCAAAGACAAATCCAGCTTTCCTGCCAATGCTTTTAAAAAGGTTGTTTTCCCGGAACCAGGTGCTCCCAGTAGAAGTGTCATCCTGATTTATGATAGGGTTACAAAGTATCTTTGGTCAGTAAACTAGCTAATGAATCCTCTACCTTTCAGTTGTGGCACTCTACCAAGATATATATGTTCCTTGGAAAAATTGTTTTGAGGAAAACTGTGTCTTGATATTTACTATTGAGCTAGCTAGTAAAACAAATATATGCATATCCTTAATTAATCACCTTGACGGTCGAATTGTTCCGCTTGCTCCATTTATAATTTTGATTGCTCTTTTCCTTGTAGTACACATGTGTGAATATGATGCCAACTCCTACATAAAGAGATTAGAAAGATGTTTCTGAAGTCATTCTACTGAGAAATAGTATAGACAGTTACATGACTCTCTGTGGGTGGGCAGTGCGTACCTGGGCGGCGTTGACGACGCAGTTGGGCAGCGTCGGCAGCTCCCGGCGGCCGATGCGCACGTGAGTCCCCACGGTGAGGTCCTGGAACTGCACCTCCACGGCCTTGGGGCTGGCGACTCCCAGCCTGCGGATTGAAACAAAGCAAATTAAGCACGATCCCTTCCCTCCATATAAACACATATCAATCGTCGTTGCACTTGCATATATACATTTGCTTCTGGTCGCGGAGCATCTGGAGGAAGCGGCGATTGTCCTCATGGGTGAACGGCGGCGGCTCACCCTCCGCCCTCGTTGCCGCCATTTCCGGCTGCGAGCAAACGATATGTATGATCCTCGCAGATTGCAAGTGGCTAGCTTATATTAGCTGCTTGTCCTCATGGATGGATGGATGGATCATATCCATATATATATAACTAGTTTGGGTCAGCGCGCGAAACTACTTATTGATAGTTTGGAGGCTCATCGATCGCGTGGAGAAATAAAGAAAACAAAGTCTTCCCCGGCGGCGGCGAGGGGCAGACTCTCTCTCTCTCTCTCTCTCTCTCTCTCTCTCTCTTAGTATTTCTTGCTTGCCAACTGTCTACCATCATGTACAAAAAATTAGTAATAAAATTCTGGATCGATCTCCCATCGGTCACACTGCTTGCAATTAAGCGCGCCCATCCTTGCGAGCAGTGCCACACATGACATGCATGTATGCTGTCTCTCACCATCACCAACACAACCTGACTATGCATATCTTGGATCAGCGATATGCTGAAAAAAGTCTTCGATTCGATGGATACGCTACGTCTCCTCTTTTTTTTTTTTTTTGATTTCTCAACGAGCTAGGACATCCAGCTTCACACCATTGAGCTAGCTGGTCTATCTGTACATGTATGTACTCCCTCCGTTCCTAAATATAAGTCTTTTTAGAGATTTCACTATGAACTACATATGGATGTATATAGACATATTTTAGAGTGTAGGTTCACTCATTTTGCTCCGTATGTAGCCCCTTATTGGAATCTCGAAAAAGACTTACATTTAGGAACGGAGGGAGTATGTAACAACATATAGGGTTCATATGTGACCAAAGTTTTAAATAGAGTGCTATGTCATTCGAGCCAGAAGCAAAGAAATGTTACTAAGGAGCTGTAGCCAAGCTAGGCACATTCGATATTTTTCTTCAAATCATGAAAAAGTTGAAAATCAATGCATACATGATTAACCAACAACCTATGCTTGATATACACATGTGCATGCATCAAAGTACCAAGCGCGGATCAAGCATTCTAACTTAATAGCCAAGCTTGGCCATCAATGCATCACATATATGGAATTATGGATGCATCAAATGGAAATTTGGAGTGCTACGACGTGATTTAGAAATTTCTGGCCCAATGGAAATTTAGAGATGCTAAATGATTCTAAATTTTGCGATGGTAAATGACTTTCATTTTGCGATGCTAAATTCCGTCCTCAGCAATATGTTTTTATAAATGTTGTCATTCTTCCACTTACCGAAAGGGGTTCTTCAGCATCTGGAATCCTTTAGATACAATTTTTTTGGCAGTGTGGTAGTGAATCCAAGAAATATCGGCAGGCCAGATGGAGTGTATTATGCCAATCTAAAAGTCAAGGGGTCCTTGGAGTTCAAGACTTGAGATTAAAATTATCGCTCTTCCGAGTAAATGGGTTTACAACTACTCATTGAGAATGAAGTGTTGCAGTAAATTATTTGTAACAAGTGCGTGGGGTCCAATGCCATTTCTCAAGTTCATTGGAAACCCAGGGATTCACATTTTTGACATGGTGTGATGAAGGCCAAGGAATTATTTTCCAATTTGGCACTTTCTTGGTTAGGAATGGTTCTCATATTTGATTCTTGGAAGATACCTGGCTGGGCGCCACCCCACTTATGATGCAATACCGTAGCCTGTACAGGATTGTCAGACATAGATTTGTCATGATCAAACAAGTTTTGGGACAAGAAACCCTTGATATTTCTTTCCGTAGGGACCTTTTTGTGCCTCACCTGGCAAAATGGAATCAATTACTCATTCTTCTAGAGGACATTCAGCTGTCAAGCGAACCGGACAAGTTTCGATGGAATCTACATCAGAACGACAGATTCACAGTCAAGTCCTTGTACTATGCAATGGCTCGTAGTGATGTTCCGGTTGATGAGAGAAAATTGTGGAAGATCAAAATACCTCTAAGAGTAAAGATATTCCTCTGGTTTCTAAACAAAGGGGTAACCTTAACTATAGCTAATATGCCACAATCGACGCAACTGGCAAGGTAGCAAGACATGTGTCTTCTGCCAGCAAGACGAGTCTATTAAATACTTGTTTTTTGAGTGTAAGTTTGCTCGGCCGGTGTCACCCATAGTTCAAGTAGCTTCAAATCTGTATCCCTCCCTTAGTGCGCGCAACATGTTCGCAATTGGTTGTTGTGTATTGATAAACCGTTTTATGCAAACATTCTTGTGGTGGTTTATGCAAACTGTTTTATGCAAACATCCCTATGTGGCTTTTCAGGAATGATGTGATTTTTAATAATAAATGTGTTTCATCTCCTATGCAGGTTATTCATGCATGTACGCGATGAATCCGTTAGTATACCCTAGGAAAGAGACTTTTTTTATGATGACATCTACACGGTGGAGCATACAACCAAGAAGGTTTCTCCCTTCATGGATGGCGGTGTAACCTTCAGATAGGATCTAAACCACCGTATGCCGAACAGATTTATGTTTGCTGTAAAATGGTGTTTATTTTTGCTTGTGTTGGACTTGTATGTTGTGTGCATCATGCTATATAGAGGCCATGCATTCTTTTGATGTGATTGTATCACCTCGATATACCAATTCAATGAAATGTCCTTTATTAAAAAATTGACTCTAACTGTAGCACTATACTCCCTCCGTCCCGATTTATTAGGCCCCCTCTTATTCGGGCTAAAGTTTGACCTAAAACTTTAACTACCAAAATGTAAATTATATGTCACAAAAATCATATTGGTGGAAATCACTTTCAAATACAAATCCAACAGTACAATTGTTGTGGTATATAATTAATACTTTAGTAGTCTCTGTAGATGGTCGAAGTCTGGCCCAAAATACGAAGGGTCCCAATAAATCCGGACGGAGGTAGCAGTGAAAATCAGCAAGATGTTGCTTTTTTTAAATTTATAATGTGTTAAAAAGTACATAAATAAAGCGGGAGAGCTTTCCAAAAGCTATAGTGAAGCTATAATCAGTTATTTAAAACTTTGGATCTGAAAAGATCATTTTATGATCTCCTAATATCTTCTTATTCTTCTTTTGGAAATATCTTCTATTATTTTTTCTCGAAATCTCAAGGATCATACTAAGTTGAAAATCAAGTTTTTCACATAAAAAAATGCTCTAATTAACTCCGGTGGTAGCATATTAGTACAAGCGCAATCATTGGGTGCCCAGGAAGTACTTTTTTTGAAAAAGAAGGATAACCCTATGCCTCTGCATCAAAATGATGCATGCAGCCATTTTATTAAAAAAATCCAATCAAAACAAAGTTACTAGCACTGCAGGATCCACCGTCCATTTCTTATCCTCCACCTAACAACCATCCATTATGTGTTCATTACAAGTGCATCCTTTAGGTGGTGTTTGTTTCCAGGGATTTTTTGGTGTAGGGACTAGAAAAAGTCCCTCTTAGAGGCTTTTTAACCAAACATGAGGGACTACTAGGGACTAAAAGTTGCTTTTTGGGACTAAACGAAGAAGACTCTCAAGGAGAGTCTTTTTTGGGACTTTTTGGCACTTTTCCAACAATGCCCCTCCCTGCATCCATTGCCCCACCGCTTCATGGTGTTGTTTGGTTGTTATTTTTCTGTATACTAGGGGTAACATGGTCATTTAATAACCTCTAGGGAGGGACTAGGGACCTTTTAGTCCCTGGAAACAAACAGGGAGAGACTTTTTAGGGACTATAGAATTTTTAGTTGGGACTAGAAAAAGTCTTAGGACTTATGAACCAAACAAGGCCTTAATCTACTCCCTCCGTCCGGAAGTATTTCCGGATGGAGGAAGTACTTACTAAACACCGAGAAACGCTCTGCTAGCACCGCATGCAAAGCAGATATTGTTTTTTGGTTACTCTCTATGTCTCTCTATGCCTGTGTGGAAAGGGACAATTAACTGCATTTATGCTGACAAATATAGAGACAGAAAGTAGCCAAAAAATACTAGTAATATATCTAACATTGTGCAAGGCGATATGTTGGCTACTCTCTCTAGCTTGAGAGCGTAGCCAACATTTCTATTCAAACAGTAATATAGAGAGACAATACTAATACATCCAAAAATACTAATATACTACCTCCATCCCATAATATAAAAACGTTTTTTACATGTACGCTCTTATATTATGGGACGGATATAGTATATATCCAACATTATGTCAGGTTCTGTTTGGGCACGGACATGAGAGAGATAGGAGGCATGTGCTTGTTCAAACAGTATAGTATAGGTTAGGCAAGGGTGAGCTTGATAGTTAAGCAGTGGTATTATTTCTTGTGCTATCTAGCTACTATGCACCTCGATAATTATTTCTTGCTTGCATCTGCCATACTGCTTGCTATTAAGCCCATGGTTTGACTAAGCACATGCCCCATCTCCATGTTCATCCCCGCCTTCCCATCTCAATCTCGATCTCGATCTCAGAACAGAACCTCACATGTCTGGGATAAGCCAGAAAAAGTCTTGAATTCGATAGCAACGTCTTCTCTCTCTTTTTCTTGATTTCTCAACCAGGACATCCAGCTCGAGCTGGTACTATCTGTGGCATGTCGGGTTGGGTATGCAACAACATGCATGGTTGAGATCTGATAATATTAATTTTCTTTGTAATCCCCTAATATCTTCTTATTCTTCTTTCCGGTGGATTTTCTATCATTTTCTTGAGATCTCGAGCCTTGAGGATCAAGTTAAGTTGAGAATCAAGACCTGTACATCAAATTTGTAGCAACCAATTCCGGTGGTAGGCTGGTAGCCTGTCATATATTAATATAATACCACTAGTTTATACTCCCTCCGTTCGGAATTACTTGTCGCAAAAATGGATGTATGTAGACGTATTTCTATCAAGATAGGGGAGGTCTTATCGGAAGATTGCACCACCATCATGATTGAACAAAACCTTCCTGGCCGTATATATGTGTGCTTCATGTAGGGCTCCCTTCCCACCACCATCATGATTGAGCAAAACAAGTAGGGCTCCCTTCCTCCGACCCCCGAGTCGCTCCCGCAAGCGTCCTCGGGGGAAACCCTAGCCGCCGCCCCTCGTCCCCCCGTCGATCTCTCTCCCCCCGCCGCCACCGGACAGCGCCACCTGGCAAAGACCGGCCGGCGTTGGTGGCGGCGGGGATCTTGCCCCTCTTCTCGCGGTTGGTGTCCGGCACGGGACGGCGCGGGCGCTGGACGGCGCTGGGCTGGGCGGGGCCTAGCGGCGCGGGCGAGGGCGTCTGGTGGCGGCGGCTCGCTGGCGGCGGTGCAGCTGCGGCTTGAGCCTCTCCAGCAGCGGGCGGCTGTGGCTTCTCTGGCGGCGGCGCGAGTTCCCGGCGGCGGCTTGTCGGCGTGGCGCGGCGGAGCTCCGGCAAGGATTCGGCGGCGGGCTGGAGGGCTAGGCACCGTCCAGTGGTGCTGCCTCCGCGAGGGTTGCGGCTTGGGGCCTGGACCCCGATCCGATCTGGATCTGGTGGTGCCGGGGTCTGGGCCATGGCGGCTGGCAAGGCATGGGATTCGTCGGGGCTTGTCGGCCTCTAGGCACCATGGGGGTGCCGGCGGTGACGCGTGCCTGGCGTGGTGAGACTGCTGGACGTGGTGGTCATCTTCTTCCCGAGATGGCCGACCAGAGGCTTGGTGATCGGATCTCGTGATGCATCATCTTGTCCCGGCTGCGAGTAGGGGAGACATGGTTGCCGGTGAAAACCGAGCCGACGGCAGGCGATGGCGGCGTTCTCGCCGTTACCTTGATGAAGGCATCGTCGTGTAACTATTGTCGACCCACCCGTGCTGCTCCGGGGGAAACCCTAGGATCTAGTGTTCCAGATCGGACGATGGCGGCAGTGCAGTGTCGTTTCTCTCTTGGGAGCATCTTTTGCGGAGCAGCGCTGGATGTCAGAGGCAGGAGGTGGAGCGGCTTCGTCTTGCACGGAGCTTCGAGGGTGATGTCAAGTCATGCCTGACCGATAGGTGCTACGCTTTGTCATGCCTGGTCGGCAGGTGCTACGCACGACTGATCTTTCAAGGACTTCAAGCTGTGTCGGCTGGTGATACACGGCAGCATGGCGCTGAGGTGTATCGATGGCGACGCGACGTGCTCAGCTGTTTGCGCGCGCAGAGGAGGTGCCGTTTGGCGCCGTGGTGGCGTCGACGATTGCTGGACTGAGCAAGGTTGATGCATCGATATAGTTCGAAGATGGAGCGGTGGCGATTGGTGGCGGCGACATCGATCGCCGCCGGACGGTGAGACCCATGCCCGGCGGCGTTCGGATGGGTTCTCAGGTCTTTAGATGTTAGGTTTGGCTGCGATGTCTGTTTGGTATTAGGCCCGACTATCTGCGCCTTCATCAGTGGATAGAGGTGCTTAGGCGGCGGCTTTAGTCTTCTTGTTGTATTACTTTGTAAGGTCTTGTGAGAATAATTAATAAAGTGGCCGTATGCATCGCCCAGATGCAGAGGCCGGGGGTCATCCTCCTTTTCTAAAAGAAATATATGTGTGCTTCATGTTGGCTGCAGGCAATGGTTACAAACATGATAAACTGCGGCAAACCCATGCATGCACGAAAGGGATCAAATTTTCCTCTCCTTCTGCTAAGAAGACAAAATTTAGTTTTGTCTTGTTAATTTTTTATAGAAAAGGAGGATGACCCCCGGCCTCTGCATCTGGGCGATGCATACGGCCACTTTATTAATTATTCTCACAAGACCTTACAAAGTCATACAACAAGAAGACTAAAGCCGCCGCCTAAGCAACAAACTGTCGCTACACCTATCCAGCTTGATGAAGGCGCAGATAGCTCGGGCCTAATACCAAACAGACATCGATCCAAGCCTAACATCTAAGACCTGAGACCCCAACCTAGCCACTTGTCGGGTCTGGGCACACACTGGTCCGGCGTGCTCTCAGAGGCCCCGCCGCCAACCGCCACCGCCCATCTTCGTAATCTGATCGATGCATCAACCTTGCTCGCCCAGCTATCGCCGACGCCACCACGGCGCCTAACGCCACCTCCTCCTCTGCGCAAAACAGCTGTACACGCCGCAGCCGCCATCGATACACCTCAGCGCCATGCTGCCACGCATCACCAGCCGACACAGCTTGAAGCCCTTGGAGGATTTGTCGTGCGTAGCACCCGCCGACCGTGCATGACCAAGCGTAGCACCCGCCGGTCGCATGACTTGACATCTCCACCGGCGCCGTGCAAGACGAAGCCGCCCACCTCCTGCCTCGACTTCCAGCGCTGCTCCATGAAACGACGCCCTAAGAGAGAAACGACACCGCAGTGCCGCCATCGCTCGTCTCGAACACCAGATCCTAGGGTTTCCCGAGCAATACGAGTGGGTCGACGGTAGTCACATGACGATGCCTTCATCAAGGTAACGACGTGGAACGCCGCCATCGCCCGCCGTCGGCTCGGTTTTCACCGGCAACTACATCTCCCCGACTCGCAGCTGGTGCCAGATGACGGATCCCGAGATCCAAACACCCAGCCTCAGGCCGATCACCTCTGACGGAAGAGATGACCACCACCGCCGGCTGCACTGTTCAGAACAGATCTGGTCGGAGGTGCCGCCGACGAGACCACTAGGCCCTCCACGCCGCCGTCGCCGATCTGAAGGCAGCATGCACGCCGCCGCAGCTAAGCCGCCGCCGTCAACCGCAGCCGCCGCCGCCGCCGCCGAAGGGCCATCCGCAGCGCCGCAGCCCTGGCCTCCGCCGCGCCAAGCCGTCGCCGTCTGAGGACGGACCGACCTCCCGCCGCCTGCCGCCATCCGCCGCACCGCAGATCCCAGATCGGTGGCGCCACCACACGCCTTGGGGTCCTCCCCACCCCGAAGACGCGCGAGAGAGGAGATCCCCCGCCACCGCCGTCGGCCCCCGGGCTTAGCCCGGCGGCGTCTTCCGGCGGCGGCGGAGGGAGGGGAGGAGGGAGTTTGTGGTGGCGGCGGCGGCTAGGTTTCTAGCCGCCCGAGTCGCCCCAGGAGGAGGACGACGCGGGCGTTGTTTCTACTATGATAAGTCTTAATAAGTCGAGCACTTGATGCTTTGGCATGCAGATGCTCTAATAATCAGCCAACGTACGTACTCCTACTTTGTTTATCTACCCATTGTTCCCCTTGATGATTATTCGCTAGCTGCCGTTAGTTGAGGCGGCTGCCGTCTATAAACAAAATTAAGCTGGATATGCATACCAGGATCATCGACCAATTCATGATTCCATTGAAATATACAATCATACCAAAATGAAGATTCCACTGTCGATCTCGACAAGTCAACTAACCATAATATATCACCGCTGGGCATGAGCGGTTAGCTATGTAAAACTAATCAACAACAACCATAAATATATTGCCCTAGTATTTATTTACACACAAGCTGCCTGCTTATTTAATCTTCTTGTGGCTGCATAGACCACATCAGCTCTGGCGACCTATTTTTTATGGGTGTAAAATCATTTTGTTTTCCTATTGGTATGTTGAGTGTGTTTTTTGTGTGCATCGTGCTACGTAGAGACTAGACATTTGCTCGTTACAGTTGTATCATCTTGGTGTATCGATTGAACGAAAGCTCCGACGAGCAACCAGGTGGACAAGCTACTCAGCCGGTGGTTGGTGTGACTAGAGGATGAGTTCCGGACGCTCACCACGCCCCCCCTCCCCTTGAGCAATGCTAGAGCTACGTAAATAATTGTACGGGATTAACGTAATGAGGCAGGTGGAGAAGTATGATTGGAGGTAAGGGGCGGACGGGCCCACCCCCCCAAAATCGGGGAGTTTAGATTGGAGGTTTATGTAGAAGTTTTCATAGCTCTTTGTAGATGTAGGATTTCGGGGCCCCTTGGCACCGGGTGGGCACTTGGATGCCAGGCCAACTGGCTAGCAACTAGGACGTTGTGGTTGACTCTCTTTTTTGCGAATACGCAAAGATTGCGTATCCTTATTCATTGATACAAGAAAAAAGAATGAGTACAATGAGGGACATACGCGTGAAACAAATGCAGGTAGGCGTAACATGGTGCCTAGAGCAAAGAGACAAGGGATGCTTTGGCCGAACAAAGGATACAAAACAGCTAAAGTTCCCACGCCCGAACAAAGAGCAGCATGTCAAACCAGCAAGAAGTCCAAAATCGCCAAACCCAACAAGATAACACCTTCAAGAAGGAAGACGACGCCCAGACACTGTTGCCATCATGTCCGAAGAAATCGGCCCTAGGGTTTGCCTTGAGCTCGAAGAGGGGCATAGCTGGAGGCCATGGCAGCGCCACACATAATGAAAAGAGACACCCGCGGGCGCCGCTTCTGCCAGCTCTGGTAAGCCGAGCATGGATTTCTCCCTGGCCTGAGGCTGAGTAATCCCATAGCCGTCGGATCTGGGATCAAAGATGAGGAAGCCACCGTCGGTCGAAATTGCCATGACGGTAAGGCCGTAAGGGGAGTTGATGGTGTTGCACCTGCCGCCGGAGGTTAGCACCGCCTCCATACCCACGAGCATTAGATCTAGCAAAAGGGGAGTCTTTGAGGTGTACATGGTAGGGCAGGCGGCAAAGCAAAGACAACCGTGAGGGAAGGCGACGGCGACCCACAACATAGGAAGCTAGGAGTAGAGGGATGCAGATCCAAGCTATCAAGGTCGTAGCTATCGGGACATCGACGAGCCAGGCAAGCTGAAAGGGATGCAGCTATTGGGACGCCGAGGCCGGAGTTGCCCGGCAGAGGACTTTGGCAAGCCACATACACCGTAGAAAGTGGGTATGTGGCCGCCAGGGCTAGAGTAGTGCCAACAAGGACCCACCACGAGGCGCCCCACACTTGCCACTACTGTTGTTGCTTGCCGTGGGGGAAGGAAGGGCTGCCGGAGACATGGGGGCTTCCTGCGCAAGGCAGACTGAGTGCGCACCCACATCCAGCTGCTGATCCCACGGCGATCATTGGCCAACAGCAGGGGGAGAGGGAAGGACACCAATGGCTGCGGCCAAGGTATGCCGCATCCGCCAATGGACTGTAAGGAGTGGGGGTAGCAACTGTGAGGAGAGGACGCCTACGACATGCCGATATGGGATCTCAGGTGCGGCGGGGAGAGGATGTGCATCACGCAAGGAAAGAATCCGGCACACTGCCACCATCCCAGGGCCCGGCGCGGCTTCATTGCCCAGCCCTCCGGTGGCGGCGTAGCGGGACAGACGTGGGGGTCAATCGTATCTTGGACATTCGTTGTGGTCGACTCTCATCGAACCGGGGTCGGTTGATTGAACCTGATGTCAGGGCGGATGGTGGATGCCGGACAGCGGGCTTCGGCCGGGAGGGCCAAGCGCACGACATAGTGGCTTTGTCGACACGAGCGTTGCGTGTCTAGATTGATCGACGTTACCATCAACCACCATGTAGCTAGAAGGATAGCCTCGTTGAGGTATGTAACTTTCTTTTTTACCACAGTACATACGTAGACGCTAATAGATACATAAATACATCTAGCCTTATGAAAAAACGCATACGCACCCTATCATTAGCCTCGTTGAGGTATGTAACTTTTTTTTACCACAGTACATACGTAGATGCTAATAGATACATAAATACATCTAGCCTTATGAAAAAACGCATACGCACCCTATCATTATGAGCACCTCCTATAGACTGGCCGGCACGCATTTTCATAGTCGACAAAAATGTCTCCTCCATTTAACACACATCGTCGAATGACCTGAAATAATTTCAGAAAAATATGAACATCAATGTTAAATCTAGAACTTAAATCTTGGAGGACTATGTTCTTCCAGCCACAGATTGATCCGTGGTACGCTGCCTAGTTAAGGGTATGAACAGTGTGGCAGCACCTTGCCGTGCATCCACGCTAGAGGTGAAAGCACTATTTAATTTAATGGCCATCCAACGCACGCTTCGTGACGTGAGCCATTTTTTCTTTCCCATTCTTTATGTATCCTAGTGCGTGTGGGCGTCCTCCCTTTCTTCTTTTCATTTCGCACTCTCGCTTATAATTTCTCTTGGAGAGACCATCTCCTCCGCAAGATCTCCTGAGGCTGGACATAGTGATGGTATCTTAGCTAGTACTATGCACTCGAGAATAGTAAACACGCTGATATGACAGAGAATTAAAGAAGAAAGAGGGTTAGAGTAACATAGATAGATATTGTATTATAATAAAATGTTATGCTACTTTGTATTATGTATGGCTATAAATAAGATCATCATGATATTAATCATAATACTATGCACTATGAAGATAGTATCGTACACTAGTATCATGTATGCATGATACTAGTATATGATACTTCCCACTATGAGTAGCCTGACACCTGCGAACACTAGCCGAACCACCACGGTGGCATCCGAGCCTACATGGTCCTGCGGAGCAGCAGGCTGAGGCGACGCGTTGGGCATATGCCCTACTTTGGGTATAGATCGACTAGTGCTCTTGTGTTGCCTTATGCACGTGTGTAGCAGTGAGCCATGGATCCAAGTCAGCTATAGCTTCGTACGTACAGTAGGTGTACGTCTCCCGGCGGGAGTCAATCACAATCACGATATAAATGGCGCTCTAGCGTGAGGGTCAGATTGGTAGCAGAAAATATTGGAGAAGTGCGTGTATAGGAGGAAGACCCTGCCCGTATGACATATGGGCCAAAAATGTCAAACATTTCTAAAGTTACGATTGACCAGATCAGCTAACACTACACGTAAACATAGATGGAGTAATGGTGAAAGTGCCCTTCTCAGCACTCCAAAAATTAACCAGCACTCAAAAATAACTTTTTTAGAGCGTTAAAATTATTGCTATTTTGCCACGACTTCCACGAATGTTACTTCATGATGAAAATTTGCAAGCATTGAAAACATTTCTGAAAGTATCTCTTGGACATACCTCAGGTGGTGGCTGACTTCGACCGTACGTGAAGGTGGTTTTACACAATTTACTCTTGGACATACCTCTGGTGGCGGTGGCGGCTCCAGAAATTTGTATTCATGCGTATTCATTTTGCCAAAATCATTGCTGTTTTTCGAAAATTGTCACTGTTTTACCAAAATCAACACTGTTTTGTAAAAATCATGGGTATTCATATGAAGACCCAAGAATACCCGCAACACCCCTATCAGGTGGTGGTGCTATCCACATCCTCGGCGATATTGTCAGTGACGCGGTTCTTTTAGATCGATACCGGCAGAGAGGCAAAACCTACATTATTACAATTACATTAACAAAACGCGGCTTTGTAACCGGTACGTGGTCAAAGAGCAATGCTACTTCTACGAAGGAGTTGAGACAATCTTGCTAGACACAACTGGCAAGGAAGCAAGAAGTGTACTTTTTGTACTCACGACGAGACAATCAAACACCTCTTCTTTCAATGCAAGTTTACGCGTTCTACATGATCCGTCATCCAAATAGCGTCCAATTTGCATCTGCCGACAAGTGTTGCCAACATATATGGTCACTTGCTTGACGGAATACCAAATACGATTATTACGCTAATTAGGGTGGGAGCGTCTGCCTTACTATGGTCGCTTTGGCTATGTAGAAATGATTGTGTTTTTAATTGCAAAATCTCTTCTCCTATGCAGATTATCTACCGTTGTATACATTGGCTTCGTATGTTGTCTACGCTGCACTGAACGGAGTACCAGTTGCTGTTCAAGGTGGCGTGTATGCCATTGGAGCGGGTGGCCAGGGAGGTTTTTACCCAACATGGGTGCCAGCATAATCTCCAGATCTGCCCACCTCCTTCGTCGACAAAGGCATAATTTTGGTCTCATATGGCTTTACTGTTGTCAAATTGTCGTTTTATACATACTTTGTCAGACGGATGTCGCTCATCACCTCCTCCTTCTTGTGGATGTGTGCATCTTAGCTATGTAGAGGCCGGATGTCGCTCATCCTAATATGTATCCGCTTGATGCTACATTTGAAATAATAAAAGCGTCATTTATCAAAAAACAAAGGATTTTACGTAGTCTTACGTGATTAGCCAGACGGCAACTTGGAGATGGGGGAGGAAGGTGCCACCCCCTGAAATTAGGGAGGGGGGAGAGATAGTTAGTTAGGAAATTTACCATTTCATTCTTTGCTCTGTTATGGAATCCAACCACTCGAAGGATTTAGAGTCTTTTTACCAACCAATGGGAACCAATATTTCTCGATTATATTCTATTTTTTCTTTGGCAGTTCGCACAATTTGGATTTCGAGTTCAATAATGCTTTTTTATTTTTCTTGCTCTTTCTCCTGGCGTAGAGCGTTCATAGCTGTTAGTAGACGTAGGATTTTCGGTGGTCAAAAGCGCCAGGTACATGTAAACAATTTAAGTACGTATCAGTCACGGATCTCTTCTCTAGTCTGTAGTAATAAAATCGGAGAGGGAGCTCTTTTTTTTTTCATATATATAGCCTGATCGCATGCATATATACTTTAAAAAGGTGTGCCTACTCCCTTCGCCCGGTGAAGAGCGTATATTTGGCTTTGAAATTTATCCACAAAAAGTGTACTTCTATCTTTTCAATGCACTTTAAAGTAGGAAAAAAATATTTCTTTCTCATCACACAGTAATCAAGACCAATAACATTATAAGCATGGTCTCCTTAATTTTTACATGCACTTAGCTCATTGGGGGTTGGGTAATTAAAGAGGAGAGATGTTGGCTTGCATCTTTCCAATGCATTGTTTACTCCACTTCATAATTTGTCCTAAAATTTATATATGTACACTTTTTACAGTACGGAGGGAGTAGGTCTCAGTGGAGTTAGATATTAACCAACTATAAGTCAAATGCCATAACATGTAAGAAAGAAGAAGAAGAAGAAGAAGAAACTAGAAAGAAAATTATCACAAGGCAGATTGAACAAATGTGTTCTCCGATCGAGGTCGAGTTCGGAGGAAAGCTTCGACCACTTCAACCTGTGTCATAACATGTGACCAACTATAAGGGTGTGTCTCTAGGCCCTCTGTTTGTCTTATGGAGTGACCACATGTGTACTCAGTGTAATTTGTCTGTTTAATAATGAACATGTGGTAGTTCCACACAAAAAAACGATAAGGGTGTGTCTAGATCTCAGTGGAGTTAGACTGTTACCAACAATAAGTCAAGCGTCATAACATGTAAGATAGAAGAAGAAGAAACTGAAAAGAAAATTATCAGGCCCAAATCACTGTTCTGACCTTGTCAACGATTATCGTCGCAAACTGAACCGGACACGACATGATTTCATGATTTGACCCTTTTAGAAACGTCAGGGCCCGTGGCATTTCTAGTCCACACTGCAACGCCGAACCAGCTAGCGTTTCGGGGCAACATAGAAACACCAAGGCAGCTAGCGTTTCCGCCCTGGCCCACGGCCAGCCCGAACCCGCTATTTTCGCTGACGTGGCATGTTAGAAACGCCAATGTCCCTGGCGTTTCTGCCCTGTATCAAGTAAAGCGCGCGGGGCCGCGGGGGCCTGACCCAACCCACTTCAGCCCCAGTCCGGCAGTTCCTCTAGTGACGAACTGGCGGCTGCCCCTACCTCTCCCTCACCAAATCCCCCAAATCTGCAATTCTGACCATCAAGACGAGTAGATCGGAGCATACCGGAGTTGCTTGAGGTATTCTCTTCCCAATCCTCCAATTATTTTCAGTTAAGATTGGCTTATGTAGATGCATTTTTTCAAACATGGTGGAACCCTAAGATGAGTTATTAGTGATTTGTTTGATGAATATTTTGGTTAGATTATGTTTAGAAAGAAGACAAGTACTCCTTGTGTTGAAGTATTCTTAGTGAACTTGTGTAGTATTGATTTAGAGATAGACAAATTTTTTTGGATTAGGTTGAACCTATTATTTGTTCATAATTAGTTGTGATAGATTCGTTGGGATGAAATATGTTGAAAATAATTGGTGTTTGTAATGTGGCTCGTGATTTGTATCTTTGGGATGATTTGTAGTAGTTTCTCACACTATTTTGTAAATGATGTGGTCACAATTTTAAGCACCGAATCCATTGACCTTATTTTGTAGGATGTTTGAGCCGGATAAATATCCCAGCCTTGATGATTATTACGAGAAGAAGCATCGTGTTGTGCTAGTGGAAAGAGGGGAGGTAATTATGTATCTACATGGTTGATTCTCATATTGTGAGTAGTTTAGAGAAGTATATAAATTGTGCATGTGTTTTTTGTAGGTTCCTCCAATACTTTGGTTGAGAGGCCACAACCCACGTGAGTCCCTGAAGTATGACCGTCGCTACGAGCCTTATTTTAGAAGAATGGATCTTCTCTAGTTTGTGCTCAACTTTAAAGGCACACCACTATGGCTGAACTCGATGGCCATTAACGCCCTTACAGAACGTTGGAGGCCGGAGACGCACTCTTTTCACCTTTGCTCATGGTGAGATGACCGTCACTTTGGAGGATATTGCGATGATCTCCGGGCTTCCGATCGAGGGCAGGGCTCTTACCAGGAAGGTGAAGTCTGAGAGGTGGCGACGACGGGTTGCAGGATTGGTCGGTGTTGAACCTCCCCCATGGATTCATGAAACAAGGAAGGATCCTAGGCCATCCGGTCTTTTGTTCTCGTGGCTACAAGAACATTTTTACAAGTGCCCAGAGAATGCCAGTCCGACTGTTGTGGAGAGGTACGCCAGGGCTTACTTATGGAATCTTTTGACCCAAGTGGTGTTTCCTGACGGCACGGGAGACACAGCCTCGTGGATGTTCTTGGACCCTCTTCGTAACTGGGATGTCAAGTGGAGTTGGGGGTCGGCGGCACTAGCCTTCTTGTACCGTCAGGTAATGCTTACTATGATGCATTCTCATTATATGAAAGAGATTTTTGCATGTGACTGTTTAATGTGTGTACAAATGTGCAGTTGGAAGGAGTATGTATGAGGAGTAAGCTGAAATCTTGTCTTGTTGGCTTTGTTTGGGCCCTATAGATTTGGATGTGGGAGTGTATCCCTGTGGGCCGTAACATCACCATTGCTCCGGAAGAACCTTGGGAGTGGTCTTTTGACGGGGATGAGGAGCGGTACCCCAATATCACATACACGTGGGCTAATGTCCAAGTGTCGAGTATCGCCGCCATGGGGCGGTACAAGGCATACATAAGCGAGCTTGACATGCTTAGTTACAACCAGGTAATTATCAAATGCCTTTCCATCATTACGGATTTTTGTTTTTGTGCATGAGCGAGTGACACGTTGTGATGTAGGTCAATTGGAGGCTGTACACGGTACTTAGGCAGTTCCCTTTGAGCAATATGTGCCTTCGTGACCAACATCTTTGGCGTGTGCGGTTCCCCACGATATGCTTTTTTGCGGTCGAGTGGCATCTTCCACATCGTGTTTCCAAGCAATTTGGAGTACAACAACGCACCCCGCCGGATTATGTTGAGACAAGTGTGGTGCTACATAGGTGAGAGTTTTTTGTACCATATGTTGATCATTGTCTACCACGGAAAAATGAAGTTGATACCGATACTTCTTCATGCTTTGTAGGACGAGCCGGCAAAACAACAAGAATGTCACTAATTGGGAGGATCACCATCTTATGTGGGTGGACATGTGGAATGCTCAGAGGAATGCCCGAGTTGAAGATGATCACACACCTGACAACGACGAGGGGGCATATTTAAGGCATTTGGAGTGGCTTCGCAAAGAGTACAGAGTTATCCATAAGGGTGTTTGGACTCGTGCCGCTTGCTTCGAAGTAATGCCAAGTGAGGCTTCTCATGGTGCATTCAACAACTCTATTAGGGAGACCATTGGAGCGCACCTAGATTATGGCCCTCTACATGACCGAGTGGTATGTCTTTTTGTCTCTTTTTTGAAATATGAACATGTGTCATTTCTTCGTGAGTGGTGTGTCACATATGTTTTATTCAGGGCACAGAGCTATGGAGGTGTATCAATGATAGTAATGTGGTGCTTGGCCGCGCACCTGGTCCAGAAACAGACGGGCTCATTAGGAGTACTCTATAGGTTAGAGGCCTTCTTGATATGAACATGTGCTTTCTTTATATTTGCATTGTAACTATTTTTGCATATTTACATGCCAATGTCTTTGCTTGTGCAGAAGGTTGTGAATCATTGCCGCACACTAGACGCTTTACTCTCTTGCCATGGCGGTTCATCCACGGATGTGCATGCACATGCTCAGTATAGAATGGATGTGCTTTCTTCCGCTCACCCATCTTCCAGCCAAGCAGGTGCTTCTTCCGCTCGTCCATCTTCCAGCCGAGCACGTGCTTCTTTGAGCTGAGCATGGATTGATGAACAAGAAGATGAAGAGGAGATAGACAACGATGCGGATCCGGACTATGTGGAGCTTGGGGCTTCGCAGATTGAAGATGCTCCACAGCCAACTAAACCTTCTCATCCTTCTGAAGAAGCACGCCGAGTTATCTCAAGAACCATCTGACGTCCTCAATGGCAGAACACTCTAGAGGGCTATGTCAACAGGGGGAAGATGGTTGCGAAAAGAGGGAAGAAGTGAAAGGAAGTTCTAGGCCAGGCCTTAGTTCTTGGGGCTGGTGAAATTGTTAGTTTTATGTCTGATGGACTTGTTATGTTTTATGTCAGATGGATTTGTTATGTTTTATGTCTGATGGACTTGTATGTTCTATGTGACCAAGACTTGTTATATTTTATGTCAGCTGGATCATGTTTAGTTCGTAGTGAAAATATGTCCCATTCCTATCTGTTGTTGTACTTGATAGTTTTATGTCTGGAATTGGTAGCAGGGTTTGCTGTGAAAATTTATATTGCTACCTGTGATGGAATTGGCAGTAGGGTTTGCTGTGAAAAGCAGAGCAGGGCAGAAACACCAAAGGCATTGGCGTTTCTGGATAGTCTGGAAACGCCAACAGTGGCTAGCGTTTCTTCCTTAATCTGCAACGTTTCGCGTGTGTGGCCCAGCCAGCCCCTGCCTTAAAGGAACGCTGGGCAAAATCAAACGTTTCAATGTAGGGTAGAAACGCCAGGGCCCTTGGCGTTTCTAGTCCACACTACAACATTCGGTGGACAGGTCCCGGGCAGCCCCTATCCTAAAGAAACACCAAGCTGAGCTTAGCGTTTCCAAGTAGATCTGCAACGCCAGGGGCATTGGCATTTCGGACCATTACGGAAACGCTAACAGGTTTGGCGTTGGGGTCAGAACAGTATGTCAAAAACAACCTTCCAATCACATTTTGTGTTAGACATAGTTCACCACATAAAGGAGTACACATAAGAGGAGTCCAAAGGAATTTAGAGTACACATAGTTCACCACATAAAGGACTACACATAAGAGGAGTCCAAAGCAATTTAGAGTACACATAGTTCACCACATAAAGGAGTACACATAAGAGGAGTCCAAAGCAATTTAAAGTACACATAGTTCACCACATAAAGGAGTACACATAGAGGAGTCCAAAGCAATTTGGAGTACACATAAAGGAGTCTAGGCAACGAGAAGGTTTAAGATAAAATGCACATGAAGGAGTGCATGGTACAGTTCACAACATGATGAGATCCACATTGCTCTATAGTGTAGAGCAAGGTCCATTTCCCTTCTTCTTCCTCCTCTCTTCTTCCTCCTCCTCCCTTTTCCTTATGCGGCGAGCCTCCTTAACCACCCTCTCCATGAATATCTTGTTCTATCTATCTTTCTTTTTAGCTTCAAATGCCCAAAGCTTCAAGGTTCTCTCTTGAAAATCCTTGACACGCTTCTTTTGTGCCTCCTCACATTTCCGGATCAATGCTCGCTCCCTAGCGCAACACTCAAAATCCATTCTCTCTTGTTCCTTCCTCTTCTGTTCAAGCTCCTCTTGCTTCTTCTCTAGTGCGGCTGCATCCTCCTCTCTTAGCTTCTTCGCAGCCTTCTCCCACCACCCCGCCATCTCACCATCGCCATCCTCAACCCCTTTCGGTGTTGCCTTGTTGGGTTGAGAAGCCGCCATATCTATGAAAAATTGCAGGACAT
Source organism: Aegilops speltoides (assembly GCA_021437245.1). Classification (NCBI taxonomy): domain Eukaryota; kingdom Viridiplantae; phylum Streptophyta; class Magnoliopsida; order Poales; family Poaceae; genus Aegilops; species Aegilops speltoides. Next base: position 498,632,570 of record CM038144.1, on the reverse strand, counting down.
TAGTTAGTAAGGACAAAAACAACATGGAAATAATATTGGGAGATATGAAAATAATTATGAAATGTAGCCACTTATGGAAATTGTCCATCTAGGTATCCAAACATTCCTCTAGCATTACCACGGCCTCTACCCAGGAAACATCCTCTACCACCACCCGAATCTCTACCCCTACCACGAGCACCATCACCAGTAACTCGTCCTCTACCACGGCCACCACCGCCACCACCAAGTCCACTAACTGAACCTTGGCCACCACCAAGTCCACCACCGGAACCTCGGTCAGCACCTAGTCCACCACCGGAACCTCGGCCACCACCTAATCCACCACCGGAACCTTGGCCACCACCAAGTACACCACCGGAACCTCGGACACCACCTAGTCCATCACCTGAACCTCGGCCACCACTTGAAGAATCATTGTGACCTTTTGAAGTTTTGTTTGTTTTGCAAGTCCTTTCGTTGTGTGTCGTTTCATTGCAACCATCGCATTGGTTCCTATCACGTGGCTCTATGAAATTTCCACTACCAAACTCTCTAGTGCTCATGAGTTCATCCATATCATTCCTGTATCGCTTTGCCTTCTACCCTTGGGTTGTACCACCATCTCCGGATCGGGCCTAATGTCAGGACCGTGATACTCTGGCCACTGCGATGCGTCGAGAAAAGGGTGGAATCTAGACGCCCATGTTAACTTATGAGTTTGCAAGTTGAATTCATGCAACCCCACAACTACTCCATTAGAGATGGGCACATTTTTTGGTGTGGGCCGCTGTCATCATGTGTGAGCATGGCAAGTGGTACTTACTAGGCCGCTCACAAGTGCAATGTCTTGTCCGAAGAGCCACCTTAAATGAGCGACCACAGGAGGCTTCTCACTATCAACAATCAACTTCTTGATTTCGTCGGAGTGCTTCAGAAAATACTCATTTAGCTTGTAAAAGGTATATTCCACTAGTGCCGTCACCGGCAACTGACGGACACCCTTCAAGACAAAGTTGAAGCACTCAACAAGATTTCTTGTCATGTCACCATATCTCATGCCTCCTTCGTCACATGTCCGCGACTACTTGCGTATCTCATCAATATTCCTTTCTAAGAAATCTTTCCCACCTTCGTTTGCCTTCTCATGGATTTTGTTCAAGCGTGTCATGAATGACTTAACGGAGAAGGCTACACATGCAGAGTTAAGATCCTTGTTCTTACAAGCCCTGTAAAATCTTGCAACGAAGTGCCTCATACACCATCGGTGGTGAAGCCTCGCATGCCCTGGAATGTGAATATCCACGGCCTTCAATATGCCTTGGTGCCGAATCGGATATGATGCATACCTCCCTATTCGAAGGAATGACTATGCTCCTAACAAGTCTCATGAACCATTCCCAGTTGTCTTGGTTCTCCACGGAGACCAAAGCAAATGCCACAGGCAACACCTGATCATTAGCATCATGTGCCATTGCTATCATGAGTGTGCCCTTGTATTTGCCTGTCAAAATGTCCCATCTATAGAGAGAACCGGTCGACAATGCTCAAAAGCTGCAATGCAGGGGCCAAATGTCCAAAAGGCACGACGGAACACTCCTTCAATATCTTGGACATAGTGGTACATTCCTGGGTTTCTATATGACATCGCTCCCAACAACCTGGGTAGCATGTTGTACGCCTCTTCGCATCCACTGTACAACATTCTGAGAGTGACTTGCTTGGCCTTCCAAGTCTTCCTGTACTTGACCTTATATCCGAACTTATCTTCAACCCAACTCATCAACAACTTCACTTTAATGGTTGGATCCTCGGCTATATGTTTCTGGTATTTATAACCAATGAATTCCGAGGTTAGCTGAAGGTGTGTGTTCCATGCTTCTATGGCTGGCGGTGTGCATTGGTGAGTGGCTTTGCAACTAGTTATTTTCCACCAACCATCTTTCATGAGTCTTCCATTGACTTTCCATTTGCATCTTTCTACGTCAAATTTCACAGTGTATCGCTTGTTGCAATCCGAGTGAACAACTATGAAAGGCATGTGGTGTTTGACAGCAAACTCACACAACCACATCCTGAATTCTAGCATGTTCTCGAACATCAAACCATTCCTCACGTACGACATCGAAATCTCGTCGGGTGTACTACTTGGGAACTGTCTAGCCTCAATTGTCTTGCTCATGCCACTGTCGACTATAGCCTTATCTTCAAGGCTAACATCACAAAACAAGGGAAGTTTGTGATCCCTACCGGTGATTTTTGTGTACCACTCTGCTTCTTTCTCAGTCAAGCTATCCTCGTCCAACTCATTCACCGGGACTTCATCATCCGAGTTATCCACAATGTCAGGATCCATGTCCTTATGCTTTGCTTCGGCCTCTACGTCACCAACAATGTTGTGGTGCCTCTCATACCCTTCGTCGGAGTCATCACCATTATCTTTGATCGGTGCACTACCTCCGAACTCATATTGGGGATACTCATTGGCTTCCACTTCAACTTTAAGCTCAACAATAGGCGGCACACTACTAACCGGGCTCACATCATCTACTAAAGCTTGGTCCAAGTCAACATGAAAGAGAGGAGCCTTGACCACCTTAGTTGCAAAGACTTCGAGTGACTTGAATGCCGAGGATGCAACAACCTCCATATATGCAACCCAATGCAAATTGAACTTGATAGGCATTCTCTTCATTCGACACTTGTGTGCCGACCCAACATCATATCTTCCTACTAATTCAACATGGTCACTTGCATCCACCCACTTTAATCTTATCTGTGTTTCTTCCACAACCTCTTCATAACTAGGAGTCTCAAAAAATATCAACACTTCCTCATACTTGTCAACAATATCCACATTCATGAAATGCCTCTTTGTCAACATAATGAATATTCACAATCTGGTCCATCTAAAAAAGGGGAACATAAGTATAAGAAATGTACAATGCTAAATATACCACATTGCTAACAAAACCACTAACCCTAACCCTAAATCTTAACATTAGGCATAACCCTAACCCTAAACATTAACATTAGGCATAACCCAAGCAATAAGGTTTGTTCACCAACATCACAATGCAACATATTGGAACAACAATACTCAAGAATATCATATTATAGAACCATCTTCAAAACTAGGGTTAGGAACCACATGAACAAAACAACCCGAATAGACAAATCCAACCAATAAAAATTTGTGAGATGAAGGAGGTTACCTCAAGGAACGGAAATGACACCGGATTCACGGACCAATCCAACCGATTTGCAAGGATTTGAGAGTGGCTAAGTGAGGGGCACAAAGGGGGAAAAGGGGGACAGCTCGGGATAGGCTAATGGGGAAGTAGAGAGTGAGTGGTAAGTGGTGGTTGAAAGGCCCACAGACACCTAAAATATTTGCACCAGAAACGCCATAGACCTTGGTGTTTGACGAAACGCTAGATGCCTCGGCGTTTCCAGGCGTTATCGGCCTGGCAGTGGGCCAGGGAAGAAACACTAGCTGGCTCGGCGTTTCAATGTTGAGCAGAAATGCCACGGGTCCTAGCGTTTCTAAAAGGGTCAAATCATGAAATACTTTCGTGTCCGGTTCAGTTTGCGACGATAATTGCTTACAAGGTCAGAACATTGATTTTGGCCAAATTATCACAAGGCAGATTGAACAGATGTGTTCTCCGATCGAGGTCGAGTTTCCCCATATATATTATAGTAGCTCTGTTAAATAAATACAAATACACACTCTCGGCTGCCAATCACAAATCAATACTACGTGTTTGCACACGAACACGTCACCGTGTACCTCCAACGCCGAGGGTGATGCACCGCAGCTCACGTCGAAGGAGACCCAGCCGGAAGCGCGGTACGCAAGCAATCCGGCGGGTGCTTTTGAAGACCCGAAACCCCACACGCCCGGGAGGGACCCCGTCAGGGCGCGCGGCGGTTATGGGCTGCCCTAGGTCGACTTGATCGCCCCTAGGGCCTCGAGGTTCGCCGCCCCGCAACAAGAAGAACAGACGAAGAACGAGGAAAAGAAGAACTAGGGTTAAGGAGAAAAGATAAAAGATAAAAAGTGGTAGATCATTTGTTCGATTGTGTGTTGTTCAATCGGCCGTCACCCCTTATTCCCGTGCAAGAAAAAGGCTTGGATTCACGTTCAAAACCCTTGTCAAATTCGTATTGGTTTTGTCCGAACTTTCCAAAACTGTTCGGTTTAAACTGGCTGCACCTTGCGGGTCTTTTTTGTGGTGGTAAACGATCTTGGATGGAAACGAGCCCAAAAGAAATCTTGACCGTTTCGACGAGACGAACAACTTTTATGTTGAACGTTTTTTGATAGGAGGTCATCTCGAGGGTCAAATCGGTCGCGCAAAACAGGCTATCCCTCGCGCTACCCATCAGACAGGGTGTCTGGTGGGGCGCGCCAGTTTTTGCCTCGTGACAGGGCTGTATTCCAATGGCTCTAACTTTTGCATACGAACTCGGATTGGAAAGAGTTTTATATCAAAATCGATCGTTTCAACGAGACGAAGACAATCCGTGTAGATACTTTTTCCATTTGAGGTCGTATTGAGGGCTTAATCAGCCAAACTGTACTCTGAATATAAGATCTTAGTACTTTGAGTATAGTTTCGGCCTTCGAGATGAAATCGGACTGTGATGACCCAAACTTCAAAGATGTTCATATCAAAAATACGGAACTCTTTCATGAAGATCACTTCTCCATTTGAGGCCATCTTAAATAAGTTATTGACCGTGCCAAAATCTGGTGTCAACACTACGTAGAGTGGAGTATTGTGGTGGGCGAGCATTCATTCAGGGAGGTCGGTGATGGAGTTGCTCCCTCTGCCTCTGCCTCTGCGAGTGGATGTGGGTTTCATGGGCTACGTGCGGGCGGTGGCGCCGTTGGTGGCGGCGGCGGTGGCCTTCTACTTCCTCATGGAGCAGCTGTCCTACCACCGCAAGAAGGGGGTCCTCCCAGGCCCCTCCTTGGTCCTGCCCTTCCTCGGTAGCATCGTGCCCATGATCCGTGACCCCGCCGCCTTCTAGGAGGTACAGGCGGCGGGGGCCAGGGACTCCGGCGCCGGCCTGGCCGCCGACTTCCTCGTTGGCCGCTTCATGTGCTTTGTCCGTGACTCGGGGCTCTCCCACCGCGTCTTCGCCAACGTCCGCCCCGACGCCTTCCACTTCATGGGCCACCCCTTCGGCAAGAAGCTCTTCGGAGAGCACAACTTCATCTACCTTTTCGGCAACGAGCACAAGGACCTGCGCCGCCAGATGGCGCCCACCTTCACGCCGCGCGCCCTCTCAACCTACGCCACCATCCAGCAGCCCATCCGGCGGCGTAGGTGGACGAAAGAACTTATATATATTTTTTGACTGATATAAATATACAAAATGAGATTTTCTTTATTTAAAAATGTTATTTTTAGTACTTATGATGCATGAAAAAATCTGAAAGTTTTTTCTCTTATTGTAGTAAGAATGTTTTGCTATCTTGCAAAGTTTGAAGTTCATATGTTGGTTTATTTGAAAGAAACAAAAAAGATAAAAATTCTTGCATGAATCGCGATGCAGAGATGGATGTCTAGATAACGAGGTGCACCTAAGGCTGGCTATAGTGGGGGTAACATAGTATCATGTACTTGGGACTCGCAAACATGCTTATATGGCAAACAATTAAAGAAGAGAGAGAGGATCATAATAACATAGGTAGATACCGTATCATAATACATGTTATGCTACTATGTGTCATGGATGTTAATAAATGAGACCATCTATGATACTACTTTATGATACTAGTATGGATGTAGTATCATAATAACTATGGATGTAGTATTATACACTAGTATCATATGCATTATACTAGTATATGTTTCTCCCCACTATGACCAGCCTAAGCCTAAGCTCCACAGGATATTTTCTTTCAAGTTTGAAAGGTTTTGATCCGGCCGGCCGGGTGTACTTGTGAGTTGGCACATCTCTCTCTCTCTCTCTCTCTCTCTCTCTCCATAATTAGCATTCCTTGCTTGCCAACTGTCTACGTTCATGTACAATTTTTTTTTACTGTGGATCGATCTCCCATGTATGTGCCACACTGCTTTCAGTTAAGCGCGCCCATCCTTGCACACATCTCCAACACAACCTGACTGACACATCTTGGATCAGCGATATGCTAAAAAAAGTCTTCGATTCGATCGATAGCAATCTCTTGTCTTGATTTCTCAACGAGGACACCACTGAGCTAGCTGGTACTATTTGTACCATGTCAGGCATGTTGGGTATGTTTGTATGTATGTATGTATGTATGTATGGATGTATGTATGTATGTAACAACATATAGACCGGGTTCAGATGTGACCAAAGTCATTCAGCGGCCGCTCAGGCAGAAGCAATGATAGGTTACTAAGGAGCTATAGCCAAGCTAAGCATTTTCAATGTCCTTTGTTAAATCATGAAAAAAATGCATATATTATTTACCACGTATGCTTGACATACACATGTGGATGCATCAAAGAACCAAGCACTGATCAAGCATCCTAACTTAATAACTAAGCTTGGCATCAATGCATTAGGCGGAAATTTGGAGCACTACGACGTGATTTAGAAAATATTGGCAAAACGGCAATTTAGTGATGCTAAATGATTCTAAATTTTGCGATGCTAAATGACTCTAAATTTTGCGAAGCTAAATTCCATCCCCAGTAATATAGTTCTAGACATGTTGTCATTGTTCCACTTACCGTATGGGGTTCTTCGGCGTTTGGATTACTTTAGATCCAAATACTTTTGGTAGTGTGATAATGAACCCAAAAAATATCGGTTGGCCAGATGTAGTGTATTATACCGACCTAAAAGTCAAGCGGGGCTTGGAATTCAAGATCTTGAGATTAAAAACAATGCTCTTCTGATTAAATGGGTTCACAAACTACTAACCAAGAATGGAGTGCGGCAGAAAATCGTTCGTGACAAGTATGTGGGGTCCAAAGCCATTTCTCAAGTTCGTTGGAAACCGAGGGATCACATTTTTGGCATGGAGTGATGAATGACAAGGAATTCTTTTTCCAATTTGGCACTTTCTCGGTTAGGGATGGTTCTTAGGTTCAATTCTGGGAAGATACCTGGCTGAGCGCCACCCTACTTATCGTGCAATACCCTAGCTTCTACATGATTGTCACACATAAATTTGTCATGATCAAACAAGTTTTCAAACAAGAAAACCCTGATATTTCTTTCCATAGGGACCTTTTTGTGCCTCGCTTGGCAGCATGGAATGAATTAACCATTCTTCTCGAGGCCATTCAGCCGTCAAGCGAACCAGATAAGTTTTGATGGAATCTACATCAGAACGACATATTTTCAGTCAAGTCCTTTTATGATGCCATGGCTCATAGTGATGTTCGGGATGATAACAAAAGATTATGGAAGATCAAAATACCTCTGGGAGTGAAGATATTCCTCATGTTTCTGAATAGAGGGGTAATCTTAACTACAAGTAAATTGACGCGATGCACTAGCAAGGTAGCAAGTGTTTTCTGCCAGCGTGATGAGTCTATTAAACACTTATTGTTTGAGTGTAAGTTTTCTCGTGCGGTGTGGGTCATACTTCAAGTATCTTCAAATCTATATCCCACGTAGTACACGTAACATGTTCGGCAATTGGTTGGGGGGTATTCATAAACATTTTTTTTTTGCACACATTCTTGTGAGGGCGGCTGCCTTATGTTGGGCATTGTGGATTTCAGGAATGCTGTGATTTTAACAATAAATGTGTTTCATCTCATGTGTAGGTTATTCGTGCATGTACGCGATGGCTCCGTACCTAGTCTATCTCGAAGAGGTCGAAGGACAGAGACTCTTTTATGATGGCATCTAGACGGCTAGAGCATATGACCAGGGTGCTTTTCCCCTCCATGGATGGCGTTTTAACCTTCGGATAGAATCTACCCCATCATAGGCCGGATTGATTTACTTTTGCTGTAAAACGACGTTTATTTTTTATTGTGTTGGACTTGTTGGCTGTGTGCATCATGCTATGCAGAGATTGAGCATTTCTTTGGTGCGGTTGTATCACCTCGATATATCAATTCAATGAATTGCTCTTTATCGAAAAAATACTTTGAATTTAGTGCTACAGTAAAAATTAGCAATATATTACCTTTGTTTTTAATTTGTAATGTGCTAAAAAGTACATAAAGACAGCGGGAGAGCTTTCCAAAAGCTATAATGGAGCTATAATCAGTTATCTAAATCTTTGGATCTGAAAAGATCATTTTGTAATCTCCTAATATCCTCTTATTCTTCTTTGGAAAGATCTTATATTATTATTTTCCTCGAAATCTTAAAGATCAAGCTGAGTTGGGAATCACTTTTTTTTTTACATAAAAAATGCTCTTATCAATTCCAAGTGGTAGCATATTAATAGAAGCTGAAAAAACAGAAACTTTTGCGCCGGGTACCTAGCTAGGGAGTACTAGCACTGTAGGATCCACCATCCATTTCGTATCTTCCATCTAACAGCCATTCTTTAGGTCCTCATTACTATTAGTGAATATTTCTGGACGGAGGGAGCAATAAACACCGAGAACCGCTCTGCTTTCACCCCTAGCATGCAAAGCAGTTATTGCTTTTTGACTACCAGTTAATTGTCCCTTTCCACACACAGGCATAGATAGGGAGACAAAGAGCGTAGCCCGAAAATACTAGTAATATATCCAACATTATGCAAGGGAGTAGCTTGAGAAGATAACCTGCGCACAGGCGTAGATGACAAATATAGAAAGACAGAGAGAGTAGCCAACATTTCTATTCGAACAGTAATACAGAGAGACAATTTCCTACTAATATATCCAACATTGTTGTGTTTGGGCACGCGCATGAGAGAGAGATAGAGATAGGAGGTATGTGCTTGTTCAAACAGTATACTGCTACCTCCGTCCGGGTTTATTAGGCCCAAGGACAAAAACACTAGGACCAAGGCACAACAATTACTCCCGAAGCAGTGGTAATTATATCTTGTGCTATCTAGCTACTATTAAGCCCATACTGCTCGCTATTAAGCCCATGCGTGTAAGCAATATATGCCACCTGGTTTGACTAAGCACATGCCCCATCTCCATCTTCATCCTCGCCTTCATCTCCATCCCCATCCCAATCTCGATCTCCATCTCAGAACAGAAACTCACATGTCTTGGATCCGTGATAAGCTAGAAAAAGTCCTGAATTCGATAGCAACGTCTTCTCTCTCATTTCTTGATTTCTTGACACGCTCGAGCTGGTACTATCTGTGGCAACATGCATGCATGGTTGAGACCAGATAAGATCATATATTTTGTGATCTCCTAATATCTTCTTATTCTTCTTTCCAAGGATCTTCTATAACTTTCTTGAAATCTTGTGGATCAAGTTAAGTTGAGAATCAAGCCTTGTACATCAAATTTATAGCAACCAATTCCGGTGATAGGCTGGTAGCCTGTCATATTAATATGTACGTACAATAGAAGCTGCCTCCACTAGTTTTCATTTTCTACTCCCCCGTCCGTAAAGACTTGTCGCAGAAATGAATGTATTCGACTTATTTTAGTTTTAGATACAACTATTTTTTATCCATTTCTTTCACAAGTATTTCCGGACGGAGGGAGTACAAGATAGGGGAGGTCTTATCCAAAGATTACACCACCATCCATTGTGATAGAACAACACCTTCCTCGCCATATGCTTCCACAAGATAGGGTTGGATGCATGCAATGGTCAACCATGATAAATTGCGCTATGATAAATTGCGCTAGTCGTTATTCCTTGTGGCCGGAGTAGCAAACCCATGCATGCATGAAAGGGGTCAAATTTTCTTCTCCTTGTGCTAATTAAGAAGACAAAATTTCAGTTTTGTCTTGTAAAGTATATAGCTTCACTAAGAGATAAGGTACGTACTCCCTCCGTTTCAGTTTACAAGTCCTACGCGTATACTTAGGTTGTCAATTTTATCACCCTAATATAAACTATACGACGCAAAAATTATACCTTTTGAAAATAGAACATCTGAAGTTTATATTGGTATATTTTTTGTAATATATGACTTGTATTAGGTTGGTCAAATTGACGACGTAGGGGTACGCGCACGCACTGTAAACTGAAAGAGGGAGTAATAAGCTTGTTAATTAGTCTTAATAAGTCAAGCACTTGAGGCTCTAATAATCAGCCAACGTACACTACTTTGTTTATTTATCCATTGTTCCCCTTGATGATTATTCGCTAGCCGCCGTTAGTTGAATCCACCGCCCGCCGTCTATAAATAACAAAATTAATTAATTAAACTGGATATACATATACTATATACTCCTATAAGACTAGTCATAGTGGGAGTAACTTAGCTAATAACATAGCGCACTTCAAGAAAATTTTGCTTACGTGGCATGTAGTTAATGAGAAGTGGTAACATAGCGCTTCCCAAGACAAGATGAGTCTACAAGATAATAAATGAAGTCCTCTATGACACTAATACTATATTACTTTGCACTATAAAGATAGTAACTTAGACTAGTGTTATATGCATGACACTAATATAAGTTACTCCCCACTATGACCAGCCTATACCACCGCACGACATGAGCCGTTAGCTATCCAAACCAATCCACAACTAACCATAATCGGCCTGCTTAATTAATCTTCTTGTGGCTAGCAGTGATTGTCCGCGTAGTCATGCCACATCAGCTCTGGCGAGCTCTGTTCTCTTTTTTGTGTAAAATTATTTTTTTCGTTTCTGATATGTTGAGCATGTTGGTTGTGTGCATCATGCTATGTTTTTTTTTGAAAAGAAGGATAACCCCCGGTCTCTGCATCAAAATGATGCATGCAGCCATCTTATTAAAATAGGCGCATAACAAAGTCTGAAGTTCAAATCTGGCTCACAACTGGAGCAAAGCAAAAGAAAGTAATAATGTGCCACAACCGGCAAAATTAGCAACATGCTACGATGCCTATACACCTAGCATGTTAGTAGCTCGTCATCCAAATCGGTTGAAGATAACATGTGCAACGTATCCCATCTGTTGCACCCAGTAACCAAAAGCTTCATGTTTTTTACTACTCGATCGCACATGCAACGTGCCACATGCACATGCAATGCAGATATCAGATGCCCAATCAGGCAAAATTTCGTGTTTTGACCCTTCTCGTATACAAATTCAGGATCTGACCCCGGTTAGAAAAAAATTCGGCATTTGAGCCTTTTTCTTACCGCTAGGGAAGCTGGCGGTAGGGTTAGACAATCTACCGCCAGGGACCCTGGCGGTAAGATACTAATCCACGTCAGCACGTGGAGACGGCCGCCGTCCCCCTCCGTCGCGCCCTACCACCAGGGACCCTGGCGGTAGGCTTTATAACCCTACCGCCGGCACCCTTGGCGGTAGGGTGCGAGCAGTTATTTTGCCCGACCCCCCGCCCTTGCCTATTCTTCCCACCCCTCCCCCTCCCCCGGTCGGCAGTTCCTCTTCTCCTCCTCGCCCCTCTCCCCCTCTCTCATCTCCTCCACTCGCCCTTGGATCTTCACCGTTTTTGCATCGTTTTTGCGGATCGAGATGGCCCCGAAGAGATAAACGTAAGCTCCTCCAATCCCTCCAAGTAGTTTTTGCAGACTTGCTACCGATTCGACGCATTATTTGCTTGAAATCCCTCATCTTTTTGAACTTAGATTGGAATTTTTTTCATAGCATTGTTTTAGCTTGATTGTAGTTCTAGTTCCCAGTTCTTTAGTAACTAGTGGTATTGAATATGAACTCTAATCAATAGTTCATATATTAGTGTGAAGATGAACCCTAGTTCATAATTTTTTATGTTAAAAAAAGTATGATGTAATGCATGTGGGAGGACTTGCTTTATTTTATGATGCTTGTTGATATGATGATATGAAGATGTTTGGAGAAAATACATTGAAGATGAACTCTATTTCAGAAAAATTGTTATAAAAATCGATGATATCATGCATGTTGGAGGATTTTATTTTGATATGATGCATGTTGATATGATGTGATCCATCATGTGTAGTAGATGTTGTTGGAGGAATATGCTTAAGCTGAACCCTAGTTCATTTAACCAAGAAATTTTATTTTTTGTTTATGTATGCTTATGATGCTTTTGTTTATGAAATTTTATTAAGGCGGGTGCTTCTTGTGAACAACGTCGGCCCACGGTAATCCATGCTTGACTACGCATTCGACAAGGGTCATCGTGCCCATTTCATAGAGAACGGAGTGGTAAGCAATATGGAGGAAATATTGATCAAAGTTTTCGGATTGATGAAAATAAGTTCGTAACTCTTGCCATCCACTTTTCGACAGATGCTCCCGCCACTGCGCATGAGGGGTCACGGGGTTGCCGAGAATATGGACTACGATGAGCGCTATGCACCGTACTTCAAGAGAGCCCGACTGTTGGGTTTCGTGTTGCAGTTCAAGCGTCAGCCGTCGACGCTTGTCCACGCAGCTCTGACAGCTTTGATTGACCAGTGGCGACCGGAGACCCATTCTTTCCATCTCCCATGCAGGGAGATGACGGTGACCCTCGAGTATTGGGTGATGACTACTGCCATGCCGATCAATGGTCAAGCACTGACCGGGCGAGTGGAGAGGACCAACTGGCAGCAGAGGGTTACCACCCTCATCAGCGACTACCCCGATGCTAAGGGTAACCGTACATCTGGTGTACCGTTGCCCTGTCTCTCGGAGCACTGGGAAACATGCCCCGAGGACGCCGATGAGGTGACTGCGGAGTGGTACGTGAGGGCCTACCTGTGGTATCTTCTCACGGAGGTCGTATTTCCAGACAGCTCGGGGAAATCTACCAACTGGTCGTATCTGTTCTTCCTAGCCGACTGGGATGCAGGGTACAGTTGGGGGACCTCGTCTCTCACCTACCTATACCGTTCAGTAAAAGAGTATCTCATTGCCTACGTACGAAAGTATGTCCATGACATTTTGTTATATCTGATCCTCATTTGATGTTTTGCAGCTTGAAGACGCAACCCAGAGGACGGGAGACAAGTCCAATATGGGTGGCTTCGTCTGGGGCCTCTCCATTTGGATGTGGGAGCGTCTGCCAGTGGGGCGTTTGGAGAAGCTACCAAGATGCCCATGGGGTGCCTATAGCGAGGACGGCGACAATACTCGACAACCCACCGTAGCTTATGAGTGGGATGTTGTCAAACTCTACACGGGCCTAAACAAGACTCCGTACAAGGCCTACACCAACGAGATCGATGCTTTGACGATTACGCAGGTATATGAACTCGCTCACCACCTTTCTCTTTGATTCCACTTTTGATCGAGAGTGGGGACTTACCAATGTATGTAATAGGTAAACTGGTGGTCGTATCATGATCGAGAGTGGGACTTCGATCTGAACGTGATGTGCGATGTGGACCGTGCTCTTGGCGGTGCATCGTGCCCATGATATGTGTGTACACCATCGAGTGGCACTTGCCACACCGCGTGGCCGCGCAGATTGGGATGTATCAGCATACCTCACTGGGCCCACCGACCGATACCGGCAGCCACGCGCTCCACGTGTGAGTGCCCGCGCTTGTTCTTCGTTCCCATGATTTCATTGCGTTCGACTTTATTATGATGTTTCTTGTTGCTAATGCCTTGCAGGATGAGCCGGCAGAAGAATCAGTTGATCACAGACTGGGGAGAGGAGCATAAAACTCATGTGACGGATTGGAACCGATGGAACTCCCATAAAGATGTGGAGAGGAGAGTGATTGACTGGAATGCTTACGAGGACCAACACATGAGGTGGTACGATGATGGTCGTAAGCACCGTATTCGTCTTAGGCCTCGATGGACGGCGGAAGACATCGTGGAGCTGTAGAGGGATGACCCCGAGGAACAGGCCTACCAGACCGGCATCAGAGACATGCATAGTGGATTTAGGAAGTTTGCACCCCTCATCAACAGAGTGGTAAGTTTGAACCGACGATTGTATTTAAATTATTTTATTCGTCATCATGACTGACTTATGCCTCTATAGTCCGGTGAACTGAACAGATGCATCTTCGGAGCCTCTGGTGCACTAGGTGATATCCCCGGGAGCGTACAATCTGAGAACAAATTAAGGGGGACGATGAAGGTACAATTTTAGCCTTCTCATAACAGATGCATCTTGTTCACTTGTAATCATAAATGTGATACTTATTATGCCCTTGTTTCATTGTGAGTGCAGAAGTTGGTGAAGCGTTGTTGCAAGCTGGTAGGCCTGCCTGGGTGTGTTAGAGCTGGGTCGGTTGAAGCTTATCATCCTGCGGCCACACAGGGTCACATCGCCTCATCGAGCCATGTTCCCTCGTCGTCTAGGTTGGTTGAGGAGGAGGAGGAGGAGGAGGAGGAGGAGGCCACAAATGAAGAAGAGGAGGAGGAGGAGGAGGAGGAGGAGGCCACAAATGAAGAAGAGGAGGAGGAGGCCTATCATGAGGAAGAGGAGAATGAGAGTGATGGGAAGGAATCGTACGATGAAGATTACGGACCTCCACCAACTCAATCATCTCAACCATCTCAGCTGCCGAAGAGGAATCCGAAGAAGAAGGATTTGCTGAGTCCTGACCCTTTCCAGAGACTGGTCCCTCGACGGTCCAAGAAGAACACTGAAGAGACTCGTCCAAAGAGGAATGAGGACCGTGCCTCCAAGAGCAAGAGGGGAAGGATCAATTAAATTCTGCTCTTCAATACTTGGCTCTTGTAGCTGAAAAGTCTAGTGGTTGTGAAACTATGTGTTTGCTATTTGTGAAACTACATGGAACTCCTTTTGCTATGTGGAACTAAGTAGTTGAACTTCATTTGCTTATTATGCACAAGTTTATGTGGAACTCCGTTTTCTTATTATGCACAAGTTTATGTGGAACTCCGTATGACATGTGTATGTGATGCCCAAGTTTAATTGTTGGAGATATGTTATTTTGACTCTATATCATTGCTGTGAAATTGTTTTTGAAAAGAAGAAAGAAAGTGAACTTGGATAGAGGCAAGGCCCTACCGCCAAGGACCCTGGCGGTAGGGTTAGACAGCCTACCGCCAGCCCCTCGGGCGGTAGGTTGACCCTACCGCCAGGGCACTCGGATATTTCGTTACAGAAGGTTTTCGAGGCAAAAACCCTAGCACACCCTACCGCCAGAGGAGCTGGCGGTAGGGTGCGACATAGGGGAACGGCGGCCGTCTCCGCGTGAACCCTACCACCAGCCCCCTGGTGGTAGCGAAAGGGTCAAATCCTGAAAAAAAATTTGAACCGGGGTCAGATCCTGAAATGTTATGCGAAAAGGGTCAAAACACGAAATTTAGCTGCCCAACCCGGCAATCAGCACTAAGTTTTTAGCATGTTGTCAAGGACAGGCCAGGAGGGCGGGAGGGAGGGAGCAATGGCGTGCATGTTTTCATGGTCTGTGGGCTTCTCGGATGTGCATATTGAGACTGACGCGTTGAAGCTAGTGGAAGCCATCAACACTGATGTTGTTCAGAGAGATTTAGTAAGTACTTTGCACGTTTGAACTTAATTTCTTTCTTTCGCATTTCATATTGCCCTCCACCGACTGGTAATAAAGTTGCGGTTTATGGGCCGGGATGGTGCCCCTGTATTCGTGCACGGCTTGATTGCCAGCCATGCTGCTGAGCTGTTTCCTTCTCGAAGGCGACTTCAAGGTCCAGCTTCCCTTTCCTCGTCCTCCCCCTGCACCCGGGTGAAAACTCACAACCTTGGTTGGGCAGCGGCGGTGCCACAGCTCTGTTACCTTCTTGAAGGCGCCGCTTTGGGTCTGCGGGGAGGTGGGTCATCTGCAGCGTGTTCTTGGGCGTTCTTGATGGCGGCGGTTCTCTCTTCAGTGGTGACGCTTCGCCATAGTCGGTCGGCTTCCTCTTCAAGATGTCGTGCCCTCCTCGCCGCATGGTTCGGTCTGTCCGCTGGGTCGACGCCCTCGGACTGGGCGAGAGGGGATAGTGGTCCCCTCTACGGCGACTTGGTCGCGTCGGCGGCTGAGGGATGGTGTCCTTGGCAAAGTCTGGCTCTCGTGGTGACTGTGGTGCTCATCTCTTCGCCGTGTCTTCCTGGGGCGCTCCTGTTCAGTGGCTAGTGTCTTCGGTGTGCTTCTTGCTGTAGGCTGCGGCTTATGTCTCCGGTAGCTTGCTTGGTGTGGTGGTTGTGCTCGGTGCCTCTTTCTTCTTGTTTGCTCTAGAGGGAGCAAGCCCCATTTCGTGTGACGCGACCCCATCAAGCCCTCTGTTAGGCCCCAAGGTGTAGCCTTTCTTCTTTGGCCGTAGCATTTTAGCCTTCCTCATGCGCCATGTATCTGCTGCTTTGTGTTATGTTTGTTGTACCTCGATGTAATGGCTTTGTTAATTCAGGGTCAGGCGAGGATCGAGCCTTTTCTCGGGTCTTTCGTCTTAAATAAATAGATACAATTCCGTCTCAAAAAAAAAAAGGTTTTCAAATTATATGTGCTATCCCAATCTCCAGGAAAGCTTTGATTGAACAGATGTTGCTTGTGTCCTTCCCATATTATACTACTAGCTCCGTTAAATACCTAGCTAGCTAGCTTGCATTGTGACCTGTGAGTGAGTCTTCAATTGCCATTGCCATTGCCAGGGAGGGAGGGAAGGAGGGAGGGAGGGAGGGAGGGAGCGCCATCGATCGATGATGATGGACTTGCCAGTGGCCATGTGTGTGGGTTTCATGGGCTACGTGCGGGCGGTGGCGCCGTTGGTGGCGGCGGCGGCGGCCTTCTTCTTCCTCCTGGAGCAGCTGTCGTACCAACGCAAGAAGGGGGTCCTCCCAGGCCCCTCCTTGGTGGTGCCCTTCCTCGGCAGCATCGTGCCCATGATCCGCGACCCCACCGGCTTCTGGGAGGTGCAGGCGGCGCGGGCGAGGGACTCCGGCGCCGGGCTGGCCGCCGACTTCCTGGTCGGCCGCTTCATCCTTTTCGTCCGCGACTCGGAGCTGTCCCACCGCGTCTTCGCCAACGTCCGCCCCGACGCCTTCCACTTCGTCGGCCACCCCTTCGGCAAGAAGCTCTTCGGCGAGCACAACTTCATCTACCTCTTCGGCGACGAGCACAAGGACCTGCGCCGCCGGATGGCGCCCACCTTCACGCCGCGCGCCCTCTCCACCTACGCCGCCATCCAGCAGCGCATCGTCCTCGCCCACATCCGCAGGCTGCTCGACCACACGTCTCCTACGACCCCGGTGCCCATACGGGTTCCCTGCCGCGACATGAACCTGGAGACCTCGCAGACGGTCTTCGTGGGGCCCTACCTCACCGAGGAGGCGAGGGCGAGGTTCGGCGAGGACTACGCCGTCTTCAACGTGGGCGTCATCGCGCTGCCCGTTGACCTGCCCGGCTTCGCGTTCCGGCGCGCGAGGCTGGCCGTGGGGCGGCTGGTGCGCACGCTCGCGGAGTGCGTCGGCCAGAGCAAGGCGCGGATGCGCGCCGGCGGCGAGCCGGAGTGCCTGGTCGACTACTGGATGCAGGGCCTGGTGAAGGAGATGGACGAGGCGGCGGCGGCG
Organism: Aegilops speltoides; assembly: GCA_021437245.1. NCBI lineage: Eukaryota > Viridiplantae > Streptophyta > Magnoliopsida > Poales > Poaceae > Aegilops > Aegilops speltoides. Next base: position 498,615,059 of record CM038144.1, on the reverse strand, counting down.
GGGCGGCCGCTTCCCAAGCACACCGCGGACGAGGACCTCGGGGGCTACCTGTTCGACTTCCTCTTCGCGGCCCAGGACGCGTCCACCTCCTCGCTCTGCTGGGCCGTCGCCGCCCTCGGCTCCCACCCTGACGTCGTGGCCCGCATGCGCGCCGAGGTGTCCGCGGTGTGGTCGCCGGAGTCGGGGGAGCCCATCACGCCGGACAAGTTCATGCAGCTCAAGTACACCCACGCGGTGGCGCGCGAGGTGGTCCGGTACCGGCCACCGGCGACGCTGGTGCCGCACATCGCCGCGGAGGCGTTCCAGCTGACGGAGTGGTACACGGTGCCCAAGGGCGCCATCGTGTTCCCGTCGGTGTACGAGTCGTCGTTCCAGGGGTTCAGGGAGGCGGAGGCGTTCGACCCGGACCGCTTCTTCTCGGAGGCGCGGCGGGAGGACGAGGCGTTCAAGCGCAACTTCCTGGCCTTCGGCGCCGGCGCGCACCAGTGCATAGGCCAGCGCTACGCCCTCAACCACCTCGCCCTCTTCCTCGCGCTCTTCGTCTCCGTCGTCGACTTCAAGCGCCACACCACCCACGGCTGCGACGAGCCGGTCTACATGCCCACCATCGTGCCCAAGGACGACTGCACCGTCTACCTCCGCCAGCGTTGCTCCTCCTTCTCCTTCTGATCTTGCATCTGTGTCTATGACCACAACCACAACCCATCCATCGAGTGTGTTTTGTTTTCCTTGCATTAATTAATTGTACCCACATTATCCAGTGCCAAATATATTTTATATATTGTGTGTGCCACTGCAGTTTAGCTACATGTCAGTCAAGCTGAATTTTGAATGAAGGAAAGAGGAGGAAGGGCCTCGCCGGAGAGAAGGAAGGGGCACCCCATTATCTATTTTAGGTTAGGGTTCAGGGTGACGGCGGCGGTGGGGCTCCGCCAGAGAAAAAAGATGGCCGCGGGGGCGGGGCTAGAGGGATGGCCAGGAGTGGCGGTGGAGAGAGGTTGAGGGGAGGGCGGAGGAGGCAGGTAGTCCGGCCGACGGTTGTGGGCGGTTCAGATCGAGATCAGGAGGACGAACGCGATGAACAATATTTCCAGAGGTAGACGAAGACGACCTGACCATTCCTTTTGCAATCAATGGCAGGGAAAAAATCGACTGACCCCAAAAACAAATTCAGTCGACTAGTCATTCCCGTGCCACTCTCATGCCGCTCATTCATCCACATCTAGTCAATCACCCCCATAATATGAAAACATATGTATTTATTTAATGATGATACTAATATATTATGTATTATGGTTATACATAATCTTTTTGCTGCATTAAACTGCTAATACTAGTTACGTTTACTTGTCTGGAAAATGGATGTATGTAAATGTATTTTAGTTCTACATCCGTCAATTTTTATTCATTTCTCTAACAAATATTTCCGGGCGAAGGTAGTAGTATAATTAAGGAGGATAAATTCCGTAAAGATCAGGATGAGTTTAATTGCACTATAATTAAGCTGGTTTGCGAGTTGTGTACATGGTTCATTGTTATGATCGATAAAAGAAACAACACAAACATATAGCCAAAACAATCAGCAATCAATAAACAAAGTCCACCAAGTCTCTGTAACAACGCGACAAAACGATAATGGAACTAAGCAGCAAACCCACCTCACTGGTATCTTCATTTTTTCTGCCACTAACCATCCAATGCTATCTACTCCACATAAATTATATGCCCAAGAACCAAGTTGGCTCAAAGAAATACAAGTCATAGTCACCTACAATCATCATAACACTTGTCTATATAATCCTCTAAAGACCTCCACAATCTGCACATAGCTAACTTATAATTAAGTTATGATTGATGGGGGCTATTAGAATTTGTGTTATTAACCATGTAAGTATTGAGTTAACTTATTCGTCTGGGATCTACTCCCTTGTATGTATCTAGCTTGCCATACGACAAACTAGATCAATATGTAATCTCCCTTGTTCTTATTGAACACTCAAAACGTCCCTATCCCCTAAAAAACCACTCCTGGAGGTATACACTTAAACCATATAGCTTTGCAATCTACTATATTCCCTTCTTCAAGTGCTAGCTGAATCTGTGTTGCATTAGACTGTTAATGGTAGTTGGGTACATACACAACAAAAGTGAGATATGAAGAGGATAAACGGAAGAAGAGTGTGATAGTAATATTCTAGAAAGATCACCAGTGAGTCCAACTGTGATATCATGAAGTTAGTTTTGAGTTATATACTTAGATTACTATTATGATCAATAAAATGTAAAAGACACAAACAAGACAAAACAGTTAAAGCTAATTGGGTACTCAAAAGCTAGCATGGGGTTGCCCAGTCAGCAATCAACACGGTCAAAGCTGGTCAACCGAGTCAAAACCGGGTTCAATTGAGTGAGGGGGGAGGCAATTTCTGAACCAGGTGGCAAGTCGAGGGTAGGACAACCGGCCTTGGAGTTGAAAGTTGAATCCTAAATCGAGTGGCAAGTCCAGGGCTGTAAAGTGGACTTTTCCAGGGCTGTAAAGTGGACTTTTCTCTTGCAAATCTGAGCTCGTGAGATTTCTGGTCGACTTCTAAGGGAGTCCAGGATTAGGGGGTCCTCGGGCAGCCGGACTATATGCTTATGCCGGACTGTTGGACTATGAAGATACAAGATTGAAGATTTCGTCTCGTGTCCGGGTGGGACTCTCCTTTGCGTGGAAGGCAAGCTTGGCGATTCGGATATGTAGATTCCCTTCTCTGTAACCGACTCTGTGTAACCCTAGCCCCCTCCGGTGTCTATATAAACCGGAGGGTTTAGTCTGTAGGACAAGAACAATCATAATCATAGCTTCTACGATCTCGTGGTAGATCAACTCTTGTAATACTCATATCATCAAGATCAATCAAGCAGGAAGTAGGGTATTACCTCCACCGAGAGGGCCCGAACCTGGGTAAACATCGTGTCCCCTGCCTCCTGTTACCGTTAGCCTTAGACGCACAGTTCGGGACCCCCTACCCGAGATCCGCTTGTTTTGACACCGACATTGGTGCTTTCATTGAGAGTTCCACTGTGCCGTCACCGTAAGGCTTGATGGCTCCTTCAATCGTCTACAACGACGCGATCCAGGATGAGGTTTTCCGCCCCGGAAAGATCTTCGTATTCAGCGGCTTCGCACTGCCGGCCAACTCGCTTGGCCATCTAGAGCAGATCGATAGCTACGCCCCTGGCCATCAGGTCAGGTTTGGAAGCCTGAACTACACCGCCGGCATCCGCAGAGAGTTGATCTTCGACGGATTCGAGCCCATGACAGGTGCGCCCTACAGCCGCGATGAGCACGACTTAGATCTGCCATCCGACGGCGATCAGGAGATCACACCTACGGCTGCCCCGGCTATAAATTCGGAGCAGATCGTGCCATCCGAGGATGGGTGGATGGACCCTGCTACAGAGGCCGCACACTCAGCAGCGATAGAGCCGAACACCGATCTCACTTCCAAGGAGGTCCGTGTCATCGGACCCTCAGACTCGTCTGCGGACATGGGTTCCCAACCGTGTACATCCGCGCCCATCGTACCTAACTGGGCGCCAATCATGGAGTTTAGCTCCGCGGATATCTTTCAGCACTCAACCTTGGGCGACATACTAAATTCATTAAAGTCTCTCTCTTTGTCAGAGGAATCAAAGTCGAACTATGTCCGGCTTGAGTGGGAAGCGGACAACGAAGGAATTCGTTACCCACCCACCACCCACTTAATAGCCACTGTCGACGACTTAACCGACATGCTTCACTTCGACTCCGAAGACATCGATGGTATGGACGACGATGCCAGAGACGAACCAGAACCACCGCCCACAGGGCGCTGGACAGCCACCTCATCGTATGACATATACATGGTGGACGCACCTAGTGAAAGCAATGGCAAGGATCAAAAGGATGCAACTTAGGATAATCCTCCGGAGAAGCAGCCAAAGCGCCGGCCGCAGCGGCGCCGCTCCAAACCCCGCCATAGCAAAAACAACGATACCAGATCAAGAAAGAATAACGCCCCGGACAACACCGAAAACGACGAAAACCCCGCAAATCCAGCGATGGAGCAGGACGAGCAAGGAGACGGCGAACACAGTCCAGAGCCGCTGTCCGATCATAGCGATGCCGGAGAATAAGCTTATAAACCTGTCCCCGAAGAGGAGAACAGTACAGACGATGATACACGCATCATCCTGGAAAAACAGTTGGAACAAGAGCACCTCCAAAATAGACTCATTGCCACCGCGAGGAGCTTAAAGAAGCATAAGCAACGGCTTAAAGCCGCGCAGGATCACTCAACCAAAGATGGAACGAAGTGCTCGACACTGAGGAAAAATATGGCGGTGATCGCCAAACAAAGAGTTATCTAAAACGCAAGCTGCTGCCTGAATTCGACGACGAGGCTATCATGCCCATACCGCCGAAAAACAATACGGCCGATCTGCCAGACCGACCACCTCGTGGAGGACATAGAGTGGCTAATAACTCCGAACACAAATCAACACCCCCTCCCAATAAAGGAAAGGAGGTTGCAGGCAAGTACCATGAACACGACCTACGTGAGCACCTGGACAGAAGAGCTGGCATAACCAGGTCCATTTACGGATCTAGGAAACATGTCCCTATGCAGGATCACGACCACAAAACCGATCATACTGATCGACCACCAGTTCGGAATCAACACCGAACACTACAGCCATTGGACCCAGGTCACGACACAGTCAAGTACAAGGGCGCCACAGACCCCCTGTGTTTCACCGATGAGGTGCTGGACCACGAATTTCCAGAGGGATTTAAACCCATAAACATCGAGGCATACGACGGAATGATAGACCCTGCGGTCTGGATGAGGACTTTATTCTTCACGTCCATATGGCTCGAGGAGATGATCTCCACGCCATCAAATACCTGCCCCTCAAGTTGAAAGGACCAGCCCGACACTGGTTGAAAAGCCTCCCCGAAAATTCCATTGGAAGCTGGGAGGAACTTGAGGACGCTTTCAGGGCTAATTTTCAAGGGCCTATGTCCGACCTCTGGATGCAGACAATTTGAGTCACATAATCCAACAACCCAGAGAGTCAGCCGGAAAGCTTTGGAACAGGTTTCTCACCAAGAAGAACCAAATCATTGACTGTCCGGATGCCGAAGCCCTAGCAGCTTTCAAACACAGTATCTGGGACGAATGGCTTGCCAGACACCTCGGCCATGAAAGGCCAAGGACGATGGCAGCCCTAACAACCCTTATGACCCGCTTTTGCATGGGCGAAGATAGCTGGTTAGCCCGTAGCAGCACCAGCGATCCAGGCACATCCGAAATTAGGGATGGCAATGGAAAACCAGGACGCAATAAAAACAAACGTCGAAATAGTGAAGACAGCCCAGACAATACAACGGTAAACGCCGGATTTAGGGGCTCTCGACCCGGTCAACGGAAAAAGCCATTCAAAGGCAATAGAGATGGTCCGTCCAGCCTAAATAAAATCCTAGACAGGTCCTGTCAGATTCATGGCACCTCCAACAAACCTGCAAATCACACTAACAGAGAATGTTGGGTCTTCAAGCAGGCCGGCAAGTTAAATGCCGAACATAAAGAGAAGGAGCCGCCAAGTGCAAATGAGGACGAACCTCGCCAGCCGAACACTGGGAGGCAGAAGAGATTTCCACCGAAGGTCAAAATAGTGAACATGATTTACGTCACCCACATCCCAAAGAGGGAGCGCAAGCGCGCACTCTGAGACGTATACGCTGTAGATCCCGTCGCCCCCAAATTTAACCCATGGTCGGCCTGCCCGATCACTTTCGATCGCAGGGATCATCCGACTAGTATCCGTCACGGGGGTTCGGCTGCTTTAGTGCTCGACCCAATAATCAACGGATACCACCTTACCCGAGTCCTCATGGACGGCGGCAGTAGTCTCAATCTGATATATCAGGACAATGTCCGCAAGATGGGGATAGACTCGTCGAGAATCAACCAAAGCAATACTACCTTTAAAGGGGTAATACCAGGCGTTGAAGCCCGTTGCACAGGCTCTCTAACGTTGGAAGTTGTATTCGGTTCTCCCGATAACTTTCGAAGCGAATAACTAATCTTCGACATTGCTCCATTCCGAAGTGGCTATCACGCACTACTCGGAAGAACGGCCTTCGCCCGTTTCAATGTTGTCCTGCACTACACTTACCTCAACCTCAAGATGCCCGGTCCACGTGGCGTCATTACAATAAGAGGAAACACGGAACACTCTCTTTGTACGGAAGAATACGTGGCGGCTCTTGCAGCCGAACCACAGAATGGCCTTTCAAATCAGAGCAAATCATCAGTCTTCAAGACCACGGACGCAGCTAGACGTGTCCGGCTCACACCTAGGTGTAGCAGCTCAGATAAACCTGAGCTCAACCAACGAATACGCCCCCATATGGGGTGCTAGGGGCTGGCCGCATATAAAGGGGCCCATAGTTTGGCTTGACCCAACCAAATACTCAATAAATTGAACGATCATGGTTCATTACGAATAACCAATTCTTCACACGGTCACACCAGATTCTTTCACTTGGGTTTTTCCTTTTTTTTTACAGATGACCATCGTGCTACACCCTTCAAGGATACGGCACAATGGAGACAAAGGTGCAGACGTGCAGCAGGGCCCTGTTCAAAGGTTTCTTTTTTAGATTAAGACCCTGTGTAAACCTTTTTATTGTCTTTTGTGGGCTTATACCCTCCTGGCATTTCAAATGAGAGAGAGGGATACTAGCGTTATTGGCAAACTTATCATTCGCCACACTAAAATAAAAGTTACAAAGGCAGCAACCAGTGTGCTCTTTGAGATCTATGCTCTCACCACAGGCGCTCCTTTGTCACACCGGATCGATGTACGTACCTTGAAATTCAGGGCTCATTATCGAGGGTTATACTCAGCTCAGTATATGTTGTAAAGTCCGAATACCTTTGGGAGTGTTCGGCGTAGCGAGTTTGGCCTTATATGCATCAGCTCCGAATCATGTCTTTAGTCAAATGTTGGGTTTGCCCGGCTCCTGGGTTTTGCTACCTTATGTTCCTTTTATCGGCTAAGGCGGCCAAAGGAGAACTACTGCGATTGTGCCCTGATTATTCCGGAAGAGCACCTCAGTAGAGAAAGTCGAAAACTGACTGTCATGATACAACGAGAGACTGGTCAACCACTTGATGACTTAGCGGAATCTTCGCGATTCCTCCGCCTTAACGAAGGACCGGTTTCCCGGTCACGTATGCGGATGCACAGTATCCGGATAAACACGGGCATACCAGGGGCTATATAGTAGCCCCACCGTCAAACTCCTATGGCTAAGTGAAAGTGTTAATGCTATATAGTCTGATTGCCTCGTTCTCCGCACTATCATCTCCTTAACGGACCAAGACGTTGGATCAAGTGTGATTACGTGCTTTTCCGAACACCCCCGCATTATACGCGAGGGGGCTGAAGCCGACGACGGCAAACTTTTAGGTTATATACATATATACATAAATGGCCGCACATGAGGCACTACAATATTTTACAGGAAAAAGTATAAATATCGCCTTTATTCTCAAAAGCATTGTTCTTACAATCAAAATAGATGTCACTCGAACTTGGCATTCTTTGAGCACTAGGCCTCTATTAAACGGGCACCTTCTAAGACTTCTTCAAAATAGTGCTCAGGCGAGTCATGGCCCACGGGCGGACCCCTGGTTGCAATATTGGTGGCCTCCATTTTCGCCCAATATGTCTTTACACAGGCAAGAGCCATCCGCGCACCCTCTATGCACGCCGACCTCTTGACAGCGTCGATATGCGGCACAACACGAAGAAATCGTTGCACCAACCCAAAAATAACTATCCGAAGATGGTTCCTTCGGCCACAGGTGATCTACGACAGCCCTCATGGCAAGCCCGTATAACCTATGGAGCTCGGCCCATTCAGCCATTTGCTCGTTCAACAGCAGGGTACGCCTCGGAGAACTGAATTGTGACCAGAATAACCTTTCCGTTTCATGATCTTCTTGATCCTTGAAATACTATGTCGCGTCGGCAGCAATCTTTGACAAATCTAAGTATGCGTCAGGAGAACTCCACAATTGATCAAGATGGGCATACTTCGGATCGCCGAATTTAGTTCGCAGTAAAAAGGGCTTCCCAGCCGCGATCTGTCCAGCTTGCCGGAGCTCCTCCCGAGCCGCTCTGATCTCAGAGCGAGTTTCCTTTGCTGCTTGCAAGGCCTTCTCAAGGTCAGCCGTTTTTTCTTGATTCTCTTTTTTAAGAAGCTCATATCGGCTAGCGGCCTCCTGTAGCTCTAGGGCCATCTTGGCCATTCTATCCTCACTCCGGCGATGGGCAGCCTGTTTGGCTTTCAATTCACTAGCTGCCTTCTCGGCAGCCGCATTGCTTCTCCTGGCTTGTTCCTTGGCCTGGGCAAGCTCAGCCCGAAGGGTCTCCACGCCGGCAGCACCATCTGCAGTCAGGGCATATTGTAAATCCCAGCATCATACTCTCATTCACATTCGCTGCCGCCCAAAAATACATACCTTGTGCCTCGTCAAGCCGCTTGTTGACAAGCATGATGTCCTCATCTGCCAAATCAAGTTGCCGCTTCAGTTTGGCAAATTCAGCAGCCCAGGTAGCTGCAGCAGCCTGTGTACGAAATTGGCAAAATCATCACCTGAGATTATTTCTATTTTTGATCCTCTGATCGCCCCGTTTGGGTAGCGACCAGAGTCTCAGGGGCAACTATCTATACACAGTGCACTTCGCGTTTACGGTACAATCAAAGATTTTTTTTATTACATACCTGAAAGCCTCTTAACAGGCTCGTAAAAGCTTAATTCAACCCGCTTTTTGCAGATGAAATCCTCTCAACCACCGTGCCCGTTAAGGTGCGATGTGCCTCTGAGATGGGCGCTTGCCGCAGAAAGCCCGTCAACGTATCCAGCTGCATGTCGGACAGTCCGGGGCTTCTTCTGTTGGTCTCTCTAGGAGCCGAACCCCCCGGACCTCGGGCAGCCGAAGAGTTACCTTCTGGCCTTTGCGGATCGGGAGAGATCCTCCGGGACGACACCTTAGGGTCGTCCGCCTTATAAGGCATAGAAGTAGGAGGAGGCGTTTCGCTCTCCATCATCTCCAGAAGAAGATCCCCCGAGGACGAAGATTGTTGAGGGAGGCTATCGGCCGAACTACAAAACATACGTCTCAATTATTATTCTCAAGAAAAGAACGGAGTATGCTTACTAAGTACCTTTGTTCACTTACGGCTCGGTTGACGGCTGGCCCCCTTGTGGGCGTTTTGCGGTAAGGTTGCCCTCCAGGGCAGGGCCCCCTAGTGCAGATTTTCCCCCCGATCGGAGACCTCTGCTTCCAAATCGTCGGGGATGGCCCTTTTCTTCCCGTGGGAGGAGGGATGCTAGGATTCCCTCCCCGTTCACCCTCTAACACAAGGGTACCAATTTCCCCAGTAGGGATGCGTAACATATTAATACCTCCATTATGAAGTCTAACTTTTGGCTTCCTATTTCCCCTCCTTGTCCTCCACTGCTGGCACTTGATAAGGTGCACGAGCCAGCATCCTGGTTAGTACAGGATCCGGCGAATCTTTGGGAAGAGGAGCCAAACACCTGATCCCCTCCGCCTTTCTTATCCAGTCCTAGCCGAGGGTGGTTTTTCAGAATAATGTTGTGGCAAATATAAATGACAGCATGATCGGTTACGGAGTTACTTACTTGGGTATTGGGTCGGTTGAAGGAGAGGCCCGCACCCTCTGTTGTGTCCGGACACTTTATTCGTGGTCCGAAGAATGATTGATACATCCCTTCGAGCATCATGCCGAAGAAGTGTTGAACAGTTTGCGGTCCTTCCGGATTGAACTCCCACATACAGAGAGGTCGACATTGGCATGGCAGGTGATAACCCACAAGTATAGGGGAGCGCAACAATTTTCGAGGGTAGAGTATTCAACCCAAATTTATTAATTCGACACAAGGGGAGCCAAAGAAATATCCTCAAGTATTAGCAGCTGAGTTGTCAATTCAACCACACCTGGAATCTTAGTATCTGTAGAAAAGTGTTTAGTAGCACAGTAATATGATAGTGGTGGTAAAGGTAACAAAAGTAAAGACGGTAAAAGTAATGTTTTTGGTATTTTGTAATGATTGTAACAATAGCAACGGAAATAAGCGAAGACCAGTATATGGAAAACTCGTAGGCACCGGATTAGCGATGGATAATTATGCCGGATGCGGTTCATCATGTAACAGTCATAACATAGGGTGACACAGAACTAGCTCCAATTCATCAATGTAATGTAGGCATTTATTCCGAATATAGTCATACATGCTTATGGAAAAGAACTTGCATGACATCTTTTGTCCTACCCAACCGTGGCAGCAGGGTCCTATTGGAAACTAAGGGATATTAAGGCCTCCTTTTAATAGAGAACCGGAACAAAGCATTAGCACATAGTGAATACATGAACTCCTCAAACTATGGTCATCACCGGGAGTGGTCCCGATTATTGTCACTTCGGGGTTGCCGGATCATAACACATAGTAGGTGACTATAGACTTGCAAGATAGGATCTAGAACTCACATATATTCATGAAAATATAATAGGTTCAGATCTGAATTCATGGCACTCGGGCCCTAGTGACAAGCATTAAGCATAGCAAAGTCATAGCAACATCAATCTCAGAACATAGTGGATACTAGGGATCAAACCCTAACAAAACTAACTTGATTACATGATAAATCTCATCCAACCCATCACCGTCCAGCAAGCCTCGATGGAATTACTCACGCGGGCGGTGAGCATCATAAAATTGGTGATGGAGGATGGTTGATGATGATGACGGCGACGAATCCCCTCTCCGAGCCCCGAGCGGACTCGATCAGCCCTCCCGAGAGATTAGGGCTTGGCGGCTCCGTGTCGTAAAACACGATGATTTCTTCTCTTTGATTTTTTTTCTCCCCGAAAGCCAATATATGGAGTCGGAGTTGGCGTCGGAGGGTGTCCAGGCGGCCCACGAGGTAGGGGGCGCGCCCAGGAGGGGGGGCGCCCCCCACCCTCGTGGATAGGGTATGGGCCCCCTGGTCTTCATCTTTGGCGAGGATTATTTATTATTTATTCTAAGATATTCCGTGGAGTTTCAGGTCATTCCGAGAACTTTTGTTTTCTGCACATAAAACAACATCATGGCAATTTTGCTGAAAACAACGTCAGTCCGGGTTAGTTCCATTCAAATCATACAAGTTAGAGTCCAAAACAAGGGCAAAAGTGTTTGGAAAAGTAGATACGACGGAGATGTATCAGCAGGACCCGACGAACTAGCTTCACATTGAAGGTCTTGAGCCAAAAGCCGAAGTGTGGGTTAATGCGGAGGAAGGCCTCACACACAACGATAAACGTTGAGATGTGGAGGAAGGAATCGGGTGCTATATCGTAGAAATCTAGCCCATAATAGAACATACGCCCTCTAACAAAGGGGTGAATACCGAAGCCTAGCCCTCGGAGGAAGTGGGAAATGAATACGACACTCTCATTGGGTTTGGGAGTAGGGATAAGCTGCCCTTGAGCACGAAGTCTGTGAAGGATTTCGGTGGTCAGATACCTAGCCTCCCTAAGCTTTTTGATGTCCTCCTCCGTGATGGAAGAGGCCATCCACCGGCCTTGAAGATTGGATCCAGACATGGTTGAAGGTCCGGAGCGCTTGGACTAAACCTTGGGTGTTGGAACTCGAGGTAGGGGAAGGGAAGTGTCGAGCGTGGAAAGAAAAGGACAGGTCTTGACCTCTTTATAAAGGGGATGAATATAAAGCATCCTCCGCGCGGCCGTTTGGGACTTGCCTAATTCAAGGAGTAATACTGATGGAACGGTTGGGCTACCGACGCCGATATTGATGAGAATCCCGTGAAAAGGGGACACGATCTCTGCTTCAACAAGACATGCCAATAAAACCGCATCGCAGGACTTGTGGTGGCCGGTTGGGGAAACGGTTTGAATAAATAACCGGGCCGCGGCTGAAGGAAATATGCCCTAGAGGCAATAATAAAGTTATTATTTATTTCCTCATATCATGATAAATGTTTATTATTCATGCTAGAATTGTATTAACCGGAAACATGATACATGTGTGAATACATAGACAAACATATAGTCACTAGTATGCCTCTACTTGACTAGCTCATTAATCAAAGATGGTTATGTTTCCTAACCATAGACATGTGTTGTCATTTGATTAAATGGGATCACATCATTAGGAGAATGATGTGATTGACATGACCCATCCGTTAGCTTAGCACTTGATCGTTTAGTATTCGCTATTGCTTCCTTCATGACTTATACATGTTCCTCGTAACTATGAGAATTGTGTAACTCCGTTTACGGAGGAACACTTTGGGTACTACCAAACGTCACAATGTAATTGGGTGATTATAAAGGAGTACTACAGGTGTTTCGAAGGTACATGTTGAGTTGGCATAATTGAGATTAGGATTTGTCACTCCGATTGTCGGAGAGGTATCTCTGGGCCCTCTCGGTAATACTCATCACCTAAGCCTTGCAAGCATGTAACTAATGAGTTAGTTATGAGATGACATATTACGGAATGAGTAAAGAGACTTACCGGTAACGAGATTGAACTAGGTATTGGATACCGACGATCAAATCTCGGGTAAGTAACATACCGATGACAAAGGGAACAACGTATGTTGTTGTGCGGTTTGACCGATAAAGATCTTCGTAGAATATGTAGGAACCAATATGGGCATCCAGGTCCCGCTATTGGTTATTGACCAGAGACGTGTCTCAGTCATGTCTACATCGTTCTCGAACCATAGGGTCCGCACGCTTAAGGTTTCAATGACAGTTATATTATGAGTTTATGTATTTTGATGTACCGAAGTTTGTTCGGAGTCCCGGATGTGATCACGGACATGACGAGGAGTATCGAAATGGTCGAGACATAAAGATTGATATATTGGACGGATATATTTGGACACGGAAAGGTTCCGGAGAGTTTGGGAATATCTGAGCTCGGGAGGTTACCGAACCCCGGTAAGTATATGGGCCTTATTGGGCCCAAGTGGAAGGAAGGGAGAAGGAGCAAGGAGGAGGCGCGCCCCCAAGCCCAATCCGAATTGGGGAGGGGGGCCGGCCCCCCTTTCCTTTCTCCTTCCCCCTCTTCCTTCCTACTACTAGTACTCCTTCCTTCCCCCTCCAACTTGGATTAGGAAAAAGAGGGGAAACCTACTTGGAGTAGGTTTCCTCCTCCTATGGCGCCCCCCCTGGGCCGGCCACCTCCTCCCTCCCTCCTTTATATACGGGGGTAGGGGGGCACCCTAGAACACACAAGTTGATCATTGATCGTTCCTTAGCCGTGTGCGGTGCCCCCCTCCACGATATTACACCTCGGTCATATTGTAGCGGTGCTTAGGCGAAGCCTGCGACAGAGAACATCAAGATCGTCACCACGCCGTCGTCTTGTGGAACTCCCCTCGGCGCCTCTCTTGGATTGGAGATCGAGGTGCGTCATCGAGCTGTCTGGCGTGTCAAGAACTTCGGAGGTGCCGGAGTAACGGTGCTTGGATCGGTCGGACCGGGAGGACGTACGACTACTTCCTCTATGTTGTGTCAACGCTTCCGCTTCGGTCTACGAGGGTACGTAGGCAACACTCTCCCCTCGTTGCTATATCATCACCATGATCTTGCGTGTGCGTAGGAATTTTTTTGAAATTACTACGTTTCCCAACAGTGGCATCCGAGCCTAGGTTTTATGCATTGATGTTATATGCACGAGTAGAACACAAATGAGTTGTGGACGATATAAGTCATACTGCCTACCAGCATGTCATACTTTGGTTCAGCGGTATTGTTGGATGAAGCGGCCCGTCCGACATTACGCGTCGCTTCTGCGAGACTGGTTTTACCGCCGTGCTTTGCACACAGGTGACTAGCGGTGTCGGTTTCTCCAACTTTAGTTGAACCGAGTGTAGCGCCCGGTCCTTGTGAAGGTTAAAACGAGTCTATTTGACAAACTATCGTTGTGGTTTTGATGCGTAGGTAAGAACGGTTCTTGCTAAGCCCGTAGCAGCCACGTAAAATTTGCAACAACAAAGTAGAGGACGTCTAACTTGTTTTTGCAGGGCATGTTGTGATGTGATATGGTCAAGACGTGATGCTATATTTTATTGTATGATATGATCATGTTTTGTAACCGGTTATCGGCAATGGCTGGAGCCATATGGTTGTCGCTTTATTGTATGAAATGCAAACGCCCTGTAATTGCTTTACTTTATCACTAAGCGGTAGCGATAGTCGTAGAAGAAATAGATGGCGTAAACGACAACGATGCTACGATGGAGATCAAGGTGTCGCGCCGTTGACGATGGTGATCACGACGGTGCTTGAGAGATGGAATCACAAGCACAAGATGATGATGGCCATATCATATCACTTATATTGATTGCATGTGATGTTTATCCTTTATGCATCTTATCTTGCTTTGATTGACGGTAGCATTTTAAGATGATCTCTCACTAATTATCAAGAAGTGTTCTCCACGAGTATGCACCGTTGCGAAAGTTCTTCGTCTGAGACACCACGTGATGATCGGGTGTGATAGGCTCTACGTTCAAATACAACGGGTGCAAAACAGTTGCACACGGAATACTCAAGTTATACTTGACGAGCCTAGCATATCTGAGATATGGCCTCGGAACACGGAGAGCGAAAGGTCGGCGTGAATCATATAGTAGATATGATCAACATAGAGATGTTCACCATTGAAACTACTCCATCTCACGTGATGATCGGACATGGTTTAGTTGATGTGGATCACGTGATCACTTAGATGACTAGAGAGATGTCTGCTAAGTGGGAGTTCTTTAGTAATATGATTAATTGAACTTAAATTTATCATGAACTTAGTACTGATAGTATTTTGCTTGTCTATGTTTGTTTCTAGATAGATGGCTCGTCTTTGTTGTTCCGTTGAATTTTAAAGCGTTCCTTGAGAAAGCAAAGTTGAAAGATGATGGTAGCAATTACGGATTGGGTCCGTAACTCGAGATTATGCTCATTGCTGCACGTAAGAGTTACGTCTGGAAGCACCGCTGGGTGCGAACTGCTTCTTGATGCTGGCGAGCGGCGTTAAAACGTCTGGCGAGCAAAGTGATGACTACTCTATAGTTCAATGTGCCATGCTTTACGGCTTAGAACCGGGTCTTCAACGACGTTTTGAGCGTCATGGAGCATATGAGATGTCCAGAGTTGAAGTTAATATTTCAAGCAAATGCCGGATTGAGAGATATGAAGTCTCCAATAAGTTCTATAGCTGCAAGATGGAGGAGAACAGTTACATCGGTGAGCATATACTCAAAATGTCCGGGTATAATAATCACTTGATTCAACTAGGAGTTAATCTTCCGGATGATAGCGCCATTGACAAATTCTCCAATCACGCCACCAAGCTACAAGAGCTTTGTGATGAACTATAATATGCAAGGGATGAACAAGACTATTCCCGAGCTCTTCGTGATCTTTGAAAGCAGCGGAGGTAGAAATCAAGAAGGAGCATCAAGTGTTGATGGTCAACAAGACCACTAGTTTCAAGAAGAAGGGCAAAGGGAAGAAGAAGGAACTTCAAAAGAACAGCAAACAAGTTGCTGCTCAAGAGAAGAAACCCAAGTCTGGACCTAAGCCTGAAACGAGTGCTTCTCGCAAGCGATGGACATTTGAAGCGGAACTGCCCCAAGTATTTGGCGGATAAGAAGGATGGCAAAGTGAACAAAGGTATATGTGATATACATGTTATTGATGTGTACCTTACTAATGCTCGCAGAGCACCGGGTATTTGATCTTGGTTACATTGCTAACATTTGCAACTCGAAGCAGGACTACGGATTAAGCGAAGGTTAGCTAAGGGCGAGGTGACGATCGCGTGGGAAATGGTTCCAAAGTCGATGTGATCGCGGTCGGCACGCTACCTCTACATCTACCATCGGGATTAGTTTTAGACCTGAATAATTGTTATTTGGTGCCTGCGTTGAGCATGAGCATTATATCTGGATCTTGTTTGATGCGAGACGATTATTCATTTAAATCAGAGAATAATGGCTGTTCTATTTATATGAGTAATATCTTTTATGGTCATGCACCCTTGAAGAGTGGTCTATTTTATTGAATCTCGATAGTAGTGATACACATATTCATAATGTTGAAGCCAAAAGATGCAGAGTTGATAATGATAGTGCAACATATTTGTGGCACTTGCCGTTTAGGTCATATCGGTGTAAAACGCATGAAGAAACTCCATCTTGATGGACTTGAGGAATCACTTGATTATGAATCACTTGGTACTTGCGAACCGTGCCTCATGGGCAAGATGACCAAAACACCGTTCTCGGATCTATAGAGAGAGCAACAGATTTGTTGGAAATCATACATACTGAGATGTATGTGGCCCGATGAATGTTGAGGCTCGTGGCGGATATCGTTATTTTCTCACCTTCACGAGATGATTTAAGCGAGATATGGGTATATCTACTTGATGAAACACAAGTCTGAAACATTTGAAAAGTTCAAAGAATTTCAGAGTGAAGTAGAAAATCATCGTAACAAGAAAATAAAGTTTCTACGATCTGATCGTGGAGGAGAATATTTGAGTTCTGAGTTTGGTTTACATTTGAAACAATGCGGAATAGTTTAGCAACTCACGCCACCGAACACCACAACGAAATGGTGTGTCGAGCGTCGTAATCATACTTTACTTGATATGGTGCGATCTATGATGTCTCTTACCGATTTACCGCTATCGTTTTGGGGTTATGCTTTAGAGACGGCGCATTCACGTTAAATAGGGCACCATTAAAATCCGTTGAGGCGGCGCCTTATGAACTATGGTTTGGCAAGAAACCAAAGTTGTCGTTTCTTAAAGTTTGGGGCTGCGATGCTTATGTGAAGAAACTTCAACCAGATAAGCTCGAACCCAAATCGGAGAAATGTGTCTTCATAGGATACCCAAAGGAAACTATTGGGTACACCTTCTATCACAGATCTAAGGGCAAGATTTTCGTTGCTAAATTCGGATCCTTTCTAGAGAAGGAGTTTCTCTCGAAAGAAGTGAGTGGGAGGAAAGTAGAACTTGATGAGATAATCTGTATCTACTCCCTTATTGGAAGGTAGTTCATCACAAGAACCGGTTCTGTGACAACTACACCAATTAGTGAGGAAGCTAATGATATTGATCATGAAACTTCAGATCAAGTTTCTCTCAACCTCGTGGGTCTACGAGTAAGATCCGCACTGAGTGGTACGGTAATCCTATTACGGAAGTCATGTTACTTGACCATGATGAACCTACGAACTATGAGGAAGCGATGATGAGCCCAGATTCCATAAAATGGCTAGAGGCCACGAAATCGAGATGGGATCCATGTATGAAAACAAAGTATGGACTTTGGTTGACTTGCCGATGATCGACAAGCCATTGAGAATAAATGGATCTTTAAGAAGAAGACCGACGCTGATGGTAATATTCTCGTCTACAAAGCTCGACTTGTTGCGAAAGGTTTTCGACAAGTTCAAGGGGTTGACTACGATGAGACTTTCTCACCCGTGGCGATGCTTAAGTCTGTCCGAATCATGTTAGCTATTACTGCATTTCATGATTATGAAATTTGGCAAATGGATGTCAAGACTGCATTCTTGAATGGATTTCTAGAAGAAGAGTTGTATATGATGCAACCTGAAGGTTTTGTTGATCCAAAAGGTGCTAACAAAGTGTGCAAGCTCCAGCGCTCCATTTATGGACTGGTGCAAGCATCTCGGAGTTGGAATAAGCGCTTTGATGGTGTGATCAAAGCATATGGTTTTATCTGAGACTTTTGGAGAAGCTCAGTATTTACAAGAAAGTGAGTGGGAGCTCAGTAGCATTTCTAGTTTTATATGTTGATGACATATTATTAATTGGAAATGATATAGAATTTCTGGATAGCATAAAGGGATACTTGAATAAAAGTTTTTCAATGAAAGACCTCGGTGAAGCTGCTTACATATTGGGCATCAAGATCTATAGAGATAGATCAAGGCGCTTAATAGGACTTTCACAAAGCACATACCTTGAATTTTTTTGAAAAAGTTCAAAATGGATCATGCAAAGAAAGGATTCTTGCACTGCTACAAGGTGTGAAGTTGAGTCAAACTCAATGCCCGACCACAATGAGAAGATAGAGAAAATGAAAGGTGTTCCTATGCTTCAGCCATAGGCTCTATCATGTATGCAATGCTGTGTACCAGACTGACGTATGCTTAGCAATAAGCTTGGCGGTAGGTACCAAAGTAATCCAGAGTGGATCATCGGACAGCGGTCAAGAACATCTGAAATACGAAAAGGACTAAGGATATGTTTCTCGATATGGAGGTGACAAAGAGCTAGTCGTAAATGGTTACGTCGATGCAAGCTTTGACACTGATCCGGACGATTCTAAATCGCAAAGCGGATACGTGTTTATATTAAGCGGTGGAGCTGTGAGTTGGTGCAGTTCTAAACAAAGCGTCGTGGCGGGATCTACATGTGAAGTGGAGTACATAGCTGCTTCTGAAGCAGCAAATGAAGGAGTCTGGATGAAGGAGTTCATTTCCGATCTAGGTGTCATACCTAGTGCATCGGGACCAATGAAGATCTTCGTGACAATCTTGGTGCAATTGCCTTGGCAAAGGAATCCAGATTTCACAAGAGGACCAAGAACATCAAGAGACGCTTCAATTCCATTCGGGACCAAGTCCAAGTGGGAGACATAGAGATTTGCAAGATACATACGGATCTGAATGTTGCGCACCGTTGACTAAGCCTCTCTCACGAGCAAAACATGATCAGCACCAAGACTCCATGGGTGTTAGAATCATTACTATGTAATCTAGATTATTGACTCTAGTGCAAGTGGGAGACTGAAGGAAATATGCCCTAGAGGCAATAATAAAGTTATTATTTATTTCCTCATATCATGATAAATGTTTATTATTCATGCTAGAATTGTATTAACCGGAAACATGATACATGTGTGAATACATAGACAAACATATAGTCACTAGTATGCCTCTACTTGACTAGCTCATTAATCAAAGATGGTTATGTTTCCTAACCATAGACATGTGTTGTCATTTGATTAAATGGGATCACATCATTAGGAGAATGATGTGATTGACATGACCCATCTCGTTAGCTTAGCACTTGATCGTTTAGTATTCTGCTATTGCTTCCTTCATGACTTATACATGTTCCTGTAACTATGAGAATTGTGTAACTCCCGTTTACCGGAGGAACACTTTGGGTACTACCAAACGTCACAATGTAACTGGGTGATTATAAAGGAGTACTACAGGTGTTTCCGAAGGTACATGTTGAGTTGGCATAATTCGAGATTAGGATTTGTCACTCTGATTGTCGGAGAGGTATCTCTGGGCCCTCTCGGTAATACTCATCACCTAAGCCTTGCAAGCATGTAACTAATGAGTTAGTTATGAGATGACATATTACGGAACGAGTAAAGACTTACCGGTAACGAGATTGAACTAGGTATTGGATACCGACGATCAAATCTCGGGTAAGTAACATACCGATGACAAAGGGAACAACGTATGTTGTTGTGCGATTTGACCGATAAAGATCTTCGTAGAATATGTAGGAACCAATATGGGCATCCAGGTCCCGCTATTGGTTATTGACCGAGACGTGTCTCGGTCATGTCTACATCGTTCTCGAACCGTAGGGTCCGCACGCTTAAGGTTTCGATGATGCTTATATTATGAGTTTATGTATTTTGATGTACGAAGTTTGTTCGAGTCCGGATGTGATCACGGACATGACGAGGAGTATCGAAATGGTCGAGACATAAAGATTGATATATTGGACGGATATATTTGGACACCGGAAAGGTTCCGGGAGAGTTTGGGAATATACCGGAGCTCCGGGAGGTTACTGGAACCCCCCGGTAAGTATATGGACCTTATTGGGCCCAAGTGGAAAGAAGGGAGAAGGAGCAAGGGAGGGGGGCGCGCCCCCCCAAGCCCAATCCGAATTGGGGAGGGCCCCCCTTTCCTTTCTCCTTCCCCCTCTTCCTTCCTACTACTAGTACTCCTTCCTTCCCCCTCCAACTTGGATTAGGAAAAAGAGGGGAAACCTACTTGGAGTAGGTTTCCTCCTCCTATGGTGCGCCCCCCCTTGGGCCGGCCACCTCCTCCCTCCCTCCTTTATATACGGGGGTAGAGGGCACCCTAGAACACACAAGTTGATCATTGATCGTTCCTTAGCCGTGTGCGGTGCCCCCCTCCACGATATTACACCTCGGTCATATTGTAGCGGTGCTTAGGCGAAGCCCTGCGACAGGAGAACATCAAGATCGTCACCACGCCGTCGTCTTGTGAAACTCCCCTCGGCGCCTCTCTTGGATTGGAGATCGAGGTGCGTCATCGAGCTGTCGCGTGTCAAGAACTTCGGAGGTGCCGAGTAACGGTGCTTGGATCGGTCGGACCGGGAGGACGTCGACTACTTCCTCTATGTTGTGTCAGCGCTTCGCTTGATCTCACGAGGGTACGTAGACAACACTCTCCCCTCGTTGCTATATCATCACCATGATCTTGCGTGTGCGTAGGAAATTTTTTGAAATTACTACGTTTCCCAACAGCGGCGTGTTGCCATACTATGGAAAAAGTTGTCAGCAGATTAGACTCGTGGAATATTGTACTCTCTACGGTGGTATGTGGAATTTGTTATGCAGAACCGGACACGACTCTTGTGTTCAAGATCTACTTTGGAGTATTCGGTGAAGGAACCTGCCTTGCAATGCTGAAAACGATCTGCGCACCGGACTCATCGCCATTGAAGCCTGGTTCAAGGGCTACTGAGGGAGTCCAAGATTAGGGGGTGCTCGGACAGCCGGACTATATGCTTATACAGGACTGTTGGACTATGAAGATACAAGATTGAAGACTTCGTCCCGTGTCCGGGTGGGACTCTCCTTTGCGTGGAAGGCAAGCTTGACGATTCGGATATGTAGATTCCCTTCTCTGTAACCGACTCTGTGTAACCCTAGCCCCCTCCGGTGTCTATATAAACCGGAGGGTTTAGTCCGTAGGACAAGAACAACCATAATCATAGGCTAGCTTCTAGGGTTAGCTTCTATGATCTCGTGGTAGATCAACTCTTGTAATACTCATATCATCAAGATCAATCAAGCAGGAAGTAGGGTATTACCTCCATCGAGAGGGCCCGAACCTGGTAAACATCGTGTCCCCCGCCTCCTGTTCATTAGCCTTAGACGCACAGTTCGGGACCCCCTACCCGAGATCCGCCGGTTTTGACACCGACAACTTCCTCTTCACACTATGGAAGAATTTGCGATGCAAGATGGTGCCAAGCTGGCTATTGATGTGTGCTTCCATTGCTTTATAGTGAAAAGTGACACCCAGATTCTGCTTAGTTTATGGAACTCTGCTTGTTATGAAAGAGAGGACATGGTATCTATGTGTCGTGAAATCACATATCTGAGTATTGACTTTATGAGTTTTGATTTGGTACATGTTAGGTGTGAAGCTGATGAGGCTGCCCCATAGGTGCTCAAAGCAAGCTTATGAGGAAGAAGGAGGTGTCTCTGGTTGAAATTTATTCCTCCCATCTTTCATGATGCTATTTATATCTCTTGTACTTCTCAGATTTTTTTTTGAAACTATGATGATTTTTATAGCAAATTTGGAAACTATGCACCCTAATGCAGAAAAATCAAAAGTATCACCCCGTCGGCCTACCGTTGGCCGAAGAGGGACTTTTCAGCCAACAATTGGCCGAAGAGGGACTTTTTGGCCAACAGTTGGCCAAACAGGTACCTTTCGGCCAACAGTTGGCCAAAAAGGTACTTTTCGGCCAACCGTTGGCCAAAAAGTACTTTTCGGCCAACAGTTGGCCAAAGAGTCTCTCTTCGGCCAACACCTGCTCTAAATTTTAGAAAATTCATATCAAATAGGATTTTTAGTATTTTAGTTTGTTTCTCTTTGCATTAGATTAGAAATTTTATGAAGTTTCTGTAGATATCAAGTTTGACTAGATTTAAATGTTTGAATTTGAATTTTAATGAATTTTCTCAAATCACTAGATTGCCTATAATTTGAGCTAGGAGTATTCTTTTTAGATGATTCTTTTTGCTACTGGTTCTTTGTGACTTTGTTTATCAATAGTAATTAATTGGTGAATTTTAGGATTATTTAAAGTTATGTTTTTATGAAAACAGTTATGTTTTAGTGTTTTATAGGTTTTATGCTATTTCTTTTAATTTTAATTGCTTTAAAAAAATTCTTTAGTTTTTTTGACATATTCTCTTTGTTTCTGTTTAGTTATCAGTAGCTATTTTATTTGTAGTATGTTTTTTGTATTTTATTTCTTTTATCCTACTAGAAAACTTGTTTTGAGCATCATAGGAGTTTATATTTAAAAGTGCCTCGTAAATCCTGTACAACCATTGTCGTTTTATACAGGATGATGAGGATGCCTTCATGTGGAGTGTGAAACACTGTGTGAGAGAAGTCATAAGTGTGAAACACTCTCCGATGATGATGACGAAGCTGCAAACACTTATGACTTCTCTCAGACAGTGTTTTACACTCAACCAGCAGCACCGACGCAGGAGACATAGACCGTGTCAGACGATGTTATCTACGATCGTGGACACCATGAGGCTTGTTTTATAAGTTGAGAAGTGAAGATGGCGAGAAAGAAGATGGCGGGGAAGAAGATGGCGGGAGAGAATGGCGGGAGAGAATGGCGGGAGAAAATGGAGGGAGAGAATGGCGGCAACTAAAATGACGGGAAAGAAAATGGCAGGAGAAAATGATAGCAAAGAATGGCGGGAGAGAATGGCAGGAGAAAATGGCGGCAAAGAATGGCCGGAGAAAATGGCGGCAAAGAAAATAGCAGGAGAAAATGGAGGAAAAGAACGGCGGGAAAGAAAATGGAGAATAAAAGAAATAAATTACAAACAAATACTACAAATAAAATATCTGCTGATAACTTAATAGAAACAAAAAGAATATGTCAACAAAATAAAGAAAACAATTTAAAACAATTAAAATGAAAAGAAATAGTAGAAAACCTATAAAACACTAAAACAGAACTATTTTCGTAAAAACCTAATTTTAGATAATCCTAAAATTCACCAATTAGTTACTACTGATAAACAAAGTCACAAAGAACCAGTAGCAAAAAGAATCATCTAAAAGAATACTCCTAGCTCAAATTATAGGCAATCTAGTAATTTGAAAAATTCATAAAATTCAAATTCAAACTTTCAAATCTAGTCAAACTTGATATCTATAGAAACTTCATAAAATTTCTAATCTAATGCAAAAAGAATCAAACTAAAATACTAAAAATCCTATTTGATATGAATTTTCTAAAAATTAGAGCAGATGTTGGCCGAAGAGGGACTCTTTGGCCAACTGTTGGCCGAAAAGTACTTTTTGGCCAACGGTTGGCCGAAAAGTACTTTTTGGCCAACGGTTGGCCGAAAAGTCCCTCTTCGGCCAACAGGCAGCCGAAAAGTCCCTTTTCGGCCAACGGGAGGCCGACGGGGTGATACTTTTGATTTTTCTCTATTATGGTGTATAGTTTCCGAATTTGCTATAAAAATCATCATAGTTTCAAAAAAAAATCTACTTCTCATGGGTGATAAATAAAGCCCTTGATTTAAAAAGATCAGGAAAACTAAAATTAAATTCCTCCTCACTCTTTATTACTCTCTAACTACGTATGCTAACCTTGCGCGCGAAAATGTTGGACCTACTGGGGAAGATTTGGGCATTTAATGTCGGGCTTTTTGAAATTTTTCCACAACTTTCTTTGGGCTTTGACAATTTGCCACCCCTTAGATTGTAATTGATCCATTGCCATATGTTACATTGAACTTTGCTATTTTGCCCTCAGTCAGGTGGGTCCTGCAACAAATGTCAAACATACCCCTATCTCTGGATTGACCACAAACTGGGAGGTCTCGATCTCTGGTCGCTCGCCCTCGTTCGCCTTCCTCTCTCCCACAAGAACTCACGAAGACAGCGGGTTTCACATGTTTAGTCCCACCTTGTACTTAAGATTTCCACGTTTGTATTGGGTCGGCGGGTTTCAGACATTCAATTAGTCCCACCTCGTCGTGTGAGGAGCTTCAACTGGCATAAATTGTCGGGTCATCCAGAAGTGATAAGCTTCAGTCATCATTGCACCATTTGTTAAGGAGATGGACTGTTATTATTAATCTTCTCTACTTATCACAAAGAAGATTAACGCACGGCTCTTTTTGAATCACAATGTGTCGAATGGGCTATCAACTTATATGAACAATTTCACCCGCCAAAAAACGTATATGAAAATTCTAAAATTTGCTTTCATTGTAGTAGGGATATCAACGTATATGAATGAGATGAACTTGACACTCGATGAACAATCGTCGGTTTATTAAATGCAATCTAGTGTCAAGCTACCTTGTTCACAGAGCGGGAATTGATCGACCTATGCAACAAGAGAGACAAGCGCCGCGCGGCTATTTAAGCCGGTCGACGTCCGCCTCGCGTGGCGAGGTGGAACTAAAATCCAGCTCCTCTCCGACGCGCGAGCCGGAGCATAAGCACGCCACCTCGCAACACCGTTCCATCCTTCACGATGTGCAGAGATGAGAGAGGAAGGAGCTTCGGGTGGCTGGAGGTGGGACCGCTATGACCTGGAGGGGGTGCCCGATCACGTCCGGTCGCCCTCATATCGTCCCTACAGTTGGTCCTGATTGAGGGGTGCCAGTTAGTCTGAATGTTTAGGGACTAAGTGAGGGGTCTGTTTGGGTATAAAAAAACACCGGGCAAACATTACGAACATTTAGGAAGAAAATAAAAGGGCCGGTTGGAGATGCTGTAAGAGCTGGATGACCTTCAAACGCCTCTCTCAGATCAATCAAAGCAGAGCCCTGAAAAATAGGTTATGGACGCCCTTGAGGCCTTGACTGATAAATGCACATGCATACACGTGCAGACACATATTTTGTGCAATATCGTTTGTAATAGGATCACAGGATGCATGGGCGCATGCACATGCATACACTTGCATGGCTTCTAGCCTGGCTGGAATTAATGTAGTCCAAATGCATGGTAAATGTATGGATATACTCCTGTATATACGTAGCGGCTGAATGGATGGTCCAAATGCATGCGTCACCAAGCTGAGTGTATGGATATGTAGCAGACCACGTACTCCAAGGAACTCGCGCATCGTATCTGAGGTTTATATTATCTCTTCGTAATTGTGGACGTGTGGTCAAGACAAATAAAGACGTAGGTAGCTCTATATATAAAAATGAGGACTTGTAATTTTTATTATCGTACACTTTTTTGACGGTAAAGTTAAAAATCTGACATGAGATATTCAAGTATGGTAAATCGGATATTTTTAAGGTAATTTATGTTGGCGCGTGCATGCCAAATTTAGTTTGTAAGGGCATCTCCAAGGGCGACCGTAAATGTCTCCCCCATTCGTCTGCGCACAGGGACTAGTCCGCGGACATGGATGGGGAAAATTACCATCCAACCATAGTCGCATACATTTTAACAACAGTTCGAACCAATGGACGAAGTTCATTCAAGCACGGCGTCCCCGTCCGCGGACATGGATGGGGAAAGTCGGCATCCAATCATAGTCGCATACATTTTAACAACAGTTCGAACCAACCGGACGAAGTTCGTTCAAGCACGGCCGGATTTAATCTAAATATGACGAATTTCAATCCATTTAAATCAACTAAACAGTGCTAGTCTGGCTCTGAAGGTATAACTAATACCTAATCTAAATGGACGCCCTTGACTGATAAATGTACATGCACGTGATCTTTGTGCAATCTCGTACTCCCTCCGTTTCTAAATATAAGTCTTTTTAGAGCTTTCAAATGGACTACCACATATGGATGTATATAGACATATTTTAGAATGTAGATTCACTCATTTTACTTTGTATGTAGTCACTTATTGAAATCTTTAGAAAAACCTATATTTAGAAATGGAGGGAGTAGTATGCAACAGCATCACAGGATGGGCGCAGGCCACTTGCATGGCTTCTAGCCTGGCTAGTCACTTGCAGACCACGTACGTGTGAGATGTACTCTAAGGAATTCGCGCATCATAACCCGTGGTTTATATTAATCCTTTTTAAATGTGGACATGTGGACCTCCGCGCAGCTCCTGCAGGGGCGACTCGAGTGGCGCTAACCCTAACCCGCCGCCGGCCGCTCCACCCTTCTCTCCTCTCCCTCACCGTCACCGAAGGGGGTCGCCCCGTGCGGCCGCCGATGAAGGTGGCGGCGGGGATCTGTCCGCCCTGCCGCATGCAGGAGGCTTTGGAGCCGAGGTGGCGGCCTCAGGTGGTGGAGCGACGACGCCTCCAGCCTACAGTTGTCGCTGGTGCTAGCCGTCCCCCTTGGCAGCACAGGCGGCAGGTTGTGGCTGCGAGGCGCGGTGGCCTCGGGGGCGCCCGCCCCGGATCTTACGCCGTCCTCCTCCAACCTTCGCGGGCCCCTGGTCAGATATAATCTCCGGCCGCCCCTGGTCTTCCGCGCCGTGTCTGCAGAAGGGGATCTGGGGAGGTGGAGCCTGGAGAAATCCAAGGCCGGATCTGCCGGCCACGATGACGGTAATGCCTGCGGGCGCCGTCCCCTACATGTAGGTGTCGTCAAGCCCTTACCCCTTTGTCTCCCTCCCTTGCTCGTGTACCGGGGTGAAAATCCAAATCCCTTCAGATTGGGCAGTAGCGACGCCAGCGGTGGCGCCACCTTCATGGAGGTGCCGCCTTCCGTGAGCATGGGACGGTGGTAGGCCCGTCTTGGTTGGTTGGCGTTCAGCGGTAGTGTGATTGGAGTTCGCGGTGTCTTGGTGCTGCCTCTCTTCGCCTATTCTGTGGTAGCTCATGGCCACTTACCCGTTGGTGTCTGGCGTTCATCTGTCTTTGAGCAGGCGATTGGGTTACCTCTGTAGCAGCCTAGGCCATTCTGGGGTGGTGGGAGCTCAAAGTTTGATCTGCGGTCGTGGGGCCGTCCAAGTCCCTTCGTGTGTTTCCTCCATTGTTGCTTTGTCATTGGCAGTCTCGTCGTGCATTTACTTCTCCACGCGTCTAGGTTTGCTCACAGTGCCCATGTTTTCCTTGTTGAGCTCGGCAATGCGGGTTGGTGGTGCCATGTTTTGGTCTTCTGAGTGGCTATGGCGTCGGCTGTACACCTTTGCTCTTGGGGGAGCATCAGCATCGTCCGACGGATCGGCACCTCGTGCCAGGCGAGGGGGCTAGGAGCCCCTTTTCAGATATGGAGGAGGTCATCTCCGATTTGGACGGAGCCCATGGAGCTAACATAGTTACTCTATCCTACTTGTTGGGTCTGCTCAAGGCCTGTTGGTGTCCCTACGTGATGGCCTCCTCTCAAAGGAGGGCTTCTTCGTCCTCAAGCTGATTATGTTCCTTAAATTTCTCCATTTTTGCTTGTTGATGATAGAAAGCCTGTTAGCTGCTTGCACAACACTATGTACCATTTTAGTTATTGCTTTGTTTTGTTTCTGTAAGTGGTGATTGATGTAATCCTGACCAGTTGATAGATTGTTAATTCAAAGCCTTTGTTCTAAAAAAATGTGGACATATTGTCGTGACAAATAAAGACGTAGGTAGCTCTAGAAAATAGGAGGGCTTGTGATTTTGATGGTAAGATAATATATTGTACACATTTTCTGACGGTAAGGTTAAATATCTACCATGGAATTTTTAAGCATGGCAAATCAAATATTTTTTAGGGCAATTTATGTTGGCTAATTTATTTCGCAAGAACGGAAATTTTCTGAAAAATAAAATAACAGAGGCGGATTTGCTATGCTTGCGAACTAAATTTGCCATCCTCAGCAAATATAAATTGCCATAGGAAACGATGAATTTGCCATTGTAAAAAAAGAATCTGACATCATGTTTTTAGTTGAGTCATTTCTTAATATATGTCGCCTTCGAAAGTAGTATATGAGTGCATGCCTGTACTCATCACCGTAGGGCCCAGAGCCAGAGACGATGCGCTCAACATCGAGGGCGTGCGTATGTGTCGCTCGAAGCAAGACAGTAAGACGTCTCGCTTCAGGCAGCTGCTTGATTGGGTCGGCCCAGCGCAGACACAGGCCTTCAATGCATTTTTTTCTTCTGTTCTTTCGCATTTTCCTTTTGATTTTTTTCCTTTTTGTTTACCTTGGCTTGTATTTCAAAGTATTATGAATATATCTATTATAAAAATTAGTTTATATACAAATGTTGAAAAATGTATCTGCATTTAAAGAATGTTAAATGTGTACCGAAAAATGCTTCGGATGTATACAAAAAATTACAGTTTTATGGAAAAAGTAAAAATAATAATCATTTTTTCAAATGTTAATCATGCATTTGAAAAATATTAAATGTGTATACATTTTCTTCCGCTGCGTACAAAAAATGTACAATGTGTATGGAAAAAAATAGACATAAAAATCACAAGTTTTAAAAATTGAAGCGAGCCGAAGGCGCGCCGCCGTCATCACCCCTCCCTCGTTGGGGTCAGGTAAAACTTTATAATAGACAGTCGAGAAGTCGTCGTGCTAAGGCCCCATAGAACCAGCGCAACAGAATAGCAACCGTTGGTTATGAAGAGTAGCGTAGATTGAAAGGATTTAACCTAAACACATACGAACATAAACGAACGACGAATAAATCCGAATAGATGCATCAAAGATAGACCGCCGGAGGCACCTTGTCCGTTCCACCTCCGTGAGACCAAAAAGGAGCTATCTATCGCCGTTCGCTACGTGTGCATTCAGATAAGATGGGTGCTTAAATGGCTTTGCACATTTAGGCCGTGTGAGACTCCTCTTAATAACAAAAGTTAGATCGTCTACTTCACCTCAGCTGAATATGGTACAGCCAAATACATACTCTAGTGTCAAAAACATCTTATATTTTGATATGGACGGAGTATTTAATATGAAGTTCTGAACTTGTAGTTACCCTCTCATTGACATCTTGAGATGAATATGGGGGGGCGGACGACACAGGCGACTCGGGCGGCGCCCGCGGCGCCCACCGCGGCCTTGTCGCCGGCGTCTGCCTCTGGTGCGGGGCACGTCGGCGGAAGGTTCTGGGCCCTAGCGGATTCAGACGCGGAGGACGAAGACGATGCAGAGAGCGCCGGAGTCTCGCTAGAGTACTCGCCTACGCCGCCGTCGGTTATCTGCGAGGCATTCGATCCGGGTTACTCTGAAGAGGAAGTCGCTGCGATTGTGGATGGGCTTGTGCCAGTCGACGATCCAGCGCGGCAAGGACTACGACCAGAAGACAAAATCGAGGTTGTTCGGCGCATAGTTCATCGCCGGACTACGGCCGCGGCGATCCGGCCTTGGAAGGGGCCGATACCTCAGGTTAGTCTTCCAAAACCGACTTTGTCAGATTATATTACTGAGAGTTCATGGAAGGTAATGAAAAGGAAGAAAAACCGGCGGTCGTCGGCGGCACCGGTGCCGGCGCCGGCGATCGACCGTGTCGCTGTGATCCATGATCAGCGGATAGCTCGTTTGAATGAATAAGTGGGCGCGATGTCTGTGTGCTTGCAGGTGGGCCGGTTCTGAGTGAACCGGGCCAGACGGTTGTTGGGCTTGTAATCGCAGGGTATGAGGCCCGAAGCGAACCGGCTCGTACGACTACACCCCCATGCAGCGATTATTCGATCTAGAGACGATCGATTCAGACTAGGGTTCGCAGTGGAGGGCGCCGGCCGAGCTTCTTTGATCGCGGCGGTGCGCGCGCCAGGCGTATTCCTCCTCTCACTATGGCGGGACGAGGAGTCCCCGCTGCCAGCGACGTTGCTCCGGGCGCTGCGGGCCGCGGAGGCCAACGCAGACGCCGGGAGGTGGCAGCGGCGAGGCGGCGCGCCGCGCGGGTCGGGAGGCGGCGCGCAGTGTGCCGGCGGGGTGGTGCGCCTCCGCGTCCTGGGATTGGTTCCGGCCGCGCGGCATCGGTCGTCGGCGGCCAAAGAGCGCCAGTGGGTGGCGCCAATATGTCCGCTCCGGCTGGCCGCGGAGTTGCTGCAGCTGGACTTCGGCCTACCGCGCCGGTGATGTTGCCTGCTGCGGGGCGGTGGTCCTAGGCCGCCAATGCCGACCCATGGAGCTGCCGCGGGCCGGGGTGCCCCAACCCCAAGGCCGCCTCCTCCTGCTGCTCATGGCCAGCGCCCGGTGGCGACTCAGGCGGGAGCTAGACCGCCGCACTTTGTGGCAAGGCATGCCAATGACTCGACGACGCCGGTTTTGCAGCAGGCACAGGCTCCTCAGGTCTCTGCTAATGCGGATGTTCGCTCGGCACCTAGAGGGCAGTGGGGTGACGACGGTTATAATTCGTATGGAGATGGACACCACCGGGGATCCTCGTCTACGGGTGGTGGACGGGGGTATGCCTGGCAGAGCGATGGTTCGGCCGAGAGGCCTTTCTTGGGGCCGACGGGCAGTTTTGTCGAAGGGGCTTCTGGACCGGCTCATCGTAACCGAGGCGGTTTCCGTGGCAATCGTGGTGGCCGAGGAGGCCGAGGGGGTCGGTACCGTCCAAGGCAGCATCATACCACTATTGAGACGGTGGTCGACGCTATTCCTGAGGAGACAGGCATGTCTTGCCAGGCTATGGACGTGGTGATGGAACTGGCGGTTGTGGAGGTTCCTGATGCGGTCGAGGCCCAGCCTATGTCGGTGGAAGCTTCTGACAGAACTGAGATGGACAGGGCTGCAAAGTTTGCCAGGAAAAAGGAAAGAATGCTTTGTTATCGATGTGGCGATAAGGGCCATTTTATTGCTGAATGTGTGGCTATTCTATGTGATACTTGTGGTAAGCCTGCACACGAAGTGCGAGCTTGACATTGTTGCGGGAGCGAACACCGAGCCTTATGACGTATGGTGTCTTCTATTCTGAGCTCACGTTTTTTGAGTCACCGACTGAGAGGGAGGTTCCTCAAGAGGTGCACAGTACGACAACTGGGATGGTGAAAGTGACTAGAGGTCAAGTGTCTGAGGCCCAGATTATTCAGCGCCTCCGGGAGCTGGCACCAGGAGACTTCCTTTGGGAGCTTGTCAGGCTGGAGACCAACTTATTCAGGGTTCAGTTCCCAACTGTGGAGGATTTACAGAGGTTGCTGAGCTTTGGGATGTGTAAGGTTCCAGGTACGGAGGCCATCCTTGAGTTCCAGGAGTGGAAGCTGGTTGAGCCTCAGGGTAAACCCCTTATCTAGGCCTGGTTGCGCTTTTCAGGAGCTCCGCCTGCACTATTGCAGGATGCCAGGGTTGTTGCTAGTCTGGGTATCATGGTGGGAAAGACCGAGCGAGTGGATATGGCCTTCACTCGAGCTCATGGGATTGCCCGCCTGTTGGTCAGCATTCTGGACATTGACTTCTTGCCGGACGTGGTTAAGTGGGCTTATCGTGGTCAGGTATACAGCCTTGAGATTGAATTTGAGGATGATAGCCTCTTTGCCGAGGCCCCGGCTGCCACTGGCGATGATATGAGCGAGGGTGATGATGATACGGCCGGTAAGGAAAAACAGGCCGATGATTCTGTGGGTGACATGGCCAAGAGACCGGAGCCGACTAGTAAGGCAGCAGGAGGAAGGACGGCGCCTAATGCGTCTGTGCTGTCGACCACTTTGAGATTTGGTTCCTTCGGTCCCGCGTCTGCACCTTTGAGACTGTGGAGTGAGCGGGTGGAGTCTCTTGAGGAGTCCGAGTACTCTTTACCGGCGTTGGACTTTGAGGACACGGGTGTGGAGGGTTCTGGTGGGGCTGCGAGGCTGGATATCATGGTCTCGCCTTCTTCGGTTTGCGGTGACATGGCTGAGTTGCAGGAGGGTGGTCCGATCCCATCTGGGGGTGCGGGCCAAGGTGCTTTGGAGTCCCCACCTCCTATTCTTCCTGTTGAGGTTACCAGGAGAGACGACGGGCCCACGGTAGGGGGGCCGGGGCAGGTGGCCTCCGCACCCTCTACGCCTGTTGCTGGGGCGACACTGCAGGCGGCTGGATAGGGTCTGCGAGAGGGCTTGGGGCAGGCGGCCTCAGGGCTTTCTTCTCCTTCGGTGCCCGAGGGGGGCGCCCCGTTCGCGACTTCGACGTGCACTCCGGACAGGCGGTCCGGAATGGATGGGGGCGGAGGCAGGTGGCCTTTGCCTCCCCAGTGGCGGACTCGGCGCTCTCACCTGGTCATGGCGACCGGGTGGATGTTCGGGGAGTGACAGGCGGTCGCTCTCCGGATAAATTCTCGCGGGAGGAGGTTATTCTATTTGGCGGGATTCCGGACCAGGCAGCTGAGGGCCGACGCATGACTTGTCGGCTTCAGGGCTATCCGGAGGTTGACGACATGCAGCAGCGCTGTGCCGTGAGGGCGGCAAATTTTCGTGACGTCCAGGTCACTACTGGTATGTCCGTGAATACTTCCAATACTATTATGCATTTTTCACACGATCAAATTGTGGATAAGGCACAACAATTAGGAATTTCACTTGGTAGTAATGAGGGTGAAGTTACTAATTCTGTTAACGATTTGCTTGATCTTGAAGCCGAGAGGGCTTTAGAAGTGATTCATAACTTAGTTGCCGTCAAACCGATGAACGATTCTGAGATTGATGCCTTGGGAGTACGTATTCTTGATAATTTCTGTGATGATCTCGCTCCGCCCCTCCAGGAGCCGGAGGAGGAGGATGAGAATGCCGGGCTGGAAGTAGATACTTCCCCGGTTACGGGCATTTTGGACCGGGTGGGCCCGACCAGCCCTAAGCGCAAGTGGAAGCGCAAAATATACCCGCTGTCTGCGGTCCGTAGGAGCGCTAGGATCCGCACGGCTAAAAAATTTCATGATGAGATATGAGAGGAATCTTTTGGAATAGCAGAGGTCTTAAGGACTTGGCTAAAAGGAGGTTCCTTGCGGAGGCATCCATTGAGCATAGATTGGACTTTATTGCCTTATCGGAAACGGGTAGAGCAAATTTCTCACCTCAATTTCTCAATACGTTGTCGGGGGGTATTGAGTTTGACTGGCATTGTCTTCCGCCGAGAGGAAGGTCGGGGGGAATCTTACTTGGTGTTAGATGTGACTCTCTCGAAGTTCGTAGTGTGGTCATGGGGGATTTTGCGGTTAAGTTCAGGGTACGGTCCAAAGATGATGGTTTCGACTGGGCTGTGGTGGCGGTGTACGGGGCAGCGCAGGCAGTGTTCAAACCTGACTTTTTGGCAGATCTTGTTAGAGTTTGCGGGTCTGAGCAACTTCCCATTCTGGTTGGGGGTGATTTTAATATTATTAGAAGACGCGATGAAAAGAATAATGACAATTTTGATGGGAGATGGTCATTTATGTTCAATACCATTATTGAAAGCTTAGATTTGAGAGAAATTGAGCTTTCAAGTAGGAAGTTCACCTGGGCTAACGCGATGCCAAATCCAACTTTCGAGAAGTTGCATCGGGTTCTGGCTAGTGTTGCTTGGGAACAGAAGTTTCCCTTTGTAATTGTTCAGGCTCTATCTCGCGGGATTTCTGATCACACTCCTCTGTTGCTCGATTCTGGTGGGGCTACCTACTCGGGTAACAAGCATTTATTCTCTTTTGAGCTGGCGTGGTTTGAAAGAGAAGGATTTTTGGATCTTGTTGCCAGAGAATGGGCTAAAGATGTAGGAGGTAGAAATGCCCTTGAACGATGGCAGAACAAGATTAGGCATCTCAAAAGTTTCCTTCGTGGGTGGGCTAAACATCTAGGTGGAGTGTATAAGGTGGAAAAGGAACGACTCCTTTCCCTTATCCAAACCTTAGACATAAAAGCAGAAACTACGATTCTGTTACCCACCGAGCTTCATATTAAGCATGAGGCCGAGATAAGGCTGAAGGAGTTACTCCGTGAAGAAGAATTAAAGTGGGCATTGCGGGCAAAGGTGAGACAAGTTGTCCAGGGGGATGCGAACACTCAGTTCTTCCACATGATAGCTAATGGCAAGCACCGGAAGAAGAGAATCTTCCAGCCAGAACAAGATGAGGCTACAATAGTCGGCCAGGATAAACTGAATCTCTACATTACTGAGTACTACAAACGTTTGTTCGGACCACCAGAGGAGAACTGTGTATCCCTGGATGAGTCTAGGGTTAGCGATATCCCTCAACTTACTGCTGTGGAGAACGATGTATTAACTGCCCCTTTCTCGGAAAAGGAAGTTTTTGAGGCTATTGCCAAGATGAAGTGTAATAAGGCACCGGGGCCGGATGGTTTCCCGGCTGAGTTTTACAAGAAGTGTTGGCATATTATCAAAGGGGACCTAATGCCGATGTTCCATGATTTGTTCTCGGGACATTTGCAGCTTTTCCAACTTAATTTTGGAACGATAACTTTGTTGCCTAAGAAAACAGATGCCGTGAGAATTGAGCAATTTCGGCCTATCTGCCTTCTCAATGTCAGTTTCAAAATCTTTACCAAGGTTGGGACGATCAGGCTCACACAGATTGCGCACGCTGTAGTACAACCTTCTCAAACGGCTTTCATGCCGGATAGGAACATCCTCGAAGGGGTTGTGGTCCTTCATGAAACGCTTCATGAAATTCATACGAAAAAACTAGATGGTGTTATTTTCAAAGTGGATTTCGAGAAGGCTTATGATAAAGTCAAATGGCCGTTCCTCCAAAGAAGCTTTACAAATGAAGGGCTTTGATGAGCGCTGGCGACATCAAGTGGAAACATTCACGCAAAAAGGTAGTGTTGGCATTAAAGTTAATGATGACATAGGTCATTATTTCCAAACGCACAAGGGTTTGAGACAGGGGGACCCTATGTCGCCTATTCTGTTCAATATTGTGGTTGATATGTTAGCGATCCTGATTGGCAGGGCCAAAGAGGCCGGTCAGGTGGAGGGATTGGTGCCTCATCTGGTTGATGGTGGTTTGTCCATCCTGCAATACGCTGATGATACAATCATTTTCATGGAACACGATTTGGCCAAAGCGAGGAACATGAAGTTAGTGTTATGCCTTTTCGAACAATTGTCTGGGCTGAAGATTAATTTCCATAAAAGCGAGTTGTTCTGCTTTGGTAGAGCCAAAGACGAACAAGAAGCATATACACAATTGTTTGGTTGTGAAGTTGGGGCTCTACCTTTCACGTATCTTGGTATTCCCATACACCATCGTAAGCTAACAAATGGTGAGTGGAAGTGTATCGAGGATCGATTTGAGAAGAAACTAAGTTGTTGGAAAGGAAAACTCATGTCTTATGGAGGCCGGTTGATTCTGATTAACTCGGTGCTCACGAGTTTACCTATGTTTCTCTTATCTTTCTTCGAGGTCCCAGTTGGGGTGAGGAAAAGGCTAGCCTTCTATCGTTCTCGCTTCTTTTGGCAGAGTGATGAGTCTAAGAGGAAGTACAGATTGGCCAAATGGGATATTATCTGCAGACCAAAGGACCAAGGGGGACTTGGTATTGAAAATCTTGAAGTCAAAAACAGATGCTTGCTTAGTAAGTGGCTGTTTAAGTTGTCTTCTGAGACAGAGGCAACTTGGGCGCAGATTCTACGTAGTAAATATCTGCACTCAAAGACTTTATCCCAGGTCACTTTGAGACCTACAGATTTGCCGTTCTGGAAAGGGCTCATGAGGGTTAAAGCCGCTTTCTTTAACAGAACGAGATGTATTGTTGGTAATGGAGATGATACGCGATTCTGGGAGGATACGTGGCTGGGTGACGCGCCTTTGGCTACACAATATCCGACGCTATATCGTATTGTTCAGCGTAGGGACGCTCTCGTTGCCACGGTGATGCAGTCTATCCCTCTAAACATTCAGTTTAGGAGGGTGCTTGTTGGGCCTCGATGGGAAGCATGGCTTCACTTGGTCCATAGGCTGATGGAAGTTCAGCTAAATCCTCAGCCCGACCAGTTGTGTTGGAAGCTAACTAGAACTGGGGTGTTCACAGTAAAATCGATGTACATTGATATCATTAATTCAACTGTGATACCTACTTCCAAGGAGGTCTAGAAAGTTAAGGTTCCTTTGAAGATTAAAGTGTTTATGTGGTTTGTGCATAAACAAGTTATTTTTACAAAGGGCAATCTAGTTAAGCGCAACTGGACAGGATCTACTAGGTGTAGTTTCTGTGATCGGGATGAGACTATCAAGCATTTATTTTTTGACTGCCCGTTGGCACAAGGGTTGTGGCGCACCGTGCAAATTGCCTTTAATATTACTCCTCCGAGATCGGTCAACACGTTATTTGGGGCGTGGCTTGTTGGGATTGAGTCCGAAACAGCCAGACACATTCGTGTAGGAGTATGTGCGTTATTATGGGCAATTTGGAATTGCAGAAATGATTTGGTTTTAACGAACAACAAATACTCATTTTTGCGGGTGTTATTCAGGCTCTGGCGCTGATCCGTCGTGGTCCTTACTCACTCGACGGAGGCGAGGAGCGTTTGGTTCTTGGGTCTGTCCAAAGGGGAGACGGTAGCGCGGGATATCTTCAACCGGTTTGGATGGCGATCATGTAATAGGATAGGCATTTAGTTTACCTATCTGTTCTTATGCCAGCCGGTTGTGGCTTTTCTGGTTTCTGCTTTGCAGTTGACGCTCTGTGTGAGCTAGATGCTGCTTTTGTTCCATTACTGTAAGACCTTGTTGAGACCTTGTTTACTTTTTAATAATATAGGCCATATGCATCGATCTGATGCAGAGGCCGGGGAATCCCCCCTTTCTAAAAAAAAATCCAACTGGGAACGATTAGTCTGGTTTGGAGTTAATTTGGTCATTATGGTCCACTTTGTGGTTGGACGTATAACCATATTCTTACATGCTCTTTCCTTTTGTTTTTGCAAAAATGATCAGATCTATCGGAAGTGCAAAGCATCTAAAACGTAATAAAAATTAGACCGTTTTGAGACCACTGAACGACAAATACTACCGTCAGAACGAGTTGCCGAAGCGCCACTATTGCCGCTGCCCAACAGGAGCCGGCTTGACTTTGTCGATGACAGAGGAAGTCTTCGTGCACTTGCCATAAAGACCAGCGCCCTTGAATCGTAGTCATCACCGTTGAACCCTTGCATAGATCTGAAGCGTCTGACACCAAATATCGCCACATGACAAGAAAACCTACGCTCACCGCCCCAAGGAGAATGCAAGAATCTATGCCAGAGTTTCGTCGACTATGTCCAGATAGACAAACTCGAAATTCATTTGTAACAAAATTCTTACTGCTCTCTACCCTCAAAAAACAATGGTGACAGTTCACTTGTAATCAACTTCAGGAATTGGTCCCTGACCCAAAAACAAAGATAACCAGTGAATACCATGGATAATCAATAGCTAGATGCAGGCATAAATGGAAAGGAAAATACAAGCTCACTAAGGTAGCAAAGCACTTACCTCTTATCAAATCTTTCCATCTCTATTAACAACTTAGCGGCTTCGTCCATCCCATGCGCAATAGTACCAGTCATACATT
Source organism: Aegilops speltoides (assembly GCA_021437245.1). Taxonomy (NCBI): domain Eukaryota; kingdom Viridiplantae; phylum Streptophyta; class Magnoliopsida; order Poales; family Poaceae; genus Aegilops; species Aegilops speltoides. Next base: position 498,577,469 of record CM038144.1, on the reverse strand, counting down.
CGTGAGAAAGTAACCTAGATAAACTTTTTATTAGACAGCATAACATGTATGGGATGCAAAGAGGATAAAGGAAAGATGAGTGTGCTAGTAATATTACAAAAAGATCACGATGAGTTCAATTGCGGTATCATTAATTAAGTTGGTTCTTGAATTATGTACCTGGCTGACTGTTATGGCCAATAAAAAGTAAAAACACAAATATCAAGGCAAAACAACAAGAAAGACATCCCAAAGTCAACCAAGTCGTACAACACAAGAAGACAAATACCAATAATGGAACTGAGCTGCAAACCCACGTCAATGGTATCTTTATTTTTCTGCCAACAATAGCTAAGCATCTAAGCATCCAATATTATGCACTCCATATAAATTATCTACCCCAGACTAGCCAAGTTGGCTAAAGAAATAGAAGTCATAGTCACCTACAATCATCATAACATCCACAATCGGCACGCAAATAACTTAGATAAATTCCGATTGAGGGGGACTATTAGAGTATGTGTTATTAACCATGTAATTTGTTGAGTTAAATTATTCGATTGTGATCTGGTTGATGTCCTGCCTTGTATATATCTGGCTTGAGAATCAAGCCATATGACAAACTAGATCATCTCCATTGTAAACTAAACTTGGACATGCCTTTTCAAATTCCAAAGCTGGTGCCTCCCCCTTGTAATATGGCGAGTATATACGGAATATGCAAATAAGCAAAAGAAAATCAGTTTGTATAGAGAAATAACTCAAAAAATTCTTTATTCCACAAAAAAAACTCAGAGAATTCTTTTTTTTTTTGCGAGAAACTTCTAATCTATTCATCTTCAATCATGACAGTACAAAGAACAATAGAGGTAATAAAAATTGCAACCACGTCCATGGACCACCTAGCGACGACTATAAGCACTAGAGCGAGCCGAAGGCGCGCCGTCGTCATCGCCCCTCCATCACCGGAGCCGGGCAAATCTTGTTGTAGTAGATAGTCGGGAAGTCGTCGTGCTAAGCCCCCATAGGACCAGCGCACCAGAGTAGCAACCATCGCCGATGAAGAAAGTCGTAGATTAGAAGGATCAAACGTATAAACACCTAAACGAAGACGAACGAAGACCGGATCCAAATAGATCCATCGAAAACCAGCACCGACCAAATCCCGCAAGATCTGACAAAGACAAACCTCCACACGCCCTCCGACGATGCTAGATGCACCATCGTGGTGAGGATAGAACGTGGGAGACATTATTTCCTACTAAGGGACATCGCCGCCTCCACACAGCCCCAACCAAGACGCTGACTCTAACAAGAACGAGAACGGGGTCCCTCCCGCCGGCGGGGGGCCGAGATCCTCCGCACCTCCATGGCCTAGAGGCCATCGGAGATGGGACGGACCGGTGGCGGCGCTGGCGGGAGGAGAATAGCTTTTCTTATGTAGGAGGAATGAGATCTGAGAATTCTTTGAGTAAGTTTCCCTCTAAGATTGCCACAGATGGCTACTACTGGTGTCCCAAAAATATTTCGCTGAAGACAAACTCCATGGAACCACTGTTAAACAAGGATTTCTACTATTGGTCAAGCCAAGCCAAGCCAACCCGAGCCAACCCAGATATTTTTTTCAGTAGGGATTTCAAGAAGAAAAAATAGAAGATCTTATCAGATTTATCAGAGATATTAGGAGATTGCAAGACGATCTTATCAGATCTCACCATGCATGCATGTTGTTAATTACATACCCAACGTGGAGAGGGGGAGGGGGAAGCATGTGCTCGGCTCGATCAAACAAGAGGCATTGCTTGCACGGATGGGCGTAGATTTGTCTGGATACAGATCGATGTATCTAAACATGTTTTATTGTGACATATATTCGTATCTATACAATTTTAAAACAAATAATTTAGGACCGAGAGAGTAGCTAGCAAGCAGTGTGGCAGATGGGAGAGAGCGTTATTTTTTGTAGGTAATGCTAGACAGTTGGCAAGCAAGAAATAATTATATAGCGAGGGAGAGAGAGATGCTAACTACTACTCCCTCCGTTCCTATATATAAGTTTTTTAGTGCTTTTAAATGAACGACAACATTCGGATGTATATAAACGTATTTTAGAGTGTAGATTCGTCCCTTGTTGAAATCTCTAAAGAAACTTATATTTATATTTAGGAACGGAGGGAGTACTCTGTAACCAAAGCGCTCCATGCAAATAAACGTGAACCTTGCCCTCGGATTAACAGCTGGTTGATCGTCTTAGCAAAAGCTCTCCAAATTTTTTTCATATAAAAAAACAAAATGGTCTTAGAACCTGCTTACGACTGGATCATGCACGATCCAAGCCAGGAGGCAAGACAGTAATAAAGAAAGAAATGATAATATAGGAGGAAGGTAGCACGTTTCTATCAAACCAAAGACTTTTTAGCCTTTCGAATACCCAAAGCGATATGTTCCATGTGCCACATATCCAATCCGCCCTCAGTTGCCTCCCCCGTCATCACCGGCAAGGAGGGCGGATGGCGAGCAGCCAGCGGCGGAGAGGCCGCCACCGCTGATCCGGAGGAAGCGGCAATTGTCGCCGCTTCCTCCGGATGCTCCGCGGCGAGAAGGAAATGTATAGTAACAATGGGCATGTTTGGTTGGGTGGGCTGCACCTGGCTCGCACCCGCGATGCAAAATTGCCCATGTTTGGTTGGCTGTGTGGCCTCCTCAGCCTGGCCCAATTAATGCAAAAGGAGGCCTCCCAGCCAGGCTGAGGGGAACGCAGGTTTTGAGTGTTTCCTTCGTGCAGGCCGAGGGAAACGCAGGTCCTGTCCCCCACGACGCAATCCAGCCGCCACCCTTCCGCCTCACCATTGCTAGCAGCAGGATGACGTCGCCGGCGCTCCTCGACCATCTCCACCTCGACGCCGCCAGACTCCTCTATCGCCACGCGCACCCACGCATGTGTTTCTTGAACACCTCCACCTCGACGCCGCCGGACTCTGACATCGCCGCGTGCACCCACGACTGCGGAGAAGCTCGCCGGAGTTCGGCCCGCCGCCCGCCACCGACCGAGAGGAAGAAGCGGGGTGGGGGAGAGGGGAGCCATGAGCCGCCAAATCCAGCTGCAGCCAAATCTCCGCCGCCGGCATCTCCTCCCGGCGGCCCATCTCCGCCACGGCCATCTCATCGCCCTCGAGCTCTTCACCTGGTTGGTCTCCTCCGTGACCATCTAGTAATCTCAGTGGAATGTGTCAGATAGGTGCAAATATTTTGATTTCTTTGCGAAACTCCTGATGAGTAAAAATCGACACTTGAGTTTCCGGTTCAGATTTCAGTTCAGGTTTGTTTTACTTGTTCCCTCTATCCATGGAATGGTCCAGATCCATCTGAAATATTGGAATTGGAAGAGAAGAGTTAGCATAACTAAGCCCATGTTCAGTCTACCAAACAACATCTGCCGTGTATAGCATCTCTCATGCATCTATATCACACAGTCAACCAAACATACATCTCACCCCATCCTTGCATCCACTCAAGCAGGCCACGCTCAGCCAGGATCCCCCATGCGATGCAGGCTAGAGCCACCCAGGCAACCAAACACGCCCAATGTTGATCTGTGTGTGCATGGATCCGGGAGGAAGATTGACTATGGTTTGGTTTGGTTTCGTTTCGTTTGGTTTGATTGGGAGCATCTCCGCAATCAAGCACTAAGAAACACAGGATTTTTCTCCACTTAGCTACGCAATTATTGCACGTAGTAGCTAGCTATCGCTGTGATGAGACGATAAAAATTTGTTAATCTGAGGGCATGTTTCACGCTTTTATATCTTTTAGATCAGTGTTGTACAAGATCTTATATTAAGTTACAGAGGAAGTACATGGGAGTGCACAATATCACGGTTGAAATTTGTACATAATATTTTGGTGTACATATAAATACATTTCGTCTATTCTACAAACGCTTGCAAAGTAGTTATTCTATTTTGCAAGCGTTTCCCGCAAAGAAAAAGTAGTTATTCTATACATAAAAGAATACTGTAACAGAGAGACCCCTAAACTACATAGTGAAAAAGTTGCAAACTATACGCCCTTAAGAGCTCATTTTATACAACACTTTGTTATTCTGCAAGCACTCCTCTGACTAGACAACCGAAGAATCTGACATCAAAACAAACCTTACCCCACCTTCTCCGCAAAAAAAGACCTATTTTAAGTCAGCAGGAAGAGACAATGGCAACTTGCACATAAATCAAAATTTCAATATTTAAACCTACAGGGTGACATCAGAATAAGCCGGATTAATTATGCCATGCACATCCCACGCCCTTTTAGTTAACAACTATTATCTCCATCCTGGTTTATTAGTCCCCTTTGTAATTTGTGCTAAAGTTTGATCAAAGATTTAACTGACAAAATATTAGTGCATGTCAATAAAAATTATATCGTTGGATTTGTATTTGAACATAGTTCTCAATGATATAATTTTTAGTGACATGCATGAACATTATGTTAGTTTAGTTTATTGTCAAAATTTGGCACAGATTACAGTAGGGACCAATAAACCAGGACGGAGGATTATTTGGCATATGACAGTAAACTATGTGCTACTTTCGATCGTAATACCCCTATAAGATAGCGCATTGCTTCACACATTCTTCCATCTCATTGCAGTAGCATTAGTTCCATAACTGGAAGGCAAGGTATGGTCTCTCTCTCTCTCTCTCTCTCTCTCTCTCTCTCTCTCTCTCTCTGCATCACATGAGAGGTAAGAGTACATAATAGATCTAAGCCATTGATTTGATTAACTAGTGATTAACTAGCAGTTTTTGGATGGAATAAAAAAAATATGTGCTTGCCCTCGCTGCTTAGGACGTATCCATTGAGCTCATTTATGTATCCTTTTTTTAGGTTTACATGCTCCTAAGGACTTATGTATATATTTTTCCACAAAAAGGGATTTATGTGGAGATTTGCATGACACCATGATATGGTTTACTTTGAACGTTTCCATAGAATACCTTGTATATGATAATATCCTACTTATCTTAACATCCATCCTTGTTTGTTCATTAGGCCTCTCTGCTCGACAATACTAAGTTTGTACCAAAATGGATATAAAATTTCCTCTGGGTGCGTGTTACAGTATAGCAGTTATTCTTCTCACTGTGATCATCACAAAGATTATTGTAAGAAGAATTGTTGCTCCAAGGCCAGAAAAGGGGTCACTTCAGCCACCTATTGCAAGTGGTGCTTCTCTTGTAGCTGCTTTGCCTACGATCCTGACCAAGGGTTTGCATCCAGTACTCCATGACCTGCATGCAAAGCTGGGCAGTGTATTCACAATAAATCTGTTTGGTTTGAAGAAGGTGACTTTATTGGTTGGACCGGAGGTCACATCTCATTTCTTTCAAGCCAAGAACTCGGAACTCTGCCACCCGGATATGTATAAATTCACTATCCCTATTTTCGGCAAAGGAGTTATTTTTGATGTGGATTTCGAAACTAGAAATAGACAGATACGCTTCGCTATAGATGCAATGAAGCCAACACAATTGAGAAGCAAAGTTGATTATATGGTTCAAGAAGTACAGGCAAGCAACATACCGTTTATTATTATTATTATTATTATTATTATTATTATTATTATTATTATTATTATCAGTATCATTATCATCATCATCATCATCATCATCATCATCATCATCATCATCGCCGTTTACCACGTATGTGAATTAACACCCAGAGACAAGGCCTATATTGTTTTTGTGCAACATACAGTAGAATATATTCCTTGCACAAAATTTAACAGTTCACAAACAATTAATTTACATTATTCAAACAAAATTGAAACTTCTACTTAATTTGCTGGAATAAACTTCTTCAGCAAAGCCACAAGGTGACCTAGCTGGACAATATGGGCTTGTGCAGCTTAATCTCTTGTTTTTTTCCTAAAACAAGCACATGCCCTGCACATTTCCGAGAGAAATGACTTTGATCATAGTTAATAATTAAAATTCTAAACCTGAAAAGGCATATAATGTTTGTAAGGATGCCTGATCAAAACCTAGATATGTAGTCTATTTTGATAAACATCAGTATGTGCACTGAAAGCTCAGACACCAATTGGCCGACCAGTAGTTTGTATGCGAACAGATCACATAAGCATCAACCATGGCATCGTATATGTTGGCAGTTTTGCTAGCGCTATGAGACTATCCAAACCTTTTCATTGTAAGTACCAAATATAGATGAGAACATCCTAGTCTGAAAGCGTGACTGCAGATTCTCCTTAGCAGGTAACCTCTAGATAGCCTCCCCCAAATTGATCATAAACTTAGCTCTGATGAAAAATTTATCTAGTTTGGGGCTAACAGCTGAAACATAGAGGAACTAGTTGGGTATGTTCCACTACATGCACAATAGGAAGAAGAGAAGACTTAATTTACAATATAATTTCTTATATGAACTAACGAGTGGCTCGTTTCTCATGATGTAGGACTACTTCTCAAAATGGGAACAAGAGGGCATAATTGATCTAAAGCATGAGCTGGCAGAGGTACTCATGCTAATCGCAAGCCGTTGCTTGCTTGGAAAAGAGGTCCGTGAGAAGATGGTCGAAGAAGTCTCTGTGCTCATCAATGATCTCTGCAAAAATGGCATGCACTTCATCAGCCTTTTTTACCCATATATCCCAATCCCAGCCCACCGGCAACGCGACAAAGCGCGTGCTAGGCTGGGACATATATTCCATGAGATAGTGAGATCACGTAAAATCTCAGGCCAGGTTGAGGATGATGTGCTACAAAAACTTATAGACTCGAAATGCATGGAGGATGGGCGCTCTATGACCGAGAGTGAGATTACGGGGCTACTCATTAGCTTGTTGTTTGCTGGGCAACATGCGAGCTCAAGCGCTGCCTCCTGGGCGGGAGCTTGTCTAATAAGCCATGAAAAGTACTTAGCAGCCGCTGTAGAAGAGCAACAGAAAATCATTGGAAAACACGGACAAGATGTAGTAGTAGATTACAACATCTTGTTAGAGATGGGAACCTTACATTCGTGCATCAAAGAGGCAATAAGAATGCACTCTCCGTCAGCAATGGTAATGCGCCATGTGAAGAAGAAGTTCACTGTACAAACAAGAGAAGGCTACAGCTTTGAAATTCCACAAGGGCATACCGTAGCTACCTCTATAGTGGTTGGCAACCAGCTGCCACATATTTATAAAGACCCTCATGTATATGACCCGTACCGTTTTGGTCCAGGGAGAGAGGAGGACAAAGCTGGCGGCAAGTTTGCATTCACATCATTTGGTGGTGGGAGGCATGCTTGCTTCGGGGAGGAATATTCTTACATGCAAATTAAAGTGATATGGAGTTTTTTGCTGAGGAACTTTGAGCTCAAAATGATTTCGCCTTTTCCAGAGGAAGAAATTGATAAATTCATACCAGGGCCTAAAGGAAGAGTGATGGTCAGTTACAAGAGGCGACTTCTTGTCAGTACCTAACCACTACTGATGAGATCGTAATTAATTTAAGGGTGGTTGTAATAAGTTTGTACTGTTATGTATATATGTCTACTTATGTAAGCAGTCCCTTGCGAGTTGCAATGTATCACCAAAAATGGTTCGGCTCTATGTTTTTCTGTGGTGGATGGCTGAGAGTTGGATGATGTGCTGAGAACTCATCTTGCAGAGTTGCAAGTGCATAGACCTTGTGTAATCATTTGTCATTTTTAGGTTAAGATGGGCGCAGAAGCTCCGGCCTAGCAGCATTGTAGAACCGGGTGCTAGGCCGAGCTAGCTCCACCGGTGAAAATCCATGTGACGACCGTCGGGGCAGAGAGTCAATTTCAGAGTGGATTTTCTCAGTCTTTGAGCGCAAACGTCAAGAGCACAGTGTAGACATTCTCTTCAGGTCTGCGATCGACACGCCGAGACATGATTAACAAAAAAGAGATCAATATAGCTAGGATAGGACTAGAGATGGTCAAAACTTGAAACAAGATTTAAAGCCAGACTCCTTGTCTAGAATGTCCATCATAATCCATGGGCAGCTTGCTGTGAGGTGCTTGAATCCATCAGTCTCCTCGACAGCTCCAAGCGCATCCTGTGAAGAAAGGTATCTGAAGAGACAAGACAAGCATTATTGTGGTGCTGCTCGGCCTTGAAAACGCTTCTATATATGTGCACTGAATTTTGTTGCTCGCTTCTTCTATGCGTTTGTCAAGTGCTCACATCTTTCATCACGGTCAAAACACACCTCATCGTGATGCAGTCGTCTTCTAGTACTTGGTGAAAGCTATGGGTTGCGCCGCGTTTGTTTGTATCTTTTCTACCTTTTCCCAAAAAACAAAACTCGTTTTGTTTTCTTTCTTTTATTAAACTTCAAAAAGTACAAGCTGCGCTTTTGGGCATTCGAAACCCATACAATCCACCTCGATGCTCTAGTAGTGAAGCCGCTAACCACTGAGTGTGGCGTTTTTAAAATGTGTTTTAAGCATATTTCAAAATGTGAAAAAAAATCAAAACAAGAATTTGGCGTGTACATCTCGATATTGCACATGTTCACGAAGTTGTTTCGCGAAAGACCGACAACTTATGTGTCTCGTGTGAAAAAGAAAAAAATCAGGTGTTAAAAAATGCTTTTCGCAAGACACTTTTGTCTTTTTGACACAAGCCACAAAAAATGTCGCCTTTCCCCGAAACTTGACGTGCACACATATAATGTCTAGATGTATGCGCCAAATTTTTGTTTGGAATTTTTTCACATTTTGAAATAATTTTTTCGCGTGCAGGAGCGCGCGCTCCCGGGAGCATCAACAGATTTCCGCTAACCACTGGGATGGGATAGTTTAACTGTTGTGCCATAATTTTTCTATCCTCCTTATCAAAATATAATGGTAACTAAAAAAGCATGCATTTCCGATTTGATTTTTTTCAGTTTGGCCGTTTTTCTTCGTTTTTTTTTGTTTTTGCTTTTTTTTTCCTTATTTCTTTATATATATTTTTCTTTTCTTAATTCGCACACTTTTTAAAATTCATTAACTTTTTCAAATTTATGATTTGTTTTTTTAATGAACAATTTCCAAACTCATAACCTTTTCCTAATTCTGAAATTTCTTAAATTCACACCATACCAAGTTGTTTTCGTTTTCAAGAAATTTTGTATTTCCTAGAGTGTTGTTGTTCAAAAAAGGCGGATAAATGGTCGTACATGTCGCAACTGGCATACGGTGTTAGAAATCGTTCAAATCTGGTATGGATGCTTTCCATGGGCATTCCCACCTTTTTGCAAAAGTTGGGGTTATTTCAAGAATGATCACAATTGGATCATGTTCAACAAAGGTTGTTAGGGTAGGCCAGAAGGCTCCATCTGAGAGCACATTGTTTCTCGACATTGTTGAACTGGCCCCATTTTTTTACATGTCAAAATTGATATGTTTACATTTGGTGGTGGGAGGCATCCTTGCACTGGAGAGAATATGCTTACACGAAAAATAAAGCAATATGGAGTTGTTTCCTATGCAACTTTGAGTTAGAAATTACTTCTCCTTTCCTAGAGGAAGAATTTGATAAAATCATTTCTATCCCTAAAAGGGAGGGTGATGGTTTGTTACAAGAGGCGACTTCTTGTTAGCGCCTAATTTTGGAGTCAATGTGTAAGCAATCATCTTGCAATGTATTGTTCTTACAGAAGTACCTCATCCAATAAATAAGGACCAACTGCAAACCACACACCTATTATTCAAACCTTCTTATCGTTTTTGTTGTTATGCTTCCAAATTATATTCACCTTTTGCATAGCATCCTGGCAGAAGAATTTGAGGCTTTTTTGGTTTGATTGTGACTTGTGGTGGTTATTCTTTCTTGCTAGCCGCTAGCACCTCTATTGGACATGCTTTGATCGGTGGCTCTGCACTAGGTTGGCTTTAAGAATACGGAGATACCGAGACATAGTTGATAACAATTTTTTTATCATCCCAATTGACTGTGTTTTTTTTAGATCTCAAAGGCCGACAAACATGACTGAGAATTTTTTTTGTGGTCCCAATCGACTAGGATTTTCTAGCCACCTATCTTTTGACAAGTTAGCCTGAGATATATTTCATTTTATAATAGGTATCCATTCATTCTAAAATGCAAATGTAGTTTTAAATAATGTTCATTTAATTTACAAAACAGTTATCTTTTTAAAAGAGGTGTTCATGTAATTTTATTAAGTATTTGGACATTTATAAAAAATTCTCATGCAGTTTCAAAAAATATTCATTAATTTTGAAAATCACAGGAAATTTGAAAATTGTTCAACCTTTTAGAAGTGTTCATGCAATTTAAAAATGTGTTCACACTTTTAGAAAAATATATGTGAATTCCGAAAAATGTTCAGTATATATTATAATTCAAAAAACTAAAAATATTTAGAAAATGAGAAATAAATACAAAAGTGAAATCCAAAAAGGTGAAAATAAAAGCAAATGATAAAAATAGATAAACATTGCAAAGACAAAATACCCATAAACAGCGAATGTGACTTAAATGGGCTAGGCCCATTAAGCGAAATAGTGGGCCATTGTATGCTATAAGATGCACACAGAAAAAGATGCTAAAAAAAAGCAGTTGCGCTGCTCATTCTCAAAGAAATAAAACTGAAAAAAAAAAACAGTTGTGCGGCTTACTCATGATAAGAGAGAGGAGCCTTAGTGACACTATGTGTGTCAAAATGCTGGACAAACACACATATCCCATTGGTGCTACCTACGGTAGGTATTTAAGGGTTTTTTCTTTTGCATGCTTTTAGTTTTTCTAGCTACCCGGCTACACTAGAAAAAGATTTAACAATGGATGAACTGATTGTAAGAAATGGCAATGAAAATAAAAAAAATATCAAATTTAAAATGTTCTCCAATCAAAATTTGATCATGAAGTTTAAAAATATTCATGTTTTTACAAAAGTCCTTAAATTTAATATATTTTATCTAATTCAAGTAATATTCCTGAATTTTAAAAAATGTTCTGAAATATAAGAGCATTTAGATCTTGTAATTCTTTATGGAGGGAGTATTTGTGTATATATTTCAATTTTGCGGAACATGTAAGGGATATACGTGGATATCGCTGGCTATCTAAAAAAAACTACCAACCAGAGCATCGAGCCTGGACTAGAGCTAATTTGCATTTGGATCATCACTTGCCTTCGGCGAACGAGTGTAAATTATGAATCAAGATTCTTCTTCGTGAGCTTGTTAAAATCTATCATTTTAATATACTCAATGATGTTATGGTGCCTATCTGATCATGGTATGAGCCCGTAGCAACGCACGGGCTTTCTACTAGTAGCCATAAACAACGAATGTGACTTAAATGGGCTCGGCCAACTAAGCGAAACTAGTGGGCCATTGTATGCTACTAGTAAGATTGCACGTGCAACGCACGATAACACAATAGAAAAAAAAATCTCATTCATCTTGTTATGAACCTCTATGAGGCAATAAAAGTATGGCATGTATATAAATTATTATTGTGATGTTTCTTACATGTTCCTTCATGTTTTTAGCAATGATATGTATCGACATAACAATCTCAAATGTAAGCTACCGATCACAAGAAATAAAACACCCTCGAGGGGGCTTTGCAAATGATAATATTTTTTCTGGCAATCTTTGTGAAAACTATAATCATGATCTGTGAACGACGGCTATTAGGGAATGAAAAAGTTGTGGAAGGAAGCAACGGTGGAATTCATACTCTTCCCAAATGAGAAGTTGGAAGGACGAAATCAGCTATTGCACTAAAGAAGAACAAACACAACACGTCCACAAATTTCAGTTTGAAGTCTAAGGCTTCCAAAATGTTGATTCAGTTCATATGCATCCCAAAGATACACCAGAAGTTGTGCATAATTTGCATTTTTCCAAGCAATTTCTTCCGAAATACGCGCGTCTCAAACGTATTAAGTTATTGGACAAGCTAATTCCATTGTGATGCTTCTTAGTACAACATGATTCAGGAGACATCATAAATTTATCCCAAGGAAGAGATCTGTTTGGAGAGGAAAACAGAACTGCAATTTACACTCTTTAGTATCCTCTAATGTATATCATTCCCTCTTTTACTGACGATGGCATGTAAAATTCTCCCAATGACTCAGTAAAATGCTCTATTTCCTGTGATTCATTCAGATTGGATGGCTCATAATTATAATTTATAAGCATGTAACTTGCAAGTGGCATCTAAGTTGAGTGTACAGAATGTGATGATAGATAGAAGTAAATGCATTTTGGACATTGACAGTCCAACTATGTTGAATTATAAAGTGAGTACAAATCCGTGGAATGACAATGTATTGAAAAGAGCTTACTCATACTTGTAATTCACAATTCATAATACCTTTCACACCATTGTCTTCAATTAGTAAGTCACTTATATGCTAGTACTGCATGGTACTTAATTACAGTTTAGTTGTTCTGCAAACATAATAAAAAATAGTAGGATATGCATAAATTCACTTGTTCATTTTTCCTCACTAACTATTTGAAAATAAACAGGATATGCATCTCTTGCTAAGAAATCTTAAAGCAAGGGATCAACCGTGTGAGGCTACATAACAACAAGAGTATCAAACTCTACAAAATATGTCTCAGCATTTAAAAAGTCAATGATGAGCTCATAGATGTTAGAAGAAAACAAATACTTTGCCAATAACCGATTACCATTACCTAAGTATAATTTAACTACATACTATGATGCTCTTGTTTATTCACCCAATTTAGAGAAGAGCAAAAAAAAGGTCTTCCTTGCAGCGTGATATTTGGAAATATTACAGATACAGAAGTGTAGGAAAAGAAAGTATCATCCCAGGTACAATTTCACTATGAAAAGACTTGTGTGTGCATTTTGGATTATTCAATGTATGGCAGTGCAAAATTAAATAACATGGCAAAAGCTTTTATATTGTCTTAGGGGGATACAACAACCATGCATGTTTGAACAAAGTTCACAATCAAGTCACCTTTTATGTTACATTTAGCACCAGCTACACCAGAAACATGCATCCAAATGTAAGTTATCTTTGTGGTGTACAAAATCTTTTACAACAAAGTGTGTAACAGAAAATTATGGTGCTTAATTCAGTGAGGTTGCTTTTCTTGGTGTACTGTCTTCAGCTATCACTATCATCTGCTTGGTGCAGAGTGACTCTATGTTGGTGGATTACACAAAAATGGAAGGAAGGCTAGAAGAATAAAGAACAAGTGGTTGACGACAATAAACTCTAGAATCAAAAACGGTGGTCCGAGGTATACTGTAACGCCCTCGATGCGGCTATATCTCCCACGTGTCGAAGCACGACTTAGAGGCATAACCGCATTGAAAGCAATGTCGCAAGTGAGGTAATCTTCACACAACCCATATAATACATAAGGGAAAGAGATACATAGTTGGCTTACAATCGCCACTTCACACAATTACATGAATAAAGCTTTACATCATCCAGATACAATCAAGGTCCGACTACGGAACCAAAATAAAAGAAGAACCCCAAATGCGACAAAGGTCCCGATCGACCCCAACTGGGCTCCACTACGATCAACTAGAACGAAACAACACAAAGGGCAAGATCTTCATCGAGCTCCTCCTTGAGCTTGATTGCGCCACCTGCTTTCGGTAACATAGGCACCGCAAACTGGTTTTGAAGTATCCGTGAGTCACGAGGACTCAACAATCTCGCACCAGCGAGATCAAGACTATTTAAGCTTATAGGAAGGATGTAGTAATGAGGTGGAGCTGCAGCAGCGACTAGCATATATGGTGGCTAAACATACGCCAATTAGAGCGAGAAGAAAAGCAAAGCACGGTCGATAAAAGTATGATCAAGAAGTGATCCTATAGCAACCTCGTCAAGCATAACTCCAACACAGTGTTCACTTCCGGACTCCGAGAAGGACCATCACGATTACACACGCGTTGATGTATTTTAAATTAAGGTCAACTTCGGGTTTTCTACAACCGACATTAACAAATTCCCATCTGCCACATAACCGCGGGCACGGCTCTCGAAAGTTTATACCTGCAGGGTGTCCCAACTTAGCCCATGACAAGCTCGCGATCAACGAAGAATAGACCTTCACCCAGAAGACCCGATCAGTCTTGGAATCCCGGTACATCACGACATTTCGACAATGGTAAAACAAGACCAGCAAAGCCGCCCGATGCGCCGACAATCCCGATAGGAGCTGCACATATCTCGTTCTCGGGCAACACTGGATGAGACATCCTACGAGTAAAACCAGACCTCGAGTTGCCCGAGGGGCCCCGATCTACTCGGTTCGGACCAACACTTAGACAAGCACTGGCCGGGGCTAAAATAAAGATGACCCTTGGGTTAATTACTCCCAAGGGAAATATAGGTGGTGGTGAGGCAAATGGTAAAAGTCAATGTTGGGCCTTGCTGGACAAGTTTTATTCAAAGCGAACTGTCAGGGGGGTCCCATAAATCACCCGACCGCGTAAGGAACGCAAAATCCGGGAACATAACACCGGTATGACGGAAACTAGGGCGGCAAGAGTGGAACAAAACACCAGGCATAAGGCCGAGCCTTCCACCCTTTACCAAATATATAGGTGCATTAATAATATAAGAGATATTGTGATATCCCAACCAAAACCCTGTCCACCATGGAGAAATCTTCAACTTCACCTGCAACTAGCAACGCTATAAGAGGGGCTGAGCAAAGCGGTAACATAGCCAATCAATGGTTTGCTAGGAATGGTGTCAAAGGTTAGGGGTTCATGGCAATTTGGGAGGCTGACAAGCAAATGGTAGGCATCGTAGCATTGGCATAGCAAAAGAGCGAGCAAACTAGCATATCAAAGATAGTAGTGATTTCGAGGGTATGATCATCTTGCCTGAAATCCCGCAAGGAAGAAGAACGAGTCCAAGAAGAAGACAAATGGACGAAGTCGAACGGATCCTCACAACTCCGGAACGAAACCGAAGCTAACGAGAGAAGCAAACCAGAAAGAAACAAACAACATAGTAAACAATCCTCACATAAACATGGCATGATGCGCAAACAAGTATGATGCATGTCCGGTTTAATGAAACATGGCATGGCAAAATGCACAAAACTATCTTACAAATTAAGTGGAGCTCAATATGCAACGGAGTTGCATATTGAAGAAAACACCACATGACTTATTTAGTTTGAACTCGTTTATGTACCCAACAAGATTAAATGTTATTAAACATGGCAAGAGGGTGAAGCATGAGCAAACTAACTAGTTAGGCAAGTTTAAATGAGGCCGGAAGCAACAAACGACAATTCCGGAAAATCCTCATGTCATATAGCAATTTAATGCAAACACAATTTGAACATTTTAATTGTTGTTATTATGATGCGGATGACATGAACAAGTTTTATGCAATTTTATGAAAATGTTGACATGAGCATGATAAGAAGCATTTGGTCACCATGGCGGAACGAAAAGGGTGCCACGGCGGCGAAACGAAAAGGGTGCCACGGCGGCGAAAAGGAAATTGTGCCACGGCAACATATCCGAAAATGATGCCACGGCATCATATCGGTTCCGGTAGCTTGAGGAGATACCGAAGCAAACGAGAAGTGGGCGTGAGCGAGTCATGCAAGATGGTGGGGTGATCCCGGATTCCGGGTGTCCCACATAATGGTGGCATGGAAACGAGTGACAATTCGAACACGGTGCAAACGGTGCATCTCATACAACACATGCATTCGGTCCACGGGTGATCGTCTCGGGGTTATACCTTTGAAGCGTGCATTTTCGGAGCGGTTCGAGTTCGATGCGGTGTAGGGGAAGTAGACGTTCTCGGGACGGTCGTAGTGGAAGTAGTTGTACACGGCGACGGTAGTGGTTCACGTTTCGTAGTCGTACACATTCCGTAGATGTTCGAGGTCACGGCGAGGAACTTGACGTCCACGGGGTCTACGGTAGAGGTACTCGCGATCTTGGCGACGGTAGTGAACATGTTTTCGTAGATGTTCAGGTCGTCGGGCTTGCCGGTCTTGTCAACTCGAAGGGGTACTTGGTGACTCCGCATAGTCGCACACGGGTCATAGTGGTACTTGGCAAAATCCACGGGGGTGGTCTTGGCGTGCAGCAAACAACAGAACAGCAAAGCAAGGCATGGCCGAAGGCATGGGAGGATCCCGTGGCCGTGGAGGGCCAGCGGCGGCCTGGTGGCGAAGCTTGACAGCAAGGCGGCCATGGCTGGCGCCGGGCACGAGGTGAGGAGGAGGACCAGAGGAAGGGGAGGCGGCAGCGGGGATGGCTGCGGGCGCCATGGTGGGCTCGCGGTGGAGGCAGGGAAGGAGAAGCAGGGCGCGGCGAGCTGCGGGTGGCCGGCGAGGAGGTGGAGGCGCGAGGCGGCGGGGTCGCGCTCGAGCAGATCGGTCTGGGGCGTCCGAGGTCACCAACGGCGGCAGGGTTGGCGACGAGGATCCGGGCGACGGCGGCTCGGGAGCCTCTCGAGGCGGAGGAAGGCCACGATCTGAGGGAGTAGGAAGGGCGAGGAGGCGGGATGGCGGCAGCCTGAATGCGGTGTCTGGCGACCGATCTGCAAAGACGATGAGGAGACCGAGGGATGGAACGAGGCGTGGCGCGAGGAGCTCCTCTCCCTGGAGCGATGGAATGTGCGTGAGGGAGGAGAGGGGGGTGAGCGTAGATGGGGATCGAGCAGGAGGCGGCGGCGCTGTGAGGGAACGAGGGAGATCGAGAGAGAGTTCGATCGGGCTAGGGTTTAGGAGGGGGCGGCTGGGCCTTGGGATTAGGTGGGCCGGCCTGGTTTGTTAGGTCCAAGAGGCGGGCTGGGCTCTCTCTCTCACTCTAACGCAAAATAAAAACAAAACAGAGAAATAAGAGAAAGGGAGAAAGAGAGAAGAGAAGGTTAGAGGAAGAATTTGGGCATGTGGTTAATTTTCTTGGACTCACAAAAATATGCTTGGTCCAAGAAAATTAGAAAGGTCCAGATCGAACAATAAGAATTCAAACTCATTTGAATTTGATTCAAATGGGTTTAAACTAGGACGAGGTTTTAGGAGTAACCAAAAATGTTGAGAATTTTGGTAGAGCTCCGGAAAAAGGATGAAAGAATAAAAGACAAGGTTAGAGGTCGAGAGATGTGATAACAAAGGCATTGGGATTATTTTGCAAGTGGGTTATGGTTAATTCCAAATAAATGGAATAATTACTATAGCTCTCTAAATATCGAGAGGATATGTTTTAAAGAGAATCACCATGTGAATTCCCTCGATTTTAAATGGATCAAAGATCCATGCCGTTTATTTAGTTGAGGTTTTTAAAAAATTAAATGACATGATGGCATGATGCAATGCAAATGATGCAATGATGAATGCATCAAACAAATAAATCACACGACGAATCTCGGAATAGCTGGAAGTCTTCTGGAGCGTCGGTCTCGGGGCGTCACAACACTCCACCACTACAAGAGGATCTCGTCCCGAGATCTAGGATGGCACCGGAGGGAAAAGGAAAAGAAAGAGAAGAGGTAAAACTAAGTTGCTTCTTTGACGAACGAGTGAAACCACGAACCTTGAGAGGTTGAGCAATTTAAAAGAAAGAGTACAACGGAGATGAACGAGATTGCAAACAATCCGTAAGAAAAGAGGAACAAGGAACATTACGAGAACTTGAAGGTTGAAAGACATGAATCAAGAGTTTAATGGACAAGATAGAATTCGAAACCACTCCGGTTAAAACAAGATGAGAGAGGAAGAATTCAGGCAGCACTCCGGTTGAACATGGAACGAATAGAACATGAACTTGAGAAGATGGGACGATACTTGATGAAATCAACAACACACCGCCTCCGAAACTATTGAAAGAATGGCACAATGGGTAAGAAACATTACAAACCGCACTCCGGTTGAGAAGGGAGGCAAAACTTGATGAGATGAGAGAACTCGAATGAAAACACGACACTCCGGCTAAACGTATAAGCAAGGAAAATTACATGATATTGACAAAATGTGATGATGGGTCGAAGAGAGTAACATCACAATGCCTCTGGAACAAAAGAATAGAAGATAGATCACTGGAATAACAGAATGTAGGAGAAAATGCAAACTTCTGCCACAAATGAGCTCGGAAAGCACCCTTCCAAGAAGGTTATAACGGAGTTGTTGGAAAACCAACAACGAAAAGAATAAGCTTGTGGCGGGCTTATGAAAACATCTCAAAATTATGAGGTGAGCTTCTGCCACCAACGGAAACAAATGATAGGATTGATATCAACAAGGAGACGAGAAACTTATTTCACCGGGAGGACAAATGAAGAACTTGGGTCATTTATAAGCACCATAAATAGCAACAATCCTTAGGGAAAGCTTTAGGTGAAATATAACCCAAGATAACTCCAATGAAGAGACTGATGGATTTAAAATACCTCATTCTTGACAACAATATGAATCATGAAACATGAAGGAAATTGTCAAGAATGATATAACACCATCTCAAAAGATAAGGTAGAAAGAATTGCACTTTGGAATGCAAGACGGAGAATACTTGAGCTTCTCAAAACAAAACAAGTGTTGGGCACCCTGTTTAATTTTGAGTATAGCTTGGCGGATCATAACTCCGAGAGAAATCTTGGAGAACAATTGAGGAATGAAAAGAATCCTTGATGAATCACCATGTAGAGCCTCCATTAAAAACTCCGGTAATAAAAGGATGATAGAAAGAAAGAGAAGTTGAAAAACACAGGGTGAAGCCTTGCGATGATTTAGATGAAGCTTCATGATGAGACATCCAAGAAAAACTTGGAACTCCGGAAAAAGAATAGATGAAACACTAGAACCGAGAATTACTTCATCATGAACAATCTCCGAAAGAAGGAATTAATCACTTGGATGAAACCAGAATAAGAATTATGTTATGCGTATCCTTCACCAATTTAAATTGATGACAAGCAACGGATTTGGCATACTACTTATTCTCGTAGAAAGGATTAAGAGAGATATGGCGTAAACTTCCGAAAAGTTTTCAATGATCCATAGGTAGGAATCAGAAAGAACGAATTAATTGATACGATAACAACAGAAGAGGAATGTTGAAAGAACCACCGCAAGAATTGAAAATGAACGTAGCAAAGGCACAAATTCACCGGAAAGAATTGGAAAACGAATGAAGGTGCTTGAGGGTATTTAGCTACAAATGAACGAATAGATCGCGAGCTGATTAGAGAATACTTGAATGATGCACCGGTATGATTTGGAGAACGAGAGCTGAAAGCTTGAATGAATAATACTGAGATGATGGGCTTCAAAGAATGAAACTGAAAAGACTCCTAAAATGCTCCGGATGGGTGAAAAAGATTCTCACAATCGAAAACAATTATGAGAGGATGGCAACAAGCTAGCACCATGAATCTTGAAGAGAATAGAGCAAGATTAAAGAGAAACTCTTCTTCGGTCTTCAAATGATGAGAATGACAACGAGAAACACCACCAAGAATTATTGAGGCACACCGGAAGAATCAAAAGCGAAGAGGTTGAGCCAACTATGAAAAGAATTTGAAAGATCTTGGAGAAAAGCATTTGACTGATGATAACTCATTCTTATGTCAAACTTGGAGAAGAATTTAGTATAGCTCTGGGAAAATAGAAGAGTCAGGTAAGATCCTGGGAAAAGACCTGTGGGTTAGGGCCCACCCAAAAGAACATCGTTGAAAAGATTTAAAAGAGATGTTGCACCGGTTGAATTAAATGACTTGAATGAGATACCAATCTCGAAAGAGCTTGAACGAATGCAGAGTGGAAACACGAATCTTTGAGATATCTTGAGCACTCCGGAATAACAAATAGCGAGAAGTAGAATGATAATGAGGTGCACCGGTATGAGAAGACATTGAAACGAGGAAAAAGGTATGATCAACAAAACTTGACTTGAATCCACCGGAGAAGAGAAAGGAATGAGGAATGACGAACTAGTAGAACATCTTCTCGAGAACCACCGGGTAAGAACATTGCGGAAAAGAATGGAGAAACTTCACAAAAATAAAAGGATACTTGGTAAAGAAATCTTAGTCCTTGAGGAAAAAGGGTGGGTGGGCGGGAAAACAAAGGCAACTTGGAGACGGATGAAACAAAGACCGTTGAGAAGAAATGATAATTGGTCTTACTGATGTTGAAGTGATCGGATCCACTTGAAGAGAAACACGCCGGTTGAAAAGGATTGACATGGCAATCTCGATGACCAAGAAGGATTAGTATTCACATAGCAATATGAGAACACCGTTTAGGAAAGGTATGGATTCAACATTAGACTTCGAAGCAACTCGAATACCACAAATAAAACAAAACAAAGGATTTGGCTTGTATAGTAAGCCGGAAACAAACATATGATAGAGATTTACCCAATCCCATATCATGCATCTGTCGGAAAGATATTCTAGGAGCTACTTGAATTCCCACCTATAAAACTCCCGAAACTTTCTGGTTATGCAATCTGGTGTTGGGGATACAGGGGAAGCAATATATCTCACCCAAACTAACAATACCTACATCCAAGCTGTATCCATCCGTCAACACATAACCAAGAAACCTTCGGAAATCGTGTACCTCAACCTTCGAAAAGCATCCGTTATACGAGTCATGGCAATACTCCCGTACTCACCTCAGTACTGGGTTAGCGGGTTATCTCACCAACAACTGCATAAAAGAGATTTTCGATGTCGGCGTACTAAACTCAGGTATTCCAGAACTGCAACGATAAAATTATGACGACAACACCTCAGAGCTCAACTCCCCGGGACACCTCCACTAAAAAACCCCTGCTGACGGGAGGCACCAAGACAATGTTGTCATCATAAAACCATCGGAACGATTCTAAGATACCCGCGTGATCCTAAAAGTTTTTTTAGTGAAATTTGAGAAGAGAAGAGTCAAAACTCTCGTCGGGATACCTCACCAGAGCGATTTAAGGGACCGAGGAGTAAAAAGAATTCCTAACTCTCCGATATATATAATCCTAAATGACTCAAAACATTTTTCTAGACACAACTCGGCCGCTAAAAATGATCAAGCAATGGGGCTCCTAAGGTCGGAGAAGGCTCTGATTACCAACTTGTAACGCCCTCGATGCGGCTATATCTCCCACGTGTCGAAGCACGACTTAGAGGCATAACCGCATTGAAAGCAATGTCGCAAGTGAGGTAATCTTCACACAACCCATATAATACATAAGGGAAAGAGATACATAGTTGGCTTACAATCGCCACTTCACACAATTACATGAATAAAGCTTTACATCATCCAGATACAATCAAGGTCCGACTACGGAACCAAAATAAAAGAAGAACCCCAAATGCGACAAAGGTCCCCGATCGACCCCAACTGGGCTCCACTACAGATCAACTAGAACGAAACAACACAAAGGGCAAGATCTTCATCGAGCTCCTCCTTGAGCTTGATTGCGTCACCTGCTCGGTAACATAGGCACATGCAAACTGGTTTTGGAAGTATCTGGTGAGTCACGAGGACTCAGCAATCTCGCACCCGCGAGATCAAGACTATTTAAGCTTATAGGAAGGATGTAGTAATGAGGTGGAGCTGCAGCAAGCGACTAGCATATATGGTGGCTAAACATACGCCAATTAGAGCGAGAAGAGAAAGCAAAGCACGGTCGATAAAAGTATGATCAAGAAGTGATCCTATAGCAACCTACGTCAAGCATAACTCCAACACCGTGTTCACTTCCCGGACTCCGCCGAGAAGGGACCATCACGGTTACACACGCGGTTGATGTATTTTAAATTAAGGTCAACTTCGGGTTTTCTACAACCGGACATTAACAAATTCCCATCTGCCACATAACCGTGGGCACGGCTCTCGAAAGTTTATACCCTGCAGGGGTGTCCCAACTTAGCCCATGACAAGCTCTCGCGATCAACGAAGGAATAGACCTTCACCCAGGAAGACCCGATCAGTCTCGGAATCCCGGTACATCAAGACATTTCGACAATGGTAAAACAAGACCAGCAAAGCCGCCCGATGCGCCGACAATCCCGATAGGAGCTGCACATATCTCGTTCTCGAGGCAACACCGGATGAGACATCCTCACGAGTAAAACCAGACCTCGAGTTGCCCGAGGGGCCCCGATCTACTCGATTCGGACCAACACTTAGACAAGCACTGGCCCGGGGGGGCTAAAATAAAGATGACCCTTGGGTTAATTACTCCCAAGGGAAATATAGGTGGTGGTGAGGCAAATGGTAAAAGTCAATGTTGGGCCTTGCTGGACAAGTTTTATTCAAAGCAAACTGTCAGGGGGGTCCATAAATCACCCGACCGCGTAAGGAACGCAAAATTCGGGAACATAACACCGGTATGACGGAAACTAGGGCGGCAAGAGTGGAACAAAACACCAGGCATAAGGCCGAGCCTTCCACCCTTTACCAAATATATAGGTGCATTAATAATATAAGAGATATTGTGATATCCCAACCAAAACCCTGTCCACCATGGAGAAATCTTCAACTTCACCTGCAACTAGCAACGCTATAAGAGGGGCTGAGCAAAGCGGTAACATAGCCAATCAATGGTTTGCTAGGAATGGTGTCAAAGGTTAGGGGTTCATGGCAATTTGGGAGGCTGACAAGCAAATGGTAGGCATCGTAGCATTGGCATAGCAAAAGAGCGAGCAAACTAGCATAAAGATAGTAGTGATTTCGAGGGTATGATCATCTTGCCTGAAATCCCGCAAGGAAGAAGAACGAGTCCAAGAAGAAGACAAACAGACAAGTCGAACGGATCCTCACAACTCCGGAACGAAACCGAAGCTAACGAGAGAAGCAAACCTGAAAGAAACAAACAACATAGTAAACAACCCTCACATAAACATGGCATGATGCGCAAACAAGTATGATGCATGTCCGGTTTAATGAAACATGGCATGGCAAAATGCACAAAACTATCTTACAAATTAAGTGGAGCTCAATATGCAACGGAGTTGCATATTGAAGAAAACACCACATGACTTATTTAGTTTGAACTCGTTTATGTACCCAACAAGATTAAATGTTATTAAACATGGCAAGAGGGTGAAGCATGAGCAAACTAACTAGTTAGGCAAGTTTAAATGAGGCCGGAAGCAACAAACGACAATTCCGGAAAATCCTCATGTCATATAGCAATTTAATGCAAACACAATTTGAACATTTTAATTGTTGTTATTATGATGCGCATGACATGAACAAGTTTTATGCAATTTTATGAAAATGTTGACATGAGCATGATAAGAAGCATTTGGTCACCATGGCGGAACGAAAAGGGTGCCACGGCGGCGAAAAGGAAATGGTGCCACGGCAACATATCCGAAAATGATGCCACGGCATCATATCGGTTCCGGTAGCTTGAGGAGATATCGAAGCAAACGAGAAGTGGGCGTGAGCGAGTCATGCAAGATGGTGGGGTGATCCCGGATTCCGGGTGTCCCACATAATGGTGGCATGGAAACGAGTGACAATTCGAACACGGTGCAAACGGTGCATCTCATACAACACATGCATTCGGTCCACGGGTGATTGTCTCGGGGTTATACCTTTGAAGTGTGCATTTTCGGAGCGGTTCGAGTTCGATGCGGTGTAGGGGAAGTAGACGTTCTCGGGACGGTCGTAGTGGAAGTAGTTGTACACGGCGACGGTAGTGGTTCACGTTTCGTAGTCGTACACATTCCGTAGATGTTCGAGGTCACGGCGAGGAACTTGACGTCCACGGGGTCTACGGTAGAGGTACTCGCGATCTTGGCGACGGTAGTGGAACATGTTTTCATAGATGTTCAGGTCGTCGGGCTTGCCAGTCTTGTCAACTCGAAGGGGTACTTGGTGACTCCGCATAGTCGCACACGGGTCATAGTGGTACTTGGCAAAATCCACGGGGGTGGTCTTGGCGTGCAGCGAACAACAGAACAGCAAAGCAAGGCATGGCCGAAGGCATGGGAGGATCCCGTGGCCGTGGAGGGCCAGCGGCGGCCTGGTGGTGAAGCTTGACAGCAAGGCGGCCATGGCTGGCGCCGGGCACAAGGTGAGGAGGAGGACCAGAGGAAGGGGAGGCGGCAGGGGGATGGTTCTGGGGCGCCATGGTGGGCTCATGGTGGAGGCAGGGAAGGAGAAGCAGGGCGCGGCGAGCTGCGGGTGGCCGGCGAGGAGGTGGAGGCGCGAGGCGGCGGGGTCGCGCTCGAGCAGATCGGGTGCGGGCGCGTCGAGGTCACCAACGGCGGCAGGGTTGGCGACGAGGATCCGGGCGACGGCGGCTCGGGAGCCTCTCGAGGCGGAGGAAGGCCACGATGCAGGGGAGAAGGAAGGGCGAGGAGGCGGGATGGCGCGGCAGCGGCCTGAACTGCGGTGTCTGGCGGCGGATGCAGGCGACGATGAGGAGACCGAGGGGATGGAACGAGGGCGTGGCGCGAGGAGCTCCTCTCCCTGGAGCGATGGAATGTGCGTGAGGGAGGAGAGGGGGGTGAGCGTAGATGGGGATCGAGCAGGAGGCGGCGGCGCTGTGAGGGAACGAGGGAGATCGAGAGAGAGTTCGATCGGGCTAGGGTTTAGGAGGGGGCGGCTGGGCCTTGGGATTAGGTGGGCCGGCCTGGTTTGTTAGGTCCAAGAGGCGGGCTGGGCTCTCTCTCTCACTCTAACGCAAAATAAAAACAAAACAGAGAAATAAGAGAAAGGGAGAAAGAGAGAAGAGAAGGTTAGAGGAAGAATTTGGGCATGTGGTTAATTTTCTTGGACTCACAAAAATATGCTTGGTCCAAGAAAATTAGAAAGGTCCAGATCGAACAATAAGAATTCAAACTCATTTGAATTTGATTCAAATGGGTTTGAACTAGGACGAGGTTTTAGGAGTAACCAAAAATGTTGAGAATTTTGGTAGAGCTCCGGAAAAAGGATGAAAGAATAAAAGACAAGGTTAGAGGTCGAGAGATGTGATAACAAAGGCATTGGGATTATTTTGCAAGTGGGTTATGGTTAATTCCAAATAAATGGAATAATTACTATAGCTCTCTAAATATCGTGAGGATATGTTTTAAAGAGAATCACCATGTGAATTCCCTCGATTTTAAATGGATCAAAGATCCATGCCATTTATTTAGTTGAGGTTTTTTAAAAATTAAATGACATGATGGCATGATGCAATGCAAATGATGCAATGATGAATGCATCAAACAAATAAATCACACGACGAATCTCGGAATAGCTGGAAGTCTTCTGGAGCGTCGGTCTCGGGGCGTCACATATACTCTTGGTCACATTAATTTGGGGATTAACCGAACAAAATTTGAAGCAACACATCATTGAAAAATACAAGGAATAACATCAGCTGTGAATACTGAGAGCTCATGTAGCCACCAAGTTACGACAAACTTATGTTCGTATTAGCCAATCATTTTGTCCTTCTGGACAATCTAGATATAGAAAAATAAAGAGCGTGCTTGTGTAAAGGGAAAATGCTGGCCAATACCTTAAATCCATCAAATAGCTTAAACAACAAATGATTTACGACAGCAATGGATAAAAGAAGAGCATGCGTGTGTATGAGGCATCAGAGAGGCACTGGAAGTCAGATACAAGATAACATTATTTAGAGAGTATTTTATTTTCCATTCTTGTTACAGTGAAAGCAGTGTACACTCTGAATGAAAAAGAAACAACACTCGGTCGATATGGTTATCACATATGAATATGACAGTATGTGACAAAGTATATAAAGCCGTAGATTTTGATGTACTGCTGATATTCAGTCATCCAGACTCATATAATAGTTGGTCACCTGCAAATCCTTCAATAGTTTTGCTAACATATGGAACTGCTTCTTGATCACCCTAACCTGAATTCTATGATAACATCTAGCTCAACTCGAAAAAAAATAAAATCACACCGCAGGACATCTACAGAGTACAGACTATGTTTACACAAAAGAGACTCGAAAACACATAAAAAGGAAAAGGAGGCACCTGTTTAAATAAGCCATTGAAACCAGAGTGCAGAGAGCTCGACATATCGCCTTGCAAACCTAGCTTAATATCAGCATTTCTTTGGCCCGTTCTTCTTTGCTGATCTAAAATTAGTCCTGTTAAATTTCACAGAATAGAAGTTCTTACAAGATTCACAGTTCAAATCCTTTGTGTATTCTAATCAAGAAGATGGAATTCAACCTTCGGTGTGGCTTGAATCCACGTGTAATAAGTAATACATTTATCACCCAGTTCTTGTATTGCTGCCCAAAAATAAAAAATATTGAATAGAACAAGAAAAATATGTACTAAGATAATATTGTCAAATAAAAGATGAAGCTCTACTTCTATGTTCATTGTCTTGTTTTGAGTTTGAAACACACAAGCGCTTTTCTTGAGAGCTTTGGTATCAATCAGGTTCCGAAGAAACGCTGCAATCTCGAACTAAAATCTGCACTAACATTATTAGTCTAAAAAATGCCAGTGGGTAAAGATAGCAAGATAATTTCTAAATACCATATTATTGCCGAGGGGAGCAGGGAGGGAGGCGATGAGGCCCGGCGATGTCGGCATCTGGGAGGCTGTTGGCGATGTTGGTTGGGAATGGACGCGACGTGCGGGCAGCAATGGGGCGCCGGGCGGCTGTTGGAGGTGGATGGCGAGGCTCCGGCCGCCGTCCTTCGGGGACCCTTGGTCGGTGAGCGACAGATCTGGCGACCAGGTCTCCCGCGTCCACGGAGGCCACCAAGCAGAGGAGGACGGCATCGATGGGCCACCCCCTAGACCTCTCGGCGCCCGGCGCCCTCAGGAGTAGGGGCGGCGACCGGAGCAGCCGTCGGCATGGGAGTGGCGGCGGCCGGCGCGGGAGGCAGGCCGGCGAGGGAGGGGAGGCGTGCGGCCAGCACGGGAGGCGGAGGCGGGGGCGGCGAGGGACGCGTGCGGCCGGCGTGGGAGGAAGGAGGAGCGGAGAGGTCGTGCGGGCGTGGGCGTAGTGCGCAGCGGTTTTTTTTTTGAAAGGGTGTGTGTGGGTTAATGATCGTGGCTTGTTGTGTTAAACACGGAGATATTTTAGACCCTTGGATCTAGTAAATAGACGGTCCGTGTTATTTGGATCTGCCTCTCTCTTTCTTTTATAGGGGTAGTAGATAAGAGGCTATAGGATATAGATGCTCAAAAAAGATGCTAATAAAAGCAGTTGCGCTGCTCATTCTCAAAAAAATAAAATATCAGTTGCGCTGCTCATTCTCAAAAAAAAAATATCAGGTGTGCGGCTTAGTCATGACAAGAGAGGGGAACCCTGTTTGACGCTCTGTGTGCCAAAATGCCGGACAAACCCACATATCCCATAGGGCCGTCCCATGTTGGTGCTACATAGAGTAGGTAATTTAAGGTTTTTTGTGTCCTTTTAATTTTTCTAGCTAGCCGGCTATGCTAGAAAAACGTTTAAGAAAGGATGAACTGATTTTAAGAAATGGTCATGAAAATTTAAAAATGTTCTCGAATCTAAAATTTTACCATGAATTAAAAAACGTGTCATCAGATCAGATGTAAAGCAACAAATGATGATAGTATGCGTGATTGAATGAAACTATATATAGATGTAAGGGCAACTCCAACACACGACTTCAAACAGAAGTCCGGTTCATCCGCTTTTCGTCCATTTGAGGCAGGAAAACGGACGCGTCTGTCCATTTGTGATCGTGCGGCCATCGGTGCATCCGACCGGCACGCCTCGTCCCAAATCGTTCGGGTTTGTGGACTTTGATTTTTTGCACAAAAAATAATAATAAACTAAAAAATAATACAAAAAATATAAATATAAACATAAACGTCCACACGTTCATAGTACCTAAGTTTGACACAGGTCTTAGTTAAAATAAAACATAATAAAAGATATTAAAAAACTTGAAATAGACCCGTCTCCGGTGGGCGCCGTCGTCATCAAGAGCCACCGTCCTACTCGTCGTCGTCGCTGATGAGGTCGACGTAGGGAGGTGGCTGACAAAGGTGTGCCGACGGCCCCTGCCAGACCGGATGCGCCGGCGGCGCCTGCACCACCTCCTCCCATGGCTCTTGCTCCTGCTCTGGTACGGTGACCACGGCGACGTGGCTGACCAATAGGGCTTATGGGTGTATGAAGTGCTCGAAGAGAGAAGTGCAAAGGATGGAGATGCTCAGTGAGGGAGGCTGTGAGTGATGGGGAAGCTAAGCGCCGCACATCATCATGCCGAGCTGCTGTAGCCTGTGGAATGTGCAGCTATCGGAGCTGGTGGTCGATATACCAAAGACGAGACCCCACGGTGCGGCCCCTAACGATAGCAACATCCCCATCCATGACTAGCGCCTAGGTCACCACGCACACCTGCGCCACAAAACCGAAGAGCCAAGCATGAAGGATGAGACGGAGTGCTGGATCCATTGAAACACAAATCAAAGTTACGAATGCTACTTTTTCATATTATAGTCAATAATAGTGCTAAGTGTTAGACAATAGTAGGTTCTAGATTATGAAAAATAGTATTCTTGATTAAGCAATAATAATGAATACAAAAAATGCTAAAGCTAACTATAATATGCTTGATAATATATTTCTAAGTTACTAGGTAATGTAACTTAAAATGCTAAATCTAACTATTTCCTGATGCAACACTATACAGATTCATTGCTTAATGGTGGAACTGTATTTTGGAGCTTATAATTGCTTAATGAAGGATTGAAATACTCTACTTGATGTCAGGTGGTTATTAGAATATTGTCTAAAAAATTGCTAGGTCCATATTAGGCAAAACTGTATTTATTCACCTGATTATGTGAAGTACTATCCATGATGGAGAAAATGGTTTTTCTTATGTACAATAGTATTTTTCCATAACATAGAACTATGTTATGGAATAAGGAATATACCAATATCATTGCCTAATGCATAAATGTGTCTTAACCTGACATAAAAGTAATTTCGCCTAATGAAAAATTATACTAATGCCTAATGTGTACCAATATCATTTCATAATGCTAGCTAGTTCTTAGTTCTAGTTTTATTGTGAAAACATGAAACAATATGAAATAGCATGCCATAATTTAATCTGGGATAATGCAACATGCTCCATATTTGCATAACCATGCAGTTTTTTTGCCTGATGCAATACATGAGGCACACCCAGATTTGTAACGAAAGGCTAAATTGCCTATTTAGGAGCACAATGTTGCCTAACAAAAATGACACTAAATTGCCTAACAAACACATGAAGCAATAAACACAGTTTATTTGCATAAAAGACGCCTTGGCTGTGCTACCTAGCTAGAAAACTAATACAAACAGCTCGCAATCACCGGCTCAGACAGAACACAAGCAAAAAGCACAAAAAGCTACTCCCTCCGTTCCAAAATAGATGACCCAACTTTGTACTAACCTTAGTACAAAGTTGGGTCATCTATTTTGAAACGGAGGGAGTATATAAATGCATCCACAGTATTACAATTGAAGTAACACCATTACTTCCGTAAAATCTCTGATTCCCAGCTAAAGTAACAAGCTAATCTGAAAGCAATAGTCCAGCGTCGGAAGAACTGTAAGCCTCCATAGGACCAAAACCACACCTCTGGATTATTTTTCTACAAAAAATGCATCTGCCTACCGAAACAATGACGGAGCAAAAGAATTAACAGATCCAATCCACTCCCAATTATGCGCAAAAATAGTTGAGTTGTCGCGGGGGAGACAAAAATAGTTAAGAATTAAGAAACAAACCATGGATAAGCCAAAATAAATGAAACGGACAGCTAGGCATGGGGTTCAGAGCTGTGGGACACAGATAGGAATAAATGCATCATTGGCAATGGGATGTGCAAACAAAAATTGCAATATCGTTTGAAATTTTCTGATATCAACATCAAAGTAGGCATATGCAGTTTTGGAAAAAAAAAGTTTAAATATAATCTCCTAGTGTTTTCCATGAGGTCATCAACATTGGTTTCACGCTGCACACATTTGAAAACTGGGAACAGATATTCGCAAAAAAAAAAAACTGGGAACAGAGGAATTAACCTTAGGAATTGGAAGCATAAATAAATATTAGCTTTGGAAAACAAATACCTTAACAGGGGAATCCCACAAGCAAAAACAGGCAGCGAGGGTGATTGGAAAAAAAGACAAGCAAATTCACTTTACAAAGAAACTGTCAATATGAGAAAAATATGATGAGGTGAATCTGGTTTACCAATGAAGCTGTCCCAAAAAGTGCCAAAAGGTCTGGTACGCTATCTGAAATGATAGCCTTAATTCACTACGAAACAGGCCAAATTTGATACCTTTAGTCAGGCAAGTTTAATGTCACTAGTTAAGAAATTTAATATCACTAATTAAGTAATTTAATATCTTTAGTCAGTCAAGTTATTAGTAATTTGGTAGCAATTATGTGTGTCCAACACAAAAAAAAAAGCCAATAACCTCTGTTAGACTATAGCAGAATCGGTTGTACTAGTAACATCATTTCAGGATGCACGATAGGTTTAGTATTATAATAGCGTAGAAAAACACTCAGTCCCAATACTACTAACAATCTAACATCATATGCATTCAAGATGTGAAGCTGCACTTTGAGGAGAATGTGCAAGCTCAACCAGACATGTGTACTTGAACCAATTCTGTATGCAACTAAATAGTTAACATGAGAAGCTCAACCAAGATGTGAAGCTGCACTTTGAGGAGAATGTGCAAGCTCAACCAGACATGTGTACTTGAATCAATTCTCTATGCAACTAAATAGTTAACATGAGAAGCTCAACCATACTTGTGTACTCCAATGGACCAAGCGAGATGAGACAAGTAGATATCATTTGCATGCTTCCATCACTAGCCACCCAGAGTTGATACAACAAAGCATCAACATCCTCTCGCTGGGCACGGACTGCGGCGTCGGATTGCGTTCTGGGCAGGACGGAGGCGCTGTACGTCTGCGCATAGGGCTGTGGCCAGAGGGGCGAGGGCGAGGGCGGTGGCGGTGCGCTGCTGCGGCGTGGCTCCCGGACCGCACGGTGGTGGAGCTCATCGTGGCTAGGGTTGTTGCGCGGCGACCGGCGCAACTAGATCTGCGTGTCAGGAGAAGGGGGAGGCCGGTGCGCTGCTGCGGCGTGGCTCCCGGACCGCGCGGTGATGGAGCTCGTCGTGGCTAGGGTTGTTGCGCGGCGACCGGCGCAACTAGATCTGCGTGTCAGGAGAAGGGGGAGGCCGGTGCGCTGCTGCGGCGTGGCTCCCGGACCGCGCGGTGGTGGAGCTCGTCGTGGCTAGGGTTGTTGCGCGGCGACCGACGCAACTAGATCTGCGTGTTAGGAGAAGGGGGAGGCTGGTGCGCTGCTGCGGCGTGGCTCCCGGACCGCACGGTGGTGGAGCTCGTCGTGGCTAGGGTTGTTTCGCGGCGACCGGCGCAACTAGATCTGCATGTCAGGAGAAGGGGGAGGCCGGTGCGCTGCTGCGGCGTGGCTCCCGAACCGCACGGTGGTGGAGCTCGTCGTGGCTAGGGTTGTTTCGCGGCGACCGGCGCAACTAGATCTGCGTGTCAGGAGAAGGGGGAGGCCGGTGCGCTGCTGCGGTGTGGCTCCCGGACCGCACGGTGGTGGAGCTCGTCGTGGCTAGGGTTGTTGCGCGGCGACCAGCGCAACTAGATCTGTGTGTCAGGAGAAGGGGAAGGTGGGCGGAAAAGGGGCCGGTGACGGCAAGGTGGAGCAGTCTAGTTTAGTTGAGGATTGCGGCGCGACAAGAGGAAATGGAGATATGGAGGATGGAATGGTGGCTATCTAGGTGGAAGGCTAATCACATTTCAATTCAATTCAGCTTCAAGTACAAGGTGATGTTTTGTTTATGGTATTTGCAAAGCTTTAATCATGGACACTCGCAGATAAGCACTACTCCCTCGGTTCTTAAATATATAAGTCTTTTAAGAGATTTCACTTCACTAGGAAACTACATACGGAGCAAAATGAGTGAATCCACGTTGTAAAGTATGTGGATATTCATCCGTATGTTGTCTTTTAGTGAAACCTCTTAAAAGACTTATATTTAGGAATGGAGGGACTACTTAGTAGTAAGTAGTCTATTTCTTTTCTAACATACTATATTCTTTTGGCATATATTCCCAAAAAGAGGGAATACCTCCATGTGACTGTACAGTAAAACACAGAATGGATGTTTCTAAAAAAAACACAGAATGATGGTGGAGCTGCCATTCCACCGTACTCATTGGCAAGTTGTAACCCTAGCACAGAATGAGAAAACACTACTGATGTAGACCGAACCCCGTTGGCAAGATCCTATCCGTTGTTGCGGCCCGACCTTTCATGACACTCCACCTTCAGCGGTAGTAGCCTCTCGCCCGCGCACGTGATGTACGCGAAGTAAAGGGATCGAACCTTACAGTCCAGCACGAGAAAACCAATCTCGACGACGGTACTCACGCACAAAACAATTTCCACGAAGAGAAATCGCAACACAGAGGTTTTATAAGGCTTCCTCCAAAACTTGGGGATTTTTAGACATCTTCCCCCGAAACTCGATACCCTAAGAACACATCGTGTGTATTCACAAGTCATCACCTCCCCTTTACAATGCGTCCACCTTAGTTTTATAGCCGACCTATCTACTTGGTTGAGAAGCAACGCTTTCTAATCTGGACTCTTTCTCACGTTTAAAACAACAAGCGACCCTTTTCTTATCTAATAGATTGCATGTACTTTATATTTTAGCAAACAACCGATCGATACAACAAAACTGACAAAAGTATTCCTAACTTGGACTCCTATTTTTCTGGTGCACATCTTTATTTGATCCCTGCAGATTCCTGGCCTTCCTTCTACTCCCTCTATCCCTTAATGTAGGACGTTTTTGCAGTTTAAATTGAACTGCAAAAACGTCTTATATTAAGGGACGGAGGGAGTACTTAGGTTCCATGAAAACAATTCCATCTTTAAATCATTTTGGACTTCAACTTCGCATAGTCAGGGACTCCAACTTCTTCCGATCTCCACGCTAAATAGCTAGCACTCAATCCTTGCAGATATGCAGACGTATAGGTTACAGTAATAGGCTCATCCTCAATTTTAAAGTAATAGATATCTAAAACATGATTAACGGCTGGATACGTAACTGGATTAATATTGCTAATGATTGGTGTACTCATATCAACTACCCAAGATACATATCATTTAAAAATCCATCCATTAATAAGTAATAACACATCCAAACATAAAGGAGACTGTTTTGCCACGCCCCTAAGAAATGAAATACTCATCACAAGAGCCTCGAGCTGGCTGATAAGTCTTCTCATCAGTCCTCATCAGGATCATAGAAACGAACCGGGGTCTCCAACACATCGGTGACCAGCTGGACCAGCAACGGGGCACGCTCCTGAAGCCAGGCAATGTTGCAATTACCTTTGAGTACATCATCAGCAGTATCATTTAGCATTATGCTCAGCTTTTTGACTCGGGCTAAGACCAGATCCTCCTCGGCAAGCAATACGCCCAAGGCTAACATAAAGCGCTTCCTCAGATCTAAGAGCGTAATTGCTGAGTTCTTCATGAGTAGGAGGGCTTCCAGGGCGCCCCGTTCCAGCTTGGCCTCCTGAACCATGAGCTGGGGTAACACATCATGCTCGAGCTTTTGGATTTCCAGCGACAAGCCTGCCACATCCAAGAGCATTTCCAGCTCCGGGCATACCCACATCCACGACTCCCTGATCAGCAGGAGGAGGAGTGCATACGACTCGCGCGCTATGCGCACCGACTCCAGAGAGACAAGATTCACAAGCATCGACTTATTGGAGTGGCCCAGCTCATCGGCGCGGGCCTGCAGGTCTTGGATTTGGGCATGGGAGTGGATTTCGTAGCACATCTTTTCCTTTTGGCGGCGAAGAAGGCTGCAGCAGCAGAAGAGTTGCTGCTACCAGCTGGTACAGCACAAACAGACAGAGGAGGAGGAGGATTTAATGTCAGCAAGAGACCATAGAGCACCAATCCAAGCTTCTTTTTAATTAGTTAGGACAGCATGCATATATATATTTGCATTGTGCGACAGAATTAATAGTTATTAATATGAAGTGAAAGCAATTCAACCATGCATGTATACTGATATATATATATAGGCAAGTAAACAAAATGAATGAATACCCAAAACAGAAAAATAATTAACAGAATTTGGTTCAAATCAAAGTAGATAGAGATGCCATCATTCATTGTATTATTGTGTGAGCAAGAAAATTGCATCACCATCAAAGGAAACAATAAACAAAACAGCTGGGAAATTCAAGTCATTGCATCCCATGTGCAAGGGCATAGCTAGAACATGAATTCCAGATAGTTGATAAAATAAAAATAATAACATTCTGGCATAAACTGAAATCGAACAACATAGCATGAATTCCAAACTAATACCTATATCCAGGTATCCTGTACAGGCACCCAAAATCTGACCACAACCGACGCTGTGTGTGTTACCACGTACGCAAACCCTAAACCCTAAAACGACGTCAGATTGATTCCTTATTACGGATACTCAAGCATACCCTATCCTATTCTATTCCTTATTACGTATGAGGAGGAACCTCGACTAGGATAGGATACAAGAATCCAAGCAATCAATCGGAACTCCAACAAGGCGGGGTGCTCACCTCGGGCGGTGGCGGGCGTAAGAAGATGTTGGCGGGGGCGGGGGAGAGGACGAGGCGTCGGGTGATGTCGACAGAGGATTGGGGGTTGCGGGCAACGGCGGCGAGGCGATGGAGTGCGGGGTGGAGACGGAGGCGGGCGGCTTTTATGAGGGGTTATCAATCTTTTTCTTTTTTGAAGGTAATGAGGGGTTATCAATCAAGAGGGGTAAAAGCACAGAGCCCAATATGGCCCAGTTTGTACTGTGACTAAAAGACATATTTTAAGCTTGTGAAATCAAGAGGGGTAAAAGCACAGAGCCCAATAAGTCTTATCTCTGCTTGCATCAATAAAATTCAATGTAAATTTATTTTTATATAATCAATTTAACTCCAAAATTTTACTAAGTTTCCCTATTATATATTGCAAAAGGATTTATTCAATTTGAGTTCATGCTTCTAAGGTTATAACCAATTTAACTCGAACTGAATCCAAATATTACTTTGAATTTTCGTAAGTTCAATAATAATCCAAAAATATTAATACAGTTCATTTTAAGTTTTTAAACTTAGTTGCAAAAGGAATTATTCCATTTAGGTCTTTTATTTAAAGTCAACACAAATAGTTCCACTTTTTTTAAAAAATCCAGCAACACAAATAGTTGCAAAAGACATATATATTTTAAGTTTTTAAGCTCTTGGGTTGGGATGGCTTACACCAAAACGAGCGCTTCTGGGAGAAGCAATGGGTCAGCGAGATGCGCGAGATCAAGGAGAAAAAGATGGACAAGGGGGCGCAGGCGAGAACCCAAGGGGGAACATATTTGGGAGGGTTGCGGTGGTTGGATTCCAGCCAGCTCGGTCGAGGGATTTATTAAGAGCCTAAATATTATCTAGGACTTATTAAGAATACTTTTATGCCCAAATAATAATTTACTTTGCCACCCTATTTTGGGATTCAAAATTATTCCCTAAACCTTGTAGGTTTCATCCTGTGTTCCCAAATTTCAAACAAGGTTTCAAATGTTGGCATAGGGTCTTTGACCCTCTAGGTTGATTAATCAAGTCAATAACAAGCAAATCTTAGGCAATGTTAGTTAACTAGAGAGCAAGCAAGGGTTTTCCATGCTACTCTTATTGATGACCGCACTACCGAGACTCCCATGGAGCTCAATGTTCACTTCCGTGCGACTGATGGTGACCCCTTGTCTAGTATGACACGATATCGTCATCTTGTCAGGAGTCTTGTTTATCTAGCTATCACACATCCAGATATCTCCCATCATGTCCATATTTTGAGTCACTTTATTTCTACTCCCACTTCATCACTACAGTCACGTCCTTCGTGTTCTTCAATATTTTCACGGTACGGTCTCTCACCGCTTGTTCTCCCCCAACTCCAGCTCATTACAAGTTTAGGCCTATTCAGATGCTATGTTAGCTAGTGATCCCTCTGATCGCCGTTCACTTTCTGTTTACTATATTTTTCTTGGTGGCTCTCTCATTGCCTGGAAGATGAAGAAACATATTACAGTTTCCCATTCGAGTGCAGAGGCTGAGTGGTGTTGATGCTTTTTTTTGTGCGTCGATGTGCAGGATTATGTTATTCATCTGTAGTATGTGCCTTCTCAGTTATAGTTGGCGGATTTCTTTACAAAGGACTAGACTAGAGCGCATCATGGCTTCTATCTCTCAAAATTCATTGTTGTTGATACATCATGAGTTTGAGTGGAGAGAAGATGTTAGAGCATATCCAGCCGTTCGGCCCCCCAGGGCGCCGAAAAAGAGCAGCCTGGGGGCGAGCCGACGCTAGATCGCCCCCTGGGGTTCGTTTCTCCCCAGCCACGCGCCCAGGTACCGCCCCCAAGGCGCTACATATTCAAAATCCATCATTCCCGCTCAAGGAAACAACAAACCGGCGATCATCACAATAGTTCGGTGATTCGGTGCCGTAGTTCGGCGATCAAAATAAAAGGACACGCAGTAGTTCGGCATACAAAAAAGGAAGGGTGCGGAAGGAGTACATCAAGCATCGAGCTCAACCTCCGGCGGTGGCGTCGTCGGTGTACGTGGGCTGGGAGGAATCGGCACGGCTTCCAGGCTGTTAGGCGCGTCTTCTGTGCTGCTGGGCGCGGCGGAGGCATCGTCGATGGGGCTGGGCGTCGCGGAGGCATCATCATCTGCCGCCGGGCTGGGCGTCGGCGTCGGCGCCGCTGGTATCTGGTTCAGGATGAGGCCGCAATCAGCCAAGAACCACGCCTTGAGCTTCTCGTCGCCGCTCTAGAGCATGTCAGCGCCGCCCATCAAGAAGGCGAGGTCGTTGTTCCTCTTCTTGGCGTCTTGAGCTTTGAGTTTCGCGGCGGTGTTGGTGCGGAGCAAGTCCAGTTTGACGGTGTTGTTTGTCATCAAAACAACCCACCTCACCTCAGTTTTCTCTTCTCGCTCGGCGGCCCTGGTCTTGGCGTCGGCGAGACAGTGTTCGATGGACTCTTGCACGCGCGCGGCAGCCGACTCGGCGTATTTCGCCTTCTTGGCACCTTTGTTGCCGTCCGATCGCCCGTCGGACGCGCCCGCGGTCGGCGCGTCTGGTTTGTACGTCTCTTTGGCCTTGGCGATGGTGCGTCGGACGGCCGCCCATTTCTCGCACTTGTCGATCCGCTTAAAGACGTGGAGGTACTTGAAGTCTGCGTCGCTGTTGTTGTCGCGGAACATGACGAACATGCGTACCAGCTGCGGCGAAGAAAGAACATCAGTCGGCGCCAGAGTGCGCACAAGGCGAAAGAGCACTCGCGCGGCAAGAGTGCGCGCCCGTCGAAAGGCAAGGACGACGTGCGATACCTGATCCTCGACGCTGGTGCCGCTCTCCGGGCGAGCCCCGACCTCCTCGATGATCCCATGCCATTTGTTGCACGCCGTTTGGATGAATGACCAATGGTTCGCCATCGCCTTCGCCCCCCGCTTCATGTGCATGCCTTTGAAGTAGGGGTCGACGAGCTTCCGCTCGTCCAACTCGGCCTTGATGCGGTCCCAATACATCCTGATGCTCTAATTCGTACCGGTGACCGGGTCGAGGCAGACGACCTTCCACGCTTCGGCGAGGCACTCCTCTTCCTTGGACGCCCATTTGATGTGTGGCTCACCGGACTTGGTCGCCTTCTTCTTCTTCTTCTTGCCTTTCCTTGTGGGCGCCGACTCCTCCTCCTCTTCTTCCTCCTCCTCCGGCTCTTCCTCGCCGTAGTCGAGCTTGTCGTCCATGTCGGCAAGGTCAATCGAGGCGTCCCGCGTTGTGAACTCGAGGGAAGCGGCGGCGGCAGCCGAACCGGCTGTGATAATGTCCTCCATGTCGGCCTCCGTTGTGTCGGCGTCACCGAGATGCGACGAGGATGAGGCTTGTGAGTAGAGGTCGCGGCGAAGAGGTGGCGTCGGTGAGGCTGCGTAGTCCGACGGCGAGTACGTGTACGGCGATACTGCACGCCAGCGAATGCGGGCGAGGGCGTGCGCTGGACAGGGCGTCCATGGGGGAAGGTGATGTTGGGGTTGAAGCCACCATGGGCATCCCCATCGGCATAGCCCGGCGACGGCGTGCTCCATGGGTGCAGCGACGATGAGAACCCGGCCAGAGAGCCGACGCTTTGTTGGCTCCAGGCTGCGTACGGGTGCCCACCGGGTGGATTCATCATCGCCGCGCCCACCGGGTGCCCACCGGGATAGTGTATTTCATAAGGATCGTTCTGCAAAAAAGTTTCACTAAATTAGCATTTATTGATAAAAAGTTATGATGGTTTGAAGTTCCAAGGGTTTTCTATAAAACTACCAAATAATTCAATTAAACGGAAACAATGTTTTGGATAAGGTGGGACACGTGCCAAGACGTGATTGGCCGGTACCAATTTGGTAAGTGAGTGCGTGTGTGAGCTGTTGGATTGAAACAAACGGACGAGATTAGATCTGGGCCTCACCGGGGTTCGGTCATCGTAGATGTCGCTGGAAAAATGCAGGCATGATGCTGAACGACGGTGCTACGCCCTTGGTTCAACATATTTGGCGCTCGGGGAGTCTTGGGAACGGGGAGGAGCTCGGGTGGATGCGGCTCGATGCGGTGGTGCTGATGGTTTGCCCTCAGGGACGATGGAAACGACGGCTGCGGGGCTCGCCAGGGAGGCGGCCATGGCGGAGCTCTTGGGTTCTGATGGCTTACACCAAAACGAGCGCATCTGGGAGAACCAATGGGTCAGCGAGATGCACGAGATCAAGGGGAAAAAGATGGACAAGGGGGCGCAGGCGAGTACCCAAGGGGGAACTTATTTGGGAGGGTTGCCGTGGTTGGATTCTAGCCGGCGATGTCATCGGTCGAGGGATTTATTAAGAGCCTAAATATTATCTGGAACTTATTAACAATACTTTTATGCCCAAATAATAATTTACTTTGCCACCGTATTTTGGGATTCAAAATTATTCCCTAAACCTTGTAGGTTTCATCCTGTTTTCCGGAATTTCAAACAAGGTTTCAAATGTTGGCACAGGGTCTTTGACCCTCTTGGTTGATTAATCAAGTCAATAACAAGCAAATCTTCGGCAATGTTAGTTAACTAGAGATAGAGGCGGGCGGCTTGGCTTTTATAGGAGGTTTATCTTGTGATTTAACCCTGCATGACACACGCTCATTCAAGTTTGGACCAAATATTTCTTTTAATAAAAAACTAAGACATCCCTCGATTTTGAAATTGAAAAAAGAACAAAAAAACAATTCTAGACCTAGCTAGAGTACCAAACCTAAAATAAAACAAGAAAACTTGCGACATATACACACAAACAGAAAAAAAACATTCAAGGATATTGGCTTATGGATCCAGTGAGATTGTAAATTGTTTATACTCAAACACAAGCTTTGTCACACACATTCTCAACCTCTAAAAGCTTCAGATGGGCCCTACGTGTCATAAGGCCCAGTTCCATAAAGTTAAGCCCACGTCGATCTTTATAGTGAGTCCGACTTTCATTACTAGAAAAAAAAATGAAAACTACGTCTTTATCCTTTCACCTAAACTGCTTCGGCAGATTTTCCATCTCTAGCGCCGCCTCATCCGTCGTGCAATCTTCGCCCATCGTTGGCACTGGTTTGCATCCCTGCTGTCTCCCAACTTACCAACCGGGGCACAGGATCACCAAGGCCACTGTCATAGATCAGCTTCGTCGCACGGACATCCGAGCTCTCGTTTGCACCGCGAGAGCTAATACAAGGCTCCTGTGGTGGCAAAAATTGAAGACCGTTTGGTTAGAGCAAATGTGAACTCATAGCTTCGTTAAGAATGAAGGCTATCTGAATGCAAATTGCTCTTTAAAAACTATTTTGTTCAATAATTCTCATGTAAATAACTATTTTACAAAGATAAACCAACTATTTTAAAATAAAAACATTGCAAAACCAAATTAAATCATTACTGTCTCATGATTACTCTCTTACACGCTCGTGAGTTGGAGATGGCCAAGCATCACATCCAGCACTCCAACGTGTCCCCGCTGCTACTCCGAGCGATGCCGATGCGGTTCGAAGCTTTTGACCCTCGTTGGCGTTTCATCGAACACGGTGCGAGCGGACATGAGGTCACCACCACCAACGCATGCATCAAGACAGTTGAGGAAGCATGAGTTAAATTATCCTACTCATGATCTGGAGTTAGCAGTTGTGGTACATGCATTGAAGATCTGGAGACACTATCTGATTGGTCACAAGAGTGATATCTACACCGATCATAAGAGCTTGAAGTATATATTCACTCAGACCGATCTGAATTTAAGACAATGTCACTGGCTAGAGTTAATCAAGGATTATGAACCGGAGGTACATTATCATCCAGGTAAGGCGAATGTTGTAGCTGATGCTCTCAGTAGGAAGAAATATGTCAACAATCGTAAGTTGAGACCAGAGGCAGAAGAGTTGTATGCGGAATTGCAACATCTGAGCCTTGGTATTCTAGTGCTATGGAGATAAAAGTGATTCCTACGTTGGAGCAAGAAATACGTAAGGGTCAGCTAGAAGATGAAAAGCTAAAGGAGATAGCTGAGAATGTGGTGATTGGTAAAACACCTGGCTTCAGAATAGATGAGAATGGAACCTTCTGGTTTGGAAAAAGGATATGTGTGCCTGAGGTGAAAGCCATTCATGATACAATTTTGCGTGAAAGCACATTAGTCAGCCTATTCTATTCATCCTAGAAGTACTAAGATGTATCTAAATCTCAAGGAGAAGTACCGGTGGTATGGATTGAAAAGAGATGTGGCTGAGTATGTAGCTATATGTGACACTTGTTAGAGGGTAAAGACTGAGCATCAGAGACCCGCTAGTTTGTTGCAACCAATGAAGATTCCTGAGTGGAAATGGGAAGAAGTCGGAATGGACTTTATAGTGGGATTACCACATACTCAGCAAGGTTATGATTCTATATGGGTAATACTGAATCGTCTCACTAAAGTCGCTCACTTTTTGCCTGTCAAGACTACTTACAGCGGGGCAAGATTGGCAGAGCTATACATGGAAAGAATAGTATGCCAACATGGAGTTCCTAAGAAGGTTATGTCTCATAGAGGTACGCAGTTCACGTCTATCTTTTGGCAGAAAGTGCATACATCTTTGGGAACGAAGTTGAATTTCAGTATAGCATATCATGCTCAGACTGATGGACAGACAGAAAGGCTCAATCAGATTCTTAAAGATATGTTGAGAGCTTGTGCATTGTAGTAAGGTACTAGTTGGGATAAAAGTTTACCATATGCGGAGTTCTCTTACAACAACGGTCACCAGAATAGTCTAAAGATGGCACCTTTTGAAGAATTGTATGGGCGTAAGTGTAGAACACCGTTGTTCTAGAATCAAAAGGGTGAAAGTTAAGTCTTTGGACCAGATGTGCTCAGGAATGCCGAGGAACAAGTCAGGTTGATTAGAGAGAACTTGAGAGTGGCACAAACTCGTCAGAAGAGCTATGCAGATAATCGAAGAAGAGAATTAATTTTTGAAGTAGGAGATTATGTCTATCTGAAAGTATCTCCTATGAGAATTCACTAGTAGAAAAAGGGCCATTTGTCCCGGTTCCAGAGGGCCATTTGTCCCGGTTTTGGAACCGGGACTAAAGGGTCGGGACTACTACCAAAAATCTTTAGTCCCGGTTTGCTTACGAACCGGGACCAAAGGCCCTCCACATGGCGCTGCCTGGGGCGGGGGAGGGAGGACCTCCTTTAGTCCCGGTTGGTAACACCAACCGGCGGCCAAGAGCTCGCAGATTCTTTGGGGTGTTTTTTTGAAGGGGGTTGGCGTTTTGGAGGGTTAATTTAGGGGTTTCATATTGTGTTAGCGAGCTAATAGAGAGAAGTGACCTCTCTTTTTCCATGCTTGGTCGACTCTAGCTACTACACATATAGAGAGAACTCTACGCTAGCTAGTAAGCAAATAAAGGAAACCATTAATTACACAAGATCATCATGAACATATATAGAGAGAAGTGACATCTCTTTCTTCGTGCTTGGTCGAACAACAAGTTTTCGTATATCTATCCAACGCTGCTACATATGTACGATATATAACATCCCTTACAACAATTTCAATCACATGATATTCTCCTTGTTCAAGTATGACGTGGTCAAGAAAGAATCCCACCAATTCCTCTTGAATTGCTCGTATGCGATCATGTGGTAGGAGTTCATCCCGCATCTGCCAGATCTAATTTTAAGAAGGAGTCACTACATATATATAAATGAAACTCAACACAATTGATGGTAATATATAAAATAAAATTGTGAATATTGTTTACGTACTTCAAATTGTTTCTCAGAGGAGGCCCGTTCAAAGGTATAGTAGCGAATGAACTCGCATACGTAGTATCCACATAAATGAGTGTTGGGTGCCTGCAACAAGCACTTTACGAGAATAGAGTTCAATCAAATTGATAAGCAAGCATGATAATGGTATTGATGAAACTAGAATCAATGTGAGATGCATGAAACTAGCTAGTACTACTTACTTTGGGGTGTGTAAATCGCAGCTCCTTCTTTCGACCCGGAACCTTAGCGGTGAACGTTTTCCAAACCCTCGTAGGCAAAGAAAATGATTATTTGATATCAGGAAATGAACGAAAGTTGCCGATATGGTCCCGGTATTGATTGAACTTACTTCTGGAGCATTGCAGTCATGTCTGCATAATACTTGGGATCTTTACGGAGCGAGTCTAAGACAGTTACTAATGCCCCATCAAGGTTAATGGATAGCAGAATGTAGTGGAAGCTGCGCACACATAACTCATCAATTACATTACTTAACCATGAGTAAGCGGAACCGAATATGCAGAAGACAGTAACACTCACTTGAAGTTGTAAGGAAAGAGTATTTCTCTTTTGTTTTGATGTGTAAGGAACGTTTGTAGTAAGTTGTTCTCGGTATCTTCAGCCGCCTTTCGTACCGACCATTCATTTATGGTATTTGGGCTAATGAACCCAACGTCAAAGATTCCTATTTTTTTGCATTCGACCATCTTCAATCTGCATAATATAGTGAGGATAATTATAAATACATGCAATGAACGAGCTGAGCTAGAGACTTAACTATAGAAGTAATACTTATAGACAATAGCAAGTCATGAGTTGTTTGTCGAGGGCCTTTTGATTGTATAATTGAAATAACTCCACAAATTCAACAGGCAGCAGGTCGACTCCAGGGAAGTCATGCTCTTTTTTAATTCTAACTAAGAAATTGCCTTTCCGAGACTTCCTGTAGGTTTCCATGTACCAGTCATGCAATTTTTGCATCATAATTGTTAGATGAGGATGATCAGGTTTGACGAGAGGCTTCCCGTGCTCGTATCTAAAGACGTCTACTACCTCAGCCGTTTCGAACTGTACATCATCGGGTAGGTAATCAGCAAGAGTGGTACCAGGTAGTAGCATCGGATGATTAGCTATATCACTAGACACCTTGAGCGGGGGGGGGGGCACGATTGCTTCTCCTATTCGCCGAGCTGGGGAATTGTTTTCCCACTTCTTTGTTTTTTCGCTCTTGTAGCACTGGAAGTACTTCCCGAATGTTGCGCTTTAGCATGTGTCTTAGTAATTATGCGGTCATAGTTGGAATCCGGCGGAGGCGATGGTGGTCGCTTCAGGGCATTGATAGTGCACTTCACTTTCACCGGATCTACCTTCTCCTTCGGAGGTGGAGCTTTCTTTGCAAAATGGTCCCTCGGTTGGGCACGACATATGTCCTCGTTTTCCTGCTTGGTCCTCTCATATGGTAACTTTTCCAAAGGCTTGAGAGATAGACCATATCTGAATTGGCTCCCGCCTCTGCTTGTTCTACTAGCCGCCGGAGCGGCGGCGT
This sequence comes from Aegilops speltoides, assembly GCA_021437245.1. Lineage (NCBI taxonomy): Eukaryota > Viridiplantae > Streptophyta > Magnoliopsida > Poales > Poaceae > Aegilops > Aegilops speltoides. The sequence goes on along the minus strand of CM038144.1, from coordinate 498,533,508 downwards.
CTCTCTTCCGTCGTTGCTGATGAGGCGGAGAAATCTGACACACCGAAGGAGCCGGAGCAGCGGCGTTTGTATTCCGCCATTGCCGACGAGGCTGAGGAGGAGGCGGACTGCTCCGACGCGCCGGAGTAGGCGAAGGAGGAGGCGGAGTGCTCTCACACGTCGGAGGAGCCGGAGAAGGAGGCGGAGTGCCCTGATCACTCGCCGGAGGAGGAGGAGGAGGAGGAGGCGGAGTGCCCTGACTCGCCGGAGGAGGAGGAGGAGGCAGAGGCATCCAGTTTGGAAGCTGAGTGTACTCCTTCTGCCATAGACATGTACTCCTTAGAGCATGAACCAGTCGATTCTCCCCTTCACCTGTAGAGTGGTCAAGCTCGAGCTCCTCAAATCCCTCTATTACTTCATTCACCATCACAACAGCATAGCCATGTGGAATGGGACGGCAGTGAAAAGTTCCATTGGGTTGAGGAGGTGCAACAGAGCCGACAGCCGCCGTGAAAGTGAGGTTCTGGCATTTTGTGATAAGCTCGCAATGTTGAGCCTCCGTGATAGTATCCACGAGGTAGCTAGGAAAGTGAAGTCAGGCTGAACGGGTTCCGTGGAAGCCACACTGCTTCTCCGCTGAGATGGCGGGGTAGCTTTTGGGGTTGCTTCGTGCCGCTGAGATGGTTGGTCGGCAGCTCGCTGATACGTCTCCAACGTATCTATAATTTATGAAGCATTCATGCTATTTTATTATCTGTTTTGAATAATTACGGGCTTTATTATACACTTTTCTATTACTTTTGGGACTAACCTATTAACCGGAAGCCTAGCCCATATTGCTGTTTTATTGCCTGTTTCAGTGTTTCAAAGAAAAGGTATATCAAACGGAGTCCAAACAGAATGAAACCTTCGGCAGCGTGATTTTTTGGAAGAATATGATCCTAGAGACTTGGAGTTCACGTCAGAAGATCCTCAAGGAGGCCACGAGATAGGAGGGCGCCCCTCCCCCCTACTGGGTGCGCCCCCTGTCTCGTGGGACCCTCGAGCACCTCCCGACCGACTTCTTTCGCCTATATAAGCCTCACGCACTAAAAACATCAAGATCAAGATAGATCGGGAGTTCCGCCGCAAGCCTCTGAGCCACCAAAACCTCTCGAGTCTGTTCAAGCACCTGCGGGGGGGAACCCATCACCGTGGCCATCTTCATCATCCCGGCGCTATCCATGACGAGGAGGAGTAGTTCACCCTCGGGGCTGAGGGTATGTACCAGTAGCTATGTGTTTGATCTCTCTCTCTCTCTCTCTCTCTCTCTCTCTCTCTCTCTCTCTCGTGTTCTCGACTCCACACGATCTTGATGTATCGCGAGCTTTGCTATTATAGTCGGATCTTATGATGTTTCTCCCCCCTCTACTCTCTTGTGATGAATTGAGTTTCCCTCTTGAAGTTATCTTATGGATTGAGTCTTTATTTGAGAACACTTGATGTATGTCTTGCTGTGTTTATCTGTGGTGACAATGGGATATCACGTGCCACTTGATGTATGTTTTGGTGACCAACTTGCGGGTTCCGCCCATGAACCTATGCATAGGGGTTGGCACACGTTTTTCTTGACTCTCCGGTAGAAACTTTGGGGCACTCTTTGAAGTACTTTGTGTTGGTTGGATGAATCTGAGATTGTGTGATGCATATCGTATAATCATGACCACGGATACTTGAGGTGACAATGGAGTATCTAGGTGACATTAGGGTTTTGGTTGATTTGTGTCTTAAGGTGTTATTCTAGTATGAACTCTTGAATAGATTGATCCGAAAGAATAACTCTGAGGTGGTTTCGTACCCTACCATAATCTCTTTGTTTGTTCTCTGCTATTAGTGGCATTGGAGTGACTCTTTGTTGCATGTTGAGGGATTGTTATATGATCTATCTATGTTATTATTGTTGAGAGAACTTGCACTAGCGAAAGTATGAACCCTAGGCCTTGTTTCCTATCATTGCAATACCGTTTACGCTCACTTTTACCACTTGTTACCTTGCTGTTTTTATATTTTCAGATTACAAAAACCTATATCTACTATCTATTTTGCACTTGTATCACCATCTCTTCGCCGAACTAGTGCACCTATACAATCTACCATTGTATTGGGTGTGTTGGGGACACAAGAGACTTTTTGTTATTTGGTTGCAGGGTTGTTTGAGAGAGACCATCTTCATCCTACGCCTCCTATGGATTGATAAACCTTAGGTCATCCACCTGAGGGAAATTTGCTACTGTCCTACAAACCTGTGCACTTGCAGGCCTAACAACGTCTACAAGAATAAGATTGTGTAGTAGACATCACTCGCTGGCTCTCAGCTTCCTCTAGCTTTTGTAGTCTTGCATTGAGCTTCTGCATGTCACTCAGCTCCTCTTTCCTCTTTCTCTCCCGGCTTTTGTAACCGCCTGCGTAGGGAAACCCAAACTTCCGCGAAACGGAGCCTGGTGTTCCTCATGTTCGTCCAGGGTGCTCAGCATCCCCTAGGGCCTCAGTCAGCTCTTCCTTCTCTCTATCGGGAATGAACGTCCCTTCCTGCACTGCGGTGATATACTTCTGAAGCTTCATGACGGGTATTGCAAGTTGCTCGTCTGGCCAACGACACTTCCTTGTTTCAGGGTCCAAAGTTCCCCCAACCCTGAAGAACTAAGTCCTTGAACGGTCTGGCCAGTTCAATGTTTGTGGTTCGACCCCTTAAGCAATCAGGTCATTCTCAGCTTTGTCCCACAACGGCCGGGCTTTGAGGTAGCCACCTGACCCCGTGTGATGGTGATACTGCTTCTTTGCAGCATTGTTCTTGTTTGTCTCTGACATTTTCTTACTCTTGTCCGATGTCTTGTAGGCCACAAATGCGGGCCAGTGATATCTTATCTTCTCAAATCGACCGGTGAATTCTGGAGTTTCCCTTTGTCGACAAACTTTGATTTCAGCTCCTTCTTCCACCTTCTGAATAGATCTGCCATCTTCTTAAGAGCACACGCCTTGACCAGTGGCTCTATAACCGGCTTATTCGGATCCTCCTCTGGTAGTAGGGTGAAATTTGCCTTCAGCGCGGTCCAAAGATAATCTTTCTGTCTATCGGTGACATAATCACCTTCAGGGGCGTTGTCCTTAGGCTTATTCCATTGCTTGATGCTAATCGGGATGTTGTCCCTAACAATAACTCCACACTGAGGAGGAAATGCGTCCTTGGTCCACTTGGGTTCAATCGGATGGCCATCATCCGCGAGTGCTGTGATTGTGAACCTTTCATCCTTGCGCAACCTCTTCTTCGGGCCTCGGCTCGTTACCGAAGTTTGGCTCGATTCGGAGGGCTATAAAAGAAGGAAGTAGAGTTAATATATGTACATACCAAAACAATTAATGCATCAATTAGCTAGTCAGTACAGGCTTAATTAATATATATACCTCGCCGGACTTTGCAACAGCTCCCTCCTCCTTCGGTCACCGGAGCCGTCGTCATGGTCTCCTTCTTCCTCCGGCATTCGGTCACCGGAGCCATCATGATCATGTCCTTCCTCCTCCATTGTTCGATCACCGGAGCTGTCATCCTCTCCTTCTAGACCATCGGTGTCGTTGAGAAATGACAAGACATCACGTCCACCGAGGATTATCTCCCCCAACAACTGTTCTGGTTCCAAGTCTCTTTGAGCCATAGTTTCTACAAATATTACAACATGGCAATTAATATACAAACATGAATGTCCGACATCCGGACCGCCTCTCTCATGAATGTCCGACATCCGGACCGCCTCTCTCATGAATGTCAAACAAGGGATGCTCTTAACCTTCAAGGGATTTAATTAACAAATGATACATAGACTTGTTCGGGGGAGAGGGGGTTGATCGACGTCCCCCCTCATGTCGAAGTTACCGGAGTTTTCTTCTAGTGGTTTGGGTGGCCTCGAGAGATTGTCGGGTAGGGGCGGGAGGGGGTAGGAGATCGACAACTCTTTTTTTCTAGGGTTTATCAACAACTACATACATTTCGGATCCATTAGAAAGCTCTCGGGGAGCTGATGCCAACGTGATGATAGGGGGCCGGAGTGCTCCCGTGGCCTTGTTGATAGATAAAGCCGATGCCAACGTGATGATAGAGCCGATGCCAACATTTTCATTTAATAAAAAAACTACCTTCAAAAAAAGACTTGCTTCGCCGCGGGTGCTCGGTGCGACGTGTACTCGGTGGAAAAACTTTATGAAACTGCGGTGGTGGCCGGGCCGGGCGGTTTTATTTTCCTTCTTCATTTTTTCCTTTGTTTTTTCTTATATGTTTGTTTTTGTTTTCACTCTACATTTTCATACATATGAAAAACAACAAAGACTTTTTACATGAACATATACACACATATACATGAACATATACACATATACATGAAAAAAAATATACATGAACATATACACATACACATGCCCACAAAAAAACCCTAAACGATGATGGGGCGGCACACCATGGGAAAGGGGGGCTCACTGGGGGGCGGCGATGGCTGGAGGCCGGCGACGGGGACGAGGACAACTACGACGGGGATGAGGACGGCGGCTCGGGGAGGTGAAGGGGACGGGGACGAGGACGGCAGCGACGAGGACGAGGACGGCGGCTCGGGGAGGCGACGGAGACGGGGACGAGGACGGCGGCTTGGGGAGGCAACGGGGATGCGACGGGGATGAGGACGGCGGTGACGAGGACGAGGACGGCGGGTCAGGGAGGCGATGGGGACGAGGACGGCGGCGTCGAGGATGAGGATGGCGGCTCGGGGCGGCGACGGGGACGAGGACGGCGGCTCGGGGAGGCGACGGGGACGAGAACGGCGGCTCGGGGAGGCGACGGGGCCGACGACGGCGTCGGGGCAGCCTGGCAGCGTCGAGGAGGTCAGCGTCGTCGGGGGGAACTACGAGATGAAAATGAAAATTTTCACAAGTGCTACTTATATACACACAACATTGGTCCCGGTTGATGACACCAACCGGGACTAATGCACCCCTTTAGTCTCGGTTGGTGCCACCAACCGGGAGAGACCTTTGGTCCCGGTTGGTGGCACCAACCGGGACCAATGGCCTTGCACAGCGGTATGGTGAGATTTTAGTCCCACCTCGCTACTTGAGAGAGTGTCGCACCTGTTTATAAGACGCGGTGCGCCAGAGGCTTCGAGCTCCTCTCTAACGCAGGCTTACTGGCCTAACCACTTTGTATCTGCTTGTGGGCCTACTAGGCCTTCCGCTGGCCTGAATCCTGGCCCAACTGGCTGGTTGGGTTTCTAGTTGTATTCAGGCCGTGGTGGCCCAGTAGGCGGCATTTTTTTAATATTTTTGCAGTTTTTTTGATTTGTTTTTTGCATTGTTTATTTCTTTTATTTTTTGCTTTATTTTTTCAATTCTTTTTGCTGCTAGGTCACAAAAATTATAAACTTTCTGTTAGTGCTATTAAAGTTTCTAACAAAAAATTCTTTATGAAAATTCTTTTTGCTATTAATGTTTTGAACAAAAAATACTTTGGTGATTTTAGTTGCATAAATTTTATATAATTTTAGTTTCAAAAATATTTTAATTGATTATTTTTAGTTCATTGTTTTTTATATTATTTTTTATTATTTTATATAATTATCATAAACTAGATGCACTTCGTGTACAAAATGGACAATCTCTTTCGTAGTATCAGGGTTTCGGACGAAAACTCATCTGTTACAAAGGGATTTCATTTTTTTGAACTTATTTGAACTCCAGAATTTTTATGTGTTCAAAATGCACCATTGAAATCCACATCATCAATTTTCAACCCTTTCTAACTTCATTTGGTATTTTTCATGCATTTACTGACTTTTTGAGCTAAATGACCCTGAAATTGAAAAGCACTACAAATGAACTCTGAAAAGGTTGAAACTTGGCATGGTATCATCATTTCACCCACATAGCATGTGCTAAAAAGTTGAGAGGGTTACGGCAAAAACTAGATGCACTTCATGTACAAAATGGACAATCTCTTCGAAGTATCAGGGTTTCGGACGAAAACTCATCTGTTACAAAGAGATTTCATTTTTTTGAACTTATTTGAACTCCAGACTTTTCCTATGTTCAAAATGCACCATTCAAAGCCACATCATCAATTTTTAACCCCTTCTGACTTCATTTGGTATTTTGCATGCATTTACTATTTTTTGAGCTAAATGACCCTGAAATTGAAAAGCACTACAAATGAACTCATCTGTTACAAAAGGCATTTCATTTTTTCACATGTAATTGCAATGATATATTTGTGGAGAGAAAGTCTTCACTTTTTCTCCGCTTGTGTCCTTTGCTTATTGCGCTGTAACCATGGATAATCTTCATCGTTTAACAGGGTGCTTGGGTCAGCCTTGACTTTGAAGGGAGGAATTTCATGAAACTTTTCATAATCTTTGGACATGTATTTCTTGCCCTCCAATCCCACGATGTCTCTTTTTCCTGAAAGAACTATGTGGCGCTTTGGCTCATCATATGATGTATTCGCTTCCTTATCTTATCTTTTTCTTGGTTTGGTAGACATGTCCTTCACATAGAAAACTTGCGCCTCATCATTGGCTAGGACGAATGGTTCGTCTGTGTACCCAAAATTGTTCAGATCCACTATTGTCATTCCGTACTATGGGTCTTCCTGTACCCCGCCTCCTGACAGATTGACCCATTTGCACTGAAACAAAGGGACCTTGAAATCATGTCCATAGTCAAGTTCCCATATGTCCACTATGTAACCATAATATGTGTCCTTTCCCCTATTGGTTGTTGCATCAAAGCGAACACCGCTGTTTTGGTTGGTGCTCTTTTGATCTTGGGCGTTCGTGTAAAATGTATTCCCATTTATCTCGCACCCTTTGTAAGTCAATACAGTCGAAGATGGTCCCCTGGCCAACGAGTACAACTCATCAGAAATAGTGTTGTCACCCATGAGACATGTTTGCAACCAACTGCCGAAAGTCCTGATGTGTTCATATGTAATCCAGTCGTCACACTGCTCCGGGTGTTTGGAGCGCAGAATATTCTTGTGTTCATCGACATACGGGGTCACCAAGGTAGAATATTCTAGAACTGTGTAGTATGCCTGAGACCAAGAATGCCCGTCCCTACATATTATTGTGTCCATTCCTAGCGTGCCTTTTCCAGTCAGTCTCCCCTCATACCGCGATTGAGGCAGACCAATCTTCTTAAGGTCAGGAATGAAGTCAACACAAAACCCAATGACATCCTCTGTTTGATGGCCCATGGAGATGCTTCCTTCTGGCCTAGCACGGTTACAAAGATATTTCTTTAAGACACCCATGAACCTCTCAAAGGGGAACATATTGTGTAGAAATACAGTGCCCAGAACGACAATCACGTCGACTAGTTGAACTAGGACGTGTGTTGTGATATTGAAGAAGGACGGTGGGAACACTAGCTCAAAACTAACAAGACATTGCACCAAATCACTCCTTAAGCTTAGCAGGATTTCTGGATCGATCACCTTCTGAGAGATTGCATTGAGAATGCACATAGCTTCACAATGGCTAATCAAACGTTTTTCGGTAGAAGCCCCCTCAATGCAACCGGAAGCAGTTGCGTCATAATCATGTGGCAGTCATGAGATTTAGGTTCTGGAACTTTTTCTCTGCCATATTTATTATTCCCTTTATATTCGACGAGAAGCCAGACGGGACCTTCATACTAAGCAGGCATTCAAAGAATATTTCCTTCTCTTCTTTGGTAAGAGCGTAGCGGGCAGGACCTTCATACTGCTTTGGATGCATGCCGTCTTTTTCATGCACACATTGTTGTTCCTCCCGTGCCTCCGATGTATCTTTTGTCTTCCCATACACTCCCAAGAAGCCTAGCAGGTTCATGCAAAGATTCTTTGTCATGTGCATCACGTCGATTGCAGAGCGGACCTCTAGGTCTTTCCAATAGGGTAGGTCCCAAAATATAGATTTCTTCTTCCACATGGGTGTGCGTCCTGCATCGTCAGTCGGAACAGATAGTCCGCCAGGACCCTTTCCAAAGATTACTTGTAAATCATTGACCATATCAAGTATGTGATCACCAGTACGGAGGGCAGGCTTCTTCCGGTGATCTGCCTCACCTTTGAAATGCTTTCTTTTCTTTCGACATTGATGGTTGGTCGGAAGAAATCAACGATGTCACAGGTACACATTCTTCCTGCATTTGTCCAAATATATACAGTCGGTGTCATCTAAACAGTGTGTGCATGCGTGGTATCCCTTGTTTGTCTATCCTGGAAGGTTACTGAGCAGGCCAATCATTGATGGTTACAAATAGCAACGCATGTAGGTCAAATTCCTCCTGTTTGTTCTCATCCCACACACATACACCTCTTCCATTCCATAGCTATAAAAGTTCATCAACTAATGGCCTTAGGTACATATCAATGTCATTGCCGGGTTGCTTAGGGCCTTGGATGAGCACTGGCATCATAATGAACTTCCGCTTCATGCATAACCAAGGAGGAAGGTTATACATACATAGAGTCACATGCCATGTGCTATGCTTGCTGCTCTGATCCCCAAAAGGATTAACACCATCTGCACTTAAACCAAACCATATGTTCCTTGGGTCATTTGTAAAGTTGCTCCACTTTCTCTCGATCTTTCTCCACTGCGACCCGTCAGCGGGTGCTCTCAACTTCCCGTCTTTCTTATGGTCTTTTTTGTGCCATTGCATCAACTCGGCATGCTTTTTGTTTCTGAACAGACGTTTCAACCGTGGTATTATAGGAGCATACGACATCACCTTGGCAGGAACCCTCTTCCCGGTGCTCTGGCCCTCAACATCACTAGGGTCATCCCTTCTAATCTTATACAGCAATGCACCGCATACCGGGCATGCGTTCAAATCCTCGTACACACCACCGTAGAGGATGCAGTCATTAGGGCATGCATGTATCTTCTGCACCTCCAATCCTAGAGGGCATAGAACGTTCTTTGCTTCGTACGTACTGTCGGGCAATTCGTTATCCTTTTCAAGCTTCTTCTTCATTATTTTAAGTAGCGAACTAAATCCCTTATCAGATACACCATTGTATGCCTTTCATTGCAGCAATTCGAGTGTGGTACCGAGCTTTCTGTTGTCATCTCCGCAATTTGGGTACAACCCTTTTTTGTGATCCTCTAACATGCGATCGAACTTCAACTTCTCCCTTTCACTTCCACATTCTCTCTGTTCATCAATAATGACCTGGCGAAGATCATCATCGGGCACATTGTCTGGTTCCTCTTGATCTTCAGCTTCCCCCATTGCAACATCACATTATTCAGGGGGAAGGTAGTTGTCATCATCCTCTTCTTCTTCGTTGTCTTTCATCATAACCCCTCTTTCTCCGTGCTTGGTCCAAACATTATAGTGTGGCATAAAATCCTTCTGAAGCAGGTGGAAGTGAAGGGTTTTAGAGTTGGAGAGCCTTCATATTCTCACAGACAGTACATGGACAATGCATAAAACCATTCTACTTGTTTGCCTCAGCCGCTTCGAGAAAACTATGCAGACCCTTAATATACTCGGAGGTGCGTCGGTCACCGTACATCCAGTGCCGGTTCATCTGCGTGCGTTAGATAGTTCTCATTATTGAACAACATATAACACTCTAGAGCATCAAATTAAATCATACAAGTAAGAACTATCTAGAAAAACATATAACCAAAACCATCGCACTATATAATAACAAACAATAATAAAAGTAAGAAAGTTACACAAGTATCTATCTAAATCATACAAGTAAGAACTTTTTTCTTTTATAAAGAAGATAAGAAGAAGAGGCTAACCACAATGGTGCCGGCACCGAGATGGGCGCGGACGATCGACGACGGTGAGGACGGGGACAGGACATGACGGACCGCCAACCTAGACAAATCTTGAGGAAAATGGAGCTTGGACAAGGAGCTTCCAGAGGAGAAAGCTTAAGTATGGTCAGGCATTTCATCGAACACCTCATGTGCATAGGAGGTGAGCTAGAGCACCACAAATCTCTCCCCTCGTCGGCCAGAAAAACTAAGCAGTGTGGAGTGCTCTGCTCGTTGGCGAGAGGGGTATATATCGGCATCTCATTGGTCCCGGTTCATGGCTGGAAGTCCCGGTTCCAGCCATGAACCAGGACCAATGGTTATGTGCCAGGAGCGAGGCACATTGGTCCTGGTTCATGGCTGGAACCAGGACTAAAGGGTCTAGATGAACCGGGACCAATGCCCCACGAGGCCCGGCCGGCCCCTGGGCTCATGAACCAGGACCGTTGCCCCCATTGGTCCCGGTTCATGACTGAACCGGGACTAATGGGCTGGCCCGGTCTGGACCAAAGCCCTGTTTTCTACTAGTGAGTGTGAAAAGGTTCAATATGAAGGGAAAGTTAGCACCAAGATATCTTGGTTCTTTCAAGATTCTTGAGAGACGTGGACAAGTGGCATATCAGTTGGAATTACCTCGTAACTTGGCTAGGGTACTAATACGTCCATTTTGCATCATGCTTTTATATCAATATTTATTGCATTATGGGCTGTTATTACACATTATATCTCAATACTTATGGCTATTCTCTCTTATTTTACAAGGTTTACCATGAAGAGGGGGAATGCCGACAGCTGGAATTTTGGCTGGAAAAGGAGCAAATATTGGAAACCTATTCTGCACAGCTCCAAAAATGCAGAAACTCCACGGAAGTCAGTTTTGGAATTAATAAGAATTATTGAGCAAAAGAAATACCAGAGGAGGCCCACACCGCAGCGGACACTGCCGCGCCGGCCACCAAGTCCGGCCGAGCCCCGCGTGCATCCCCGACGCCCCGACCCATAAATATCGAGCGACGCGCTATCGTAACGCCTCACCAAAACTGTTGCGTGCCCACGCCTCGCACTGAGCTTGTAGCCACGCCGCCGAGACCTCGGAATCGAACACCGCCATCGATTCGCCGCGCCCGCCGCCGAGTTTGCATTGTGAGTAAGCTGACGAGATTTGTCTCGAGCTCGCGAAGCTGCATAGCCTCATCTTCATCCTTGCTTCGCCCTAGTTTGCTCACCAACCCTCGGTGGACTTGCACAGGAATTTCACCACTGCCGCCTGATGTCCCATGGTCATCCGGTACAGTCCCCGACACCACAAACGTCATTGGTGAGTCCGCCGTTCCATCCCGAGTCGAACCGTCCCAGTACCATGGCCTATAATGCCCTAGAGCAGCCAGTCAGCCAACTCCGGCGATGCTCCGAGGATGGCGCCGCCGTGCCCCCTTCTTCCCCGACTGACTGCGCCGCCCAGCTCGCCCCGATTCAATCCCAGCCATCCAATCACGATCCAACGGCCGAGAATAGAACATACCGGTTTGGCCGGTGATTTTGCAATAAAGCCCTTACAAGTTTTCAGATCTCAACCCACAGTCCAAATACGTCTTCTCAATTTACGCTTTCTTGTTTTGAAAACATATTTTCTTTTTATCAGATTCAAATTGGAGTTAGGTTATTTACAAAATTGCCACTGTCTTCAAAAGCCCATAACTTTTTCGTTTTAAGTCAAAATTGACCCGTTCAAGTTGCTTTGGATTTGTCTCATCTTGTCGAGATCTATCTGTTCATCCAATCCTTGATCATGTTTCTGAACTTTAAATTTTGAGTTTAGATTCAATCTATTCAGCCCCTAGGAAAACGTGTTTTATTCGTAACTTTTTCGTCCTAGCTCAGTTTTTCGTGTTCTTCACGTCTGTGTGATCCTAGTAACGAGTAGATTAGTTTCGTACACTTTTCAAAACTGTTTCTCTCTGTTGGTGTACTGTTCTAATTAGATCTATTTGTTTGCTTCGTGTATGATTGCTCGGATGATTGTATGTTGTTGCTTTGGCGATGTTGATCGGGCATAGATGGTGAGGCTTTCATTGGTGATCAAGAGTTCGTCTACGACCAGCAGGATCAGCAGGAGTTTCAGGAGCCCTTTGATCAAGGCAAGTATAGCTTGGGACCACCCTTGTTGTCCTATTCACCTTAATCACTGAATCATATTGCATGTGTCTGAATTGATTGCCTTTAAGGACTTGCATAGCAATTGTTACCTTCATACCTTGTTACCTATGGGTAGATTTGCATATGGGTAGTTCTTGCTAGTGCTCCATTAATAATAATGACTACCCTGTTACATTAATGGCCGTTTGGTGATCGAGAGTTCGTCTACATTAAGGGCCACAGAGTTCTTGCTAGTGCTTCATACCTTGTTACCTATGGGTAGATTTGCCGTTTGGTTTGAAAGAGGTGATCCTATATCTGATCACCCTGTGGCCCTGCCCAGTTAGACGAACTTCTAAGTAGCTTTATGTGATATTCGGTGTTTGCACGTAATTAACCCATGCATTTGAATAGCATGACTCATAGTGAAAGTGTACAACCTCTGCAGAGTGTAAAACTGTTATAACAGCCGTGCTCACGGTTACAAGCGGCCCGGAAAACCACTTCGGAATAGAAACATGATTAATATGATAACTGTTTATGAGCTGCTACTACTGAATTATTTATATATGTGGATTATACTTGGGTTATGCAAAACAAAATGCTTAGTGTAAGGATTTAAACTTGACAACTTAAAAGCTAACCGCAGTTCAACCAGTCTCAGCTTTTTGAGCCTCATAACCCCTTGCTATGCTTGTTAAGTACGACATGTACTTATGCCTTGCTTTTCATTTTACTAACACATATGTCCGTGCGTTGCAGCGGGAGAGACATTTTTTGTGAGAAGCAACGTGAAAGATAATTGATGTGTCGTCCAAAAAATGGGTCTCCATAATAGTACGCAACAGAGGAGTTATGGTCTTCTTGTTGGACATGTATGACACGGGAAATCTTGATAGTGAGGGGGTTGGTCGGATTGGTGGCGAGCACCCAACTCATGCTTTTTTTTTCTCCGGGTCTGCCTCTATCTTTGGGTTGTGCCTGCCTCCTCATTTGGTGGCTACGCGGCAACCTTCGGGACACGGTTGCTTCGACCACTCTATCCTACGGCGGCGTAACCAGGTGGATCATTAATTGCAACACATCAATCCCATTTCTTTAGCATGATCAGGCATGAATGTCCCTTCTTTTTGAGGGTTTATTCTCTTTGATTATTTTAGTGCTCAAGTGCCCATCATTTTGCTCTAACTAAAGCCAAACAACATATTCTCTTTTATTGTCTTGTGCCCACAATTTCTTTCATTTATAGTCAACCAGCATAGAACGACCATGCACCGCCAACCAATGGCCAGAGCGAATATTTAAGAAAATACTATAGCGTAATATTAGAAATATTTTTTTTTGTTTAACATTCAATATAAATATGAATTGACGAATATCTTGGAAACAAGAACAATTTTTTAAATGCAAAACAATTTTCAAAAGATGCGACAATTGTTTTTGAAAAATCCAATATTTTTTGGAAAAACACAAAATAATTAGAAACATTAATAGTTCTTGAAATTCACAAACAGTATTTTGAAAACATGATAATTTTATAAAAACACAAATATTTTTGAATTTTTTTATCTTTTTAAAAGGGCAACATTCAAAAGAATTATAAATGTTTTCTTAAACAAAAATATTATTTTGGATTTGTGAACATGTCACTAAAACAGGAATAGTTTTATATATGAAATACTTTATAAAATGTAGTTTATTAAAATATATCTAAGAATTTTTGGAAAACACAAAAAAAATAAAAAATGATAAAATTTCAAAACATAATTTTTTAGAGTTTTGAATATTTTTCAAATACGAAACAAAATTTTTTGAACTCTGACCATTTTTTCAATATTTGAACAAAAATTGAAATTCTGAATATTTTTGTAAATTTATACTTGACCGAAAAATAAAAATAAAGATGGAAAAAAGCAAGAGGAAATATAAAAGAGAAAGAGAAAGGAACAGAAAAAAGAAATAGAACATCCAAAAAGGGGAAACGGGCCGACCCAGTTTTAGGCGTCCTGTGGCCAGTTTCAACTATTTATCGCTCAATACAACAAATAATGTCTTCCCAACTATGTGGGCAATAATAAGTGCGCTGGCTTCATTGGGCCGGAGCGTGCGCGGCCCAATTACAGAATTCTGGACAAATCTTTTTTCTTTTCTAGCGGATAGACGCATAAAAGTTTAGTACCACCTCAGATAGAGAGAAAAAAATACTTTCGAAATTTAACGGATGAAAAAATTGGAGAAACACACCTTGCTTTATTAGTAGGTACTAGCACATATGCCCGTGCGTTGTAATGGGAGACATTTTTTGCGAAAAGCATCGGGAGAGATAATTGATGTGTCCATCAAAACGTTCTCCACAACAGTGGCACGACATAGCAGAGAGCTGTGGTGTTCTCGTGGGTCATGTTTGGTCCGCGAGATGTTCACAGTGGTGGGGTTGGTCCGAGTGACGGCCACTAACCAACTCATGCCTTTTTTCCGTTCAGGTCCACCTCCTTGTCGAGGTTGTGGTGACCTCCTGGTTTTTTTAAACATATGAGCATTTAATTAGGAACTAGCACAAACGCCCGTGCGTTGCATCGGGTGAAAAAAACCCACACCTCCCTAACCCAATTGCTCAAGACCCCCTCTCATTCCACGACACAACGCCAGGCATGATGGGATGAATAAATTCTTTGAAATCGGCTGCCATGAAAATATATACTATAGAAAAAATATGCATGTATTTCGGCTTTCAGTTCATTTGTATTCGCCCCACAGGTATGTCACAAAAACTTTACTTTGTGCGGTGGCTAGCTTGTCGGGTGAATAAAGTGAAGGTCCACAGTTTGAATCCCAGGTGGCTCCCGTTACTGCGTACTCTATTCCGCAAGAAAGAAGGGATCCTTTAAAAATTGATTATTTTGTTTCAAAATCGATGAACTTTTTTCAAATTCGATGAACCCTTTTCAAAATCTTTGAACTCTTTTCAAATTCAATGAACTTTTTTTCAAATTGGATGAACTATTTTTGCAAATTGATGAACTTTTTTCAATATTTTGATGAACATTTTTTAATTTTTTGTGAACTACTTTGTTAAGTTGATGAACTTTATCCAAATTGGTGAAATTTTTTCAAATTTTTGATGAACTTTTTAAAATTTTTTGTGAACTATTTTTGTAAATTGATGAACTTTTTTTAAGATTATTGGGCTTCTCTTGAATAGGGCTATGCATGTTCATGAACTTTTTCCGAAATTTGTAAGGTTTCATTTTTCTTAAAAAACATCATATGTTCTCTCAAAAAAAAGTGGGCCGGCCCTAGTGGTTAGCTGAACACACGTAGGTAGTGTAGGTAGTGTTGGTACAATATGCGAAGTATTAGATAGAGTTGTTTTCGTATTGTACAACACACCGTGGCCTTTGGCGCAGTGGTTGTTGTGCGGAGAGAAGGAAGTCTAACAAAAACATGTGGGTTCGAATCCCAGCTCTAGCGTATATTTTCCATGGTTAATTTTCCTTTTCACTTCTACTTTTAGAAGTAGCTGCTGGGCCGGCCCATTAGGCTGCGCTCGGGCTGCGAGCGCCAAAAGGGCTACGCTGAATGTGCCGAGTAGGAGCTCCCTGCGTCAAATACGTGCTCGCGTGATTCCCTGAATTAGTACCACCTCGCTTATATATTTTAAATTCAAACTGAAAGCGTAAATTCATAGAAAGAAAACGTATTGTGACGGTGAACCCGGAGACCCAATCCGTGCTTTATTATTAGGGAGAGAAAAGCGTTAATTTTCGGAAAAGGCAAAAAAATGAAATAGTAAGTTTTTTAAAAATTCACAAATATTTTTTGAAAACAAGACCATTTTTAACACGGAGAAACGGACATTTTTTGAATTTGTGAAACATTTTTTTATATGGAAACTGGTTATGAACTTTGAAAAGCATTTTGAAAAATGTGTTTTTTTATCACGAACATTATTTTGGATATGTGAATATTTCAAAGAAAATATTTTTCGAATTACTATTATTTTTATAATGGAATTTATTTTGTAAGTCTCGAAAAAAGTTGGATTCTTTTAAAATGCGAACAGTTTTTGAATTTCGAGAAAAAATTGAAACAAAATATAAATTGAAAGTTCCAAATAATTTTGAAAATGGGAACAAATTTTGACTTTCTAAGATTTAACAAAAAATATTACAAGAAACGATATTTGGGAAAAGTAAAAAATAAATTTATGGTAAATTAAAATATATCTTGGAAGGAAAAATAGAAAAAACACACAAAAAACGGAAATGGAGTGGCCCAACATTGGGCGACAGATGGGACGCTCCAACTATATGTGGCTCTGTGCGACAAATAAGGTTCCCAGCAGCATGCGCAGGATATAAATGTGTTGCTTTTCTGGGCCTTAGCGCGTGCGGCCCATGTACAAAATTCTGGACAAAAGTCTTTTGTTTTCCTTAGCGCATGCGGCCCATAAAAATTTAGTACCACCTCGGATATAAAAAAATTATTTTTGATGGTGAACGGATGAAAAAATTGGTGAAACACACCTTGCTTTTTTTTTTCGGATCACCTTGCTTTATTAGTAGGTATAGGTATAGAGGTATAGATATAGATATAGATAGATATTAGAAAATCCCTGATGGGTAACAGATCAAGATTGGACTGATGATTACCGCAATGAGTATTAGGCTTGGAGTCAACCAGTCGACGACGTCCCTGTTGGAGCTTCCGTGAGTGTTATAGCTTAGTATCTACTATTTATGTTTAAGACAATGTTTGATTATTCGTTCGTTATGTAATAAACATTGTGATGATGCTATATGCAATTTGTCAACTTGTGTGTGCGACCGTTCCAGGGGTGCACATAACGTCTTTTATACATCCACTTTTATCCTTTAAAATGGGTGTGACACCGCCTGGCCTCTAAGGTCCCCGGCAGGCTACTGAGGACGCCACATGGTGTTCCGGCTCCCAACCGCGCCCCTAAGCCGCCGCCGCACGGAGGCAAGATCGCACCGATGGCAAGAAAACAAGCCGTTCGGTAGCGAGATCGCATGAAGACGACATACCGGAAGATCGAGCCGCTTTGCCGCCCGCCCGCCTGGCCTCTAAGGTTCCCGACAGGCTGCTGAGGAAGCCACATGGTGTTCTGGCTCCCAACCGCGCCCCTAAGCCGCCACCGCACGGAGGCAAGATCGCACCAATGGCCAGAATACGGGCCGTTCGGTAACGAGATCGCATGACGACGGCATACCGAAATATCGGGCCGCTTTGCCGCCCGCCCGCCTGGCCTCTACGGTCCCCAACAGCTTGTTGAGGACGCCACACGGTGTTCCGACTCCCAACCGCGCACCTAAGTCGCCGCCGCATGGAGGCGAGATCGCATCGATGGCCATAAAACGGGCCGTTCGATAACGAGATCGCATGACGACGGCATACCGGAAGATCGGGCCACTTTGCCACTCGCCCGCCTGGCCTCTAAGGTCCCTGATAGGCTGCTGAGGATGCCACATGGTGTTCTGGCTCCCAACCACGCCCCTAAGCCGCCGCCGCACGGAGGCGAGATCGCACTGATGGCCAGAAAACGGGCCGTTCAGTAGCAAGATTGCATGATGATGGCATACCAGAAGATCAGGCCGCTTTGCCGCCCACCCGCCAAGCCTCTAAGGTCCCCGACAGGCTGCTGAGGATGCAACACGGTGTTTCGGCTCCCAACCGCACCCCTAAGCCGCCACCGCACGGAGGCGAGATCGCACCGATGGCTAGAAAACGGGCCGTTTGGTAGCGAGATCGCATGACGACGACATACCGGAAGATCGGGCCGCTTTACCACCCACCCACCTGGCCTCTAAGGTCCCCGATAGGCTGCTGAGGACGCCACATGGTGTTCTGGCTCCCAACCGTGCCACTAAGCCGCCGCCGCTCGGATGCGAGATCGCACCAATGGCCAGACATCGGGCCGTTCGGTAGCAAGATCGCATGTCGATGGCATACCGGAAGATCGGGCCGCTTTGCCGCCTGCCCGCCTGGCCTCTAAGGTCCCCGACAGGGTACAGAGGATGACACACGGTGTTCCGGCTCCCAACTGCGCCCCTAAGCCGTCGCCGCACGGAGGCGAGATCGCACCGATGGCCAGGAAACGGGCTGTCTGGTAGCGAGATCACATGACGACAGCATACCGAAAGATCGGGCCTTTTTGCCGCCTGCCCGCCTGGCATCTAAGGACCCCGATAGGCTGCTGAGGATGCCACATGGGGTTCTGGCTCCCAACTGCTCCCCTAAGCCACCGCCGCATGGAGGCGAGATCGCACCGATGGCCAGAAAACGGGTCGTTAGGTAGCGAGATTACATGACGACGGCATACCGGAAGATCGGGCCGCTTTGCCGCCTGCCCGCCTGGCGTCTAAGGTCCCCGATAGGCAGCTGACGATGCCACATGGTGTTCCGGCTCCCAACCGCGCCCCTAAGCCGCCGCCGCACGGAGGCGAGATCGCACCGATGCCAGAAAATGGGTCGTTCGGTAGTGAGATCGCATGACGATGGCATACCGGAAGATCCGGCCGCTTTGCCGCCCGCCCGCCTAGCCTCTAAGGTCCCCAACAGGCTGCTGAGGATGCCACATGGTGTTCTAGCTCCCAACCGCGCCCCTAAGCCACCGACGTATGGAGGCGAGATCGCACCGATGGCGAGAAAACGAGCCGTTCGGTAGCGAGATCGCATGACGATGGCATATCGGAAGATTCGACCGCTTTGCCGCTCGCCCGCTGATATGTCTCCAACGTATCTATAATTTTTGATTGTTCCATGCTATTATATTACCCCTTTTGGATGTCTATGGGCTTTATTTTACACATTTATATCATTTTTGGGACTAACCTACTAACCGGAGGCCCAACCCGTATTGCTGTTTTTTTTGCCTATTTCAGTATTTCAAAGAAAACGAATATCAAACGGAGTCCAAACGGAATGAAACCTTCGGGAGCGTGATTTTTGGAATGAACGTGATCCAGAGGACTTGGAGTGTAAGTCAAGAAGCAGCCAGGCAGCCATGAGAGGGTAGGGCGCGCCTCCCTGTCTCGTGTCCCCTCGGGCGGCCACCGACGTACTTCTTCCTCCTATATAAGCCTACGTACCCCGAAAACATCCAAGGAGACAAACAAAACACAATTTCCATCGCCATAACCTTCTGTATCCGCGAGATCCCATCTTGGAGCCTTCGCCGGCGCTCCGCCCGAGGGGGAATCGACCACTGAGGGCTTCTACATCAACACCATAGCCCCTCCGATGAGTTGTGAGTAGTTTACCACATACCTACGGGTCCATAGTTATTAGCTAGATGTCTTCTTCTCTCTTTTTGGATCTCAATGCAATGTTCTCCCCCTCTCTTGTGGAGATCTATTCGATGTAAACTCTTTTTGCGGTGTGTTTGTCGAGATCCGATGAATTGTGGGTTTATGATCAAGTTTATCTATGAGAAATATTTGAATCTCCTCTGAATTCTTTTATGTATGATTGAGTTATCTTTGCAAGTCTCTTCGAATTACCAATTTTGTTTGGCCTACTAGATTGATATTTCTTGCCATGGGAGATGTGCTTAGCTTTGGGTTCTATCTTGCGGTGTCCTTACCCAGTGACAGAAAGGGTTGCAAGGCACGTATTGTATTGTTGCCATCGAGGATAAAAAGATGGGGTTATATCATATTGCTTGAGTTTATCCCTCTACATCATGTCATCTTGCTTAAGGCGTTACTCTGTTCTTATGAACTTAATACTCTAGATGCAGGAAGGAGTCGGTCGATGTGTGGAGTAATAGTAGTAGATGTAGGCAGGAGTCGGTCTACTTGTTGCGGACGTGATGCCTATATACATGAACATGCCTAGATAATATCATAATTATTCGCTTTTCTATCAATTGCTCGACAGTAATTTGTTCACCCACCGTAATACTTATGCTATCTTGAGAGAAGCCACTAGTGAAACCTATTGCCCCCGGGTCTATCTCTTGTCATATTTTCTTCCAATCTACTTTTATTTGCATCTTCACTTTTTGCATCTATATTTTAAAATACCAAAAATATATTTATCTTATCATACTATCTCTATTCGATCTCACTTTTGCAAGTGGCCGTGAAGGGATTGACAACCCCTTTATTGTGTTGGTTGCGAGCTCTTTGTTTGTTTGTGTAGGTGCGTGGGACTTTTGAGGAGCCTCCTACTGGATTGATACCTTGGTTCTCAAAAACTGAGGGAAATACTTACGCTACTATTGCTGCATCACCCTTTCCTCTTCAAGGAAAACCAACGCAAGCTCAAGACGTAGCACCCGCCTGGCCTCTAAGGTCCCCTACAGGCTATTGAGGATGCCACATGGTGTTCCGGCTCCAACCATTCCCCTAAGCCACCGCCACACGGAGGCGAGATCACACCGATGGCGAGAAAACGAGCCGTTCGGTAGCGAGATCGCATGATGATGGCATATCGGAAGATCGGGCCACTTTGCGACCCACCCGCCTGGCCTCTAAGGTCCCCGAAAGGCTTCTAAGGATGCCACACGATGTTTCGGCTCCCAACCGCACACCTAAGCCACCGCCGCACGGAGGCGAGATCGCAGCGATGGCCAGAAAACGGGTCGTTCGGAAGCGAGATCGCATGACGACGGCATACCGGAAGATCGGGCCGATTTTCCACCCGCCCGCCTGGCCTATAAGGTCCCCGATAGGGTGTTGAGGACGCCATATGGTGTTCCGGCTCACAACTATCGGTTAGTACCGGTTGAGCCTAAGTTTTTGCTTCTTCACATGAGTTGTGCTATCCTTGCAATGTAGTTTTCTTTAGCTTTGCTTGCTGTTTAAATAAGTATCAAGATCTGAAATTCTTTAATGAGAGAGAGCCTTACACAAATTGGAATTTGTTAGAATACTCTATGTGCTTCACTTATATCTTTTGAGCTTGATAGTTTTGCTCATAGTGCTTCACTTATATCTTTTTGAGCGTGATAATTTTTGCTCTAGTGCTTCACTTAGATCTTTTAGAGCATGGTGGTGGATTTGTTTTAAAGAAACTTGATCTCTCATGCTTCACTTAGATTATTTTGAGAGTCATTAATAGCATGGTAATTTGCTTAATGTTAATATACTTAGTGTTCGAGATATGTGAAACTTTCTTTTGAGTGAATTGAATACTAAGATAAATCTAATGCTTAATAATTGTTTTAAGATATGGAGGTAATAATATCAAAGTTGTGCTAGTTGATAATTGTGAATTTGAGAAATACTTGTGTTAAAATTTGCAAGTCCCGTAGCATGCACGTATGGGTAAAGTTGTGTAACAAATTTGAAGCATGAAGTGTACCTGGCTTGTGCATCCTTATGAGTGGCGGTCGGGGACGAGCGATGGTCTTTTCCTACCAATCTATGCCCCTAGGGGCATGCGTAGTAGTACTTTGCTTCGAGGGCTAATAAACTTTTGCAATAAGTATATGAGTTCTTTATGACCAATGTGAGTCCATGGATTATACGCACTTTTACCTTTCCGCATTTGCTAGCCTCTTCGGTACCATGCATTTCCCTTTCTCACATTGAGAGTTGGTGCAAACTTCGCCGGTACATCCAAACCCCGTGATATGATACGCTCTTTCACACATAAACCTCCTTGTATCTTCCTCAAAACAGCCACCATACCTGCCTATTATGGCATTTCCAAAGCCATTCCGAGATATATTGCCATGCAACTTTCCACCGTTCCGTTCATCATGACATACTTTACTTTTGTCATATTGCCATTGCATGATCATGTAGTTGACATCGTATTTGTGGCAAAGCCACCACGCATTATTTTTCATACATGTCACTCTTGATTCATTGCACCATCCCGGTACATCGCCGGAGGCATTCATATAGAGTCATATCTTGTTCTAGTTTCGAGTTGTAATATCAAGTTGTTGTAATGAAAGTGTGATGATCATCATTATTAGAGCATTGCCCCAGTGAGGAAAAGGATGATGGAGACTATGATTCCCCCACAAGTCGGGATGAGACTCCGGACGAAAATAAAAAAAAAGAGAAAGAAAAAAAGAGGCCATAAAAAAGGGAGAAAAGGCCCAAATAAAAATATAAAAATGAATGAGAGAAAAAGAGAGAAGGGGCAATGTTACTATCCTTTTACCACACTTGTGCTTCAAAGTAGCACCTTGTTCTTCATCTAGTGAGTCTCATATATTTGTGCTTCAAAGTAGCACCTTGTTCTTCATGTAGTGAGTCTCATATATTTGTGCTTCAAAATAGCACCATGTTTTTCATATAGTGAGTCTCATAAATTATCTTGTTCATACTAGTGGGAATTTTTCATTATAGAACTTGGCTTGTATATTCCAATCATGGGCTTCCTCAAAATGCCCTAGGTCTTCGTGAGCAAGCGAGTTGGATGCACACCCACTAGTTTTCTTTTGTTGAGCATTCATAGCTCTAGTGCATCCGTTGCATGGCAATCCCTACTCCTCATGTTGACATCAATTGATGGGCATCTCCATAGCCCGTTGATTATCCTCGTCAATATGAGACTTTCTCCTTTTTTGTCTTCTCCATACAATCCCATCATCATATTCTATTCCACCTATAGTGCTATATCCATGGCTTGCGCTCATATATTGCGTGAGGGTTGAAAAAGCTGAAGCGCGTTAAAAAGTATGAAACAATTGCTTGGCTTGTCATCAGGGGTATAGAAGTTGCGAACATCTTTGTGTGACGAAAATGAAGCATGGCCTAACTATATGTTTTTGTAGGGATGAACTTTCTTTGGCCATGTTATTTTGAGATGACATAATTGCTTGATTAGTATGCTTGAAGTATTATTATTTTTATGTCAATATGAACTTTTGTCTTGAATCTTTCGGATCTGAATATTCATATCACAATTAAGAAGATTTACATTGAAATTATGCCAAAGTATCACTCCGCATCAAAAATTCTTTTTATCATTTACCTACTCGAGGACGAGAGAATTAAGCTTGGGGATGCTTGATCGTCTCCAACATATCTATAATTTTGATTGCTCCATGCTACTTTATCTACTGTTTTAGGCAATATTGGGCTTTATTATCCACTTTTATATTATTTTTGGGACTAACCTATTAACCGGAGGCCCAGCCCAGATTCTTTGTTTTATGCCTATTTCGGTGTTTCAAGGAAAAGGAATATCGACGGAGTCAAAGCGGAACGAAATCAACTAGAGAGTTATTTTGGAAGGAAACCCACGATGGACTTGGATCCCACGTCGAAGATACGGGAGGTGCTCACGAGGGTGGGGGTGCGCCCTCCCCTAAGCGCGCCCCTGTCTTGTGGGGCCCCGTAGCTCCATCGATGTTCTCCCTGCACCCATATATACCTCGTGCCCTAAAACTTCCGAGCAGAAAATAGATCGGGAGTTCCGCCGCAAGCCTCTGTAGCCACCAAAACCAATCGGGACCACGTTCCGCACCTGCCGAGGGGGATCCCATCACCGAAGGCCATCTTCATCATCCGGCGCTATCCATGACGAGGAGGAGTAGTTCACCTTGGGGCTGAGGGTATGTACCAAGAGCTATGTGTTTGATCTCTCTCGTGTTCTCTCTCGTGTTCCATCTATGGCACGATCTTGATGTATCCCGAGCTTTGCTATTGTAGTTGGATCTTATGATGTTTCTCCCCCTCTACTCTCTTGTGATGAATTGAGTTTCCCCTTTTGAAGTTATCTTATTGGATTGAGTCTTTTATGAACACTTGATGTATGTCTTGCGTGGGATAACCGTGGTGACAATGGGTTATTCTATTGATCCACTTGATGTATGTGTTGGTGATCAACTTGCGGGTTTCGTGACACTTGGGAACCTATGCATAGGGGTTGGCACACGTTCTTGACTCTCCGGTAGAGGCTTTGGGGCACTCTTTGAAGTACTTTTATGTTGGTTGGATGAATCTGAGATTGTGTGATGCATATCGTATAATCATGCCCACGGATACTTGAGGTGACAATGGAGTATCTAGGTGACATTAGGGTTTTGGTTGATTTGTATCTTAAGGTGTTATTCTAGTACGAACTCTTTTATAGATCGATCCGAAAGAATAGCTTTGTGGTGGTTTCATACCCGACCATAATCTCTACGTTTGTTCTCCGCTATTAGAGGCTTCGGAGTGACTCTTTGTTGCATGTTGAGGGCTTGTCATATTATCTATCTATGTTATTATTGTTGAGAGAACTTGCACTAGCGAAAGTATGAACCCTAGGCCTTGTTTCCTATCATTGCAATACCGTTTACGCTCACTTTTACCACTTGTTACCTTGCTGTTTTTATATTTTCAGATTACAAAAACCTATATCTACTATCTATTTTGCACTTGTATCACCATCTCTTTGCCGAACTAGTGCACCTATACAATCTACCATTGTATTGGGTGTGTTGGGGACACAAGAGACTTTTTGTTATTTGGTTGTAGGGTTGTTTGAGAGAGACCATCTTCATCCTACGCCTCCTACGGATTTATAAACCTTAGGTCATCCACTTGAGGGAAATTTGCTACTGTCCTACAAACCTGTGCACTTGCAGGCCCAACAACGTCTACAAGACGAACGTTGTGTAGTAGACATCAAGCACCTGCTCCCGCACCGGCTCCCGCACCTGCTCCCGCACCGGCTCTCGCACCGACTCCCGCACCAACTCCCGCACCGGACGTGCTCGGTGGTGCCTCGTCTTTGGTTGAGCTCGACGTCCTCACGGTATCTGTCACACCGGGCCCCTTCAATATAAATGTATAATCTCCCATTTTCGTTGCCTTTCGGATGTCTCACGTCGCAGACTTTTCTTTGCAGGCCGACGAAACCCCGTGCACCATATTGTATAGCATCGGCGACCAGAAGTTGGACGTGGGGAAGGCGACAATAATGGAGCCAAAGGAACCATTGTTCCATAGCCGGCCGATCCCCCCGAACATCTTCAAGGTTTCCGTGGCCAGTGTCAAACCGGGCCATGAGAATTTGCCTCCTCTAATACTAGTGGGGGATGACGACGAGACCCCGCGGCGGCTTGGTGATTGTTGAAATGGGTGGGTCCTGTTGTGGCCAAAGAGTCTGCTTCCGTGCGAGGCGGCGGGAGCACACCCACGAGCACGCAGCCTCGGCAAGGTATGAACATCAACACCCCACCTACCCAATTAGCGTCGGGTGTCGGGTTGGGTGATAGCGGATGGGGTAAGGAGGAGGCTCCATTAGTTGCTAATGACGTCGCCATGGATGAGGATGAGGATGACGATGGCGCTGAACAGTATGTCTATCTTGGCGCCTCCTCGAGGTTTGGCGTCATGAGTCGGTGCACGAATTACCATCTCAGCGTATTCGGGCGACCTTCCGGTAGTAAAGAAGTCTAGGAAGAGAGCGAGGAAAGGCAAAAAAGTTGATTCTATGATCCAACCGCCTCAGCAGCCTCGGCTTCAGGACCGTATAGATATTCCTGATGCGGATAAATGGCATATCCCCGGTCAACCAATCCTACCTGCAACAACGCTACAGGCCAGATTCGGCGATCTAAGGAGACTTCATGACGATGTGTTGCGGGTAGAGAAAGGCCTCATCACCTTGAAAGATCCAGGATACCCACTCTACATGGTTAACATTCCGCGGCAAATGTCGTACGTCGATAGCTTCCGCGCGGATAAGTTCTTCCTCCGATTCGATTACATATTCGACATGTTTCACGTGAAGAAGCTGGATTTTACGTTTGTCCTCCTTTATGCCTTGCACATGAACTACATCATTGGGGTTGCACAGATACGTCATATCTGTGTTGCTGACCCATACTACATGCACGAGGGCTTCTTGGGAGTCTGCGCAAAGCACCGTGAATACGCGAGGGATTACATCGTTAGTTTCATGCTCGCGAATAAGGACAAGGAGGCGATTCTCGTGCCTTATCATCCCGTGTAAGTCATCCGCGCTGCTATCCTTCCTTTGATTTCAATAATTCATTTGCACGGTGGAGGCTAATTAATTTGAGGTGTACTTATTTTGCTTGTTGGCGGCGCGCCGTCCTCATCATCCTCTACCCCTGATTCTCCCACACGCTTTACTTGGACTCGTCGAATAACATTCACAAAAAGGATTACACCCACATCAAAGATGTTCTCGACAGTGCTATGTTTTACAACCAAGCAAGGGGTGGAGAGGTTAGGGACAAGAAGAGAAGGGGCAGCAAGGTCGCCTTCAGCCATAAGACCGACTTCTACTGCATCCAGCAACCGAACGATTCTCTTAATGATGGATTCTATGTCCTACACCACATGCTAGAGTACATACGGGATCACCAGAACCTTCGCATGTCACCTAGATCTGGCAATGCCCATATTCTGCAATGGGCAAAGGACATAGGAGATATCGAGGATCATCGACTTCGAGCTGAGTTCTATAACATCCAGCGCGAACTTGCCCAAATCATCATGAAGGAGGTCGTCGGAAAAACAGGGATGTTCTACGGAGAAGGACAAATGTTGCGGGAAGACGTCCAAACATGGATAGCCTCTCAGCGTCTCGACATGAAGCCTTTCACTAAGCTCAAGGACTATCTCCCTGACATGGATGGATGGCACGACATGGTGGAGTGATTGTCAATATATGACAATGTGTCCGTTTAGTCCATACTTTCTGTATGACAAAACTTTGAGTTATGCACGGTGAAACTTTATTTGTGATGTAATTAAACCGTCCTCCTCCTTGACTAGCAAAAATCACTCTAGTTAGGGAATTTTGGGTACGATGAACTTTGTTATTTATGATTATGATATGTTGTTTCTATTTTTGCCAAGTCTGTCTCTTTCTGTTGCTCAACTATATATGTTGCATATCATCGACTCATGTGACGATGCAGGTGCATAGATCATAGATGGCGAAGAAGTGCTACGCCAGGAGTATATATACGACAAGTGGCCGGAGTGTCAGGCCCAGGTGTACCGGTTTCCGGTTTTCGAGCGACAAGCAGTAGTTAGTTTAGGTTCACGCTAATGCGAGAGACGGATACGAACTCATGTACTCAAAGTGATAGCTCTTCTCGCGTATATCATTGTTTAGATGGATGACGATGTATTTGCAAGTCATCGAGACTTGTATCGCTATTTGTGAGATTGATGACGAGAGACCGCTTTGTGTTGGATGATGATTATGATGATGACATGATTTGATGAGACTAATTGTATGTATATGCTATGATTACATTTGTATGTGTATGATATGCTAAAGATTATTGTATAAAGCTTATTCAAATACAAAACAAATACAAAACAAATATGCAGGAAAAAAAACTAATAAAACTAGTAGTAGCGAGGGAGGAATTTAGCGATGGCGTCGCCTTACGATAGCACTTCCACATAAACAATGCTGAAGATAATATCAGTAGCGCCCTTTTCTAAAGAGCGCTACAGCTATTCATGTATAGCAGTAGCATGGGACAACAGGCACTACTGCTATACATTAGCTGTAGCGCCTTATTAGTAGCACTGATCCCCACGCTACTAAGAGGCCCAAAACCCGCGCTGCTACTAGGCTTTTCCCTAGTAGTGAAGCGTTATATTGCGCAAATGAACTTGTTTCATATTACAGGATAAAATGAGTGCATTCACTCAAAAATTACATCCTTAGCACATTGCTCCGCCACAAGCGGAGCCCTTGAGTTTCTTGTCATAATACTTTTCGGGCCGGCGGTGCTCCTTGCCCTTCGGTGGCCCCTCCGTCATCAGCTTCTCGGCATCTATCTTCGCCCAATGCACTTTTGCACGGGCGAAGGCCATTCGCGCACCTTCAATGCAAACCGACCACTTTATGACTTCAAGTTGTGGGCAGGCACTTGCAAGCCGCTTCACGAGACCGAAGTAGCTGCTGGGCATAGGCTCGGCAGGCCACAGCTGGGCTATGAGTTCCTTCATGGCCAGTTCGGCTCCCTTGTGCAGCTCGACCAGTTGCTTGAGCTGGTCGCTCAAGGGCATCGGATGTTCTGTCCCAAGATATTGGGACCAGAACAACTTCTCCGTTGAGCTCCTTCTTGGCTCGATAGAATTCATGACATCAAATATCTTTGCGGCCAGATCATGACGCTCTGGAGAACTCCAAATTCGGGTAAGTAAAAGGAAAGTCTCCTTCACATGCTTGCTTTGCATAATGAATGCCTTACCCGCCGCAATCTTCTTGGCTGCCTGAATCTCCTGGAGGGCCTTTTGGGCTTCGGCTTTGGCATCTTGTGCGCTCTCGAGGGCCTTAGCAAGCTCGGACTCTTGAGTCTTAGAGTCACGCTCCAAGGACTCGTACTTTTGGGCAAAATCCTGGAGCTCTTGTTGGATCTCATCGACCCGGGCCACTTGGTTCTCGCGCTCGGCGCGTTCCTTGGCCGCTTTGTCTTTGGCCTCGGCCAGCGCCTTCTTAGGGGCCGCCACTTCGGTCGTGGCCCCTACCAAAGTTTATGACGCTTCTATCAGCGGATACCATTTTTTCCTTTATAAATATACAGATGGGGTATTGTGCACCTTGACTTTCCTCGAGCTGCCTCTGCACGAGGCAGAGCTCTCCCTCGGTCCGCTCTAGGTCCCGCTTCAATCCGGAGACCTCCGCTGTACACGGACCAGCGGCCAGCAGCGATGCCTGCTTATTCACATAGACAACATATGTTAGACTCCTGCGAACGTTATTTGATCCTCTATTTGGCTTTTCTTTCCAAACACCAAACAGAGCATCAGGGGCTACTGTCTATACTGTGATATTTTCTTATCAAAGCCTATTAGGAGGCTAGCGCAGGCTTCGGTCAATCCGCTTTTGGCGGACTGGACCTTCTCAATCATCGTACTCATAAGAGTATGATGTTCTTCATCAATGGAAGCGCCGCAAAGCCCTTCCAGCAAGTTGTCCAATGCCTCTGGATGGACAGAGGTCATCAGTACAGGCGGCTCGCCCCCCTTAGAGAGAGGCTACCTACCTGAATCCGGAACCACTGGGGTTTCCGGAGCCATATTCGGCTGGGGGCCGAACTTGCTACGGCCCCCATTATTGGAGTCTGTGGGGGTCTTCCCCCCCACGTGCCCGGCGACTGGGATTTCGCTTGGGGGCGTATCCGGAACTGTCTCCCCTTGGCCCGGTATCCTTTGAGACAACACCTGGTGTCGTCCGCGGGCCTAGGGGAGGAGGCTGTCGGGAGTGAATCACTGTTCATCACCGATGGGTCCAGAGACCCCTCCGAAGAGGAGGATACCTTGATGTGGGATTTGGCCGGACTGTAGGTGCACGTTCAACATAATAAGAAGTGATAAAGCGTACATACCGAAAGTACTATTGTGTCCGGATACTTACGACTTAGCCAGGGGCTTGACCCTGGGCTCCCACTCCTCGTAGCTGTAGGTGGCTGCGGTGGTGTGGTCCGGAAAGAAGGTTTTTCCCTTCTTGGACACCTCGGCCTCCCCATGTGGGGCAGCCTTTCTCTTCTTTCTCCCACCGATAGGGGAGGGAGGGATTTCTTCGTCCTCCTCCTCGTCTTTGGAGGAGGAGGGCATCTCGACGTCGTCGGACGTTACGTCCGACGTAACCTTGCGCCGGAGACCTTCTCGGGTCCCCGTGGCCTTTTTCTTGGCCTTCTTCTCCGGCACCTCATAGGGCGCCGGAAACGGCATTTCGTCAGAAGAGGCGATTCTGGATCTTCAGGTAGCGGAGCTCGGTGCTCGGTAGTCAATCTGCTCCGCTATCGCAACCCAGGCCTGTAAAATCAGCATCGAGGTTTAGGTACCTCCCGCGGATGTGTTGGTAAAGGGCATATCTTGCAAAGTATGAAAACTTACCGGATTGGCTGGGCGCTTTGCGCTGAGTCCGCGATCTTCATTTATGGGCGGTGGTACCTCGGTGGCCTTGAAGAGCACCTTCCAGACGTATTCGTGTGTCGTGCCAAAGAGCTCTTGCAGCGTCTGGTGTTCGGCCGGGTCGAACTCCCACGGTTTGCAAACCCGTCTCTGACACGGAAGGATCCGGCGGAGGAGCATAACCTGGACTATGTTTTTTTGACAGAAAGACTGTAAGGGAACCCCTACAGTATAATTGGTGCAACAAACCCAAATTGCAAGTACCATGCCTTGAACCTGGGTGGGTGAAAAGGCATCAGCCCCTTCCCACCACTTGGCTATGCCTTAGTCTGCAACCTGGACTATGTTGACAAGCTTGATTTTCTTGCTTATCATATTCTAGACGCAGGTCTGAAGTCCGGTCAGCTCTTCCGCTGAGCCCCAGGCTAAGCCCTTCTCTTTCCAGGAGGTGTGCCACATGGGGACGCCGGATTGAAATTCGGGGGTCGCCACCCAGTTGGCGCCGCGTGGCCCGGTGATGTAGAACCATCCCGGTTGCCACCCCTTCACGGTCTCCACAAAGGAGCCTTCGGGCCAGGTGACATTGGGCATCTTGCCCACCATGGCGCCCCCGCACTCCGCTTGTTGGCCACCCACCACCTTTGGCTTCACGTTGAAGGTCTTTAGCCATAGGCCAAAGTGGGGCGTAATACGAAGGAAGGCCTCGCACACGACGATGAACACCGAGATGTTGAGGATGAAGTTGGGGGGCCAGATCATGGAAATCCAGCCTGTAGTAGAACATTAGTCCGCGGACAAATGGGTGGAGGGGGAATCCCAGCCTGTGGACGAAGTCAGAAAGGAATACTACCCTTTCCTGGGGTTTCGGGGTAGGGATGATCTGCCCTTCGGCTGGAAGCCGATGCGCAATATTTGCGGACAGGTATCCGGCCTCCCGAAGCTTCGTGATGTCCTTCTCCGTAATGGACGAGGCCATCCACTTGCCTCCTGCTCCGGACATGCTCGGAATGACTTTGCGGAGAAGGTGAAAGCTTGGGCGTTGGAGCTCGAGAATGGATGAGCAGAGGAAGAAGAAGGCGTGGGTGAAAACGGGGAATCCTTATCTCCTT
This sequence comes from Aegilops speltoides, assembly GCA_021437245.1. Lineage (NCBI taxonomy): Eukaryota > Viridiplantae > Streptophyta > Magnoliopsida > Poales > Poaceae > Aegilops > Aegilops speltoides. The sequence continues at coordinate 498,502,620 of CM038144.1, read as the reverse complement.
ATAAAGGCGGTAGAAAATATGCGCCTCCCCACTTGCCCTGTAAACTCGCTTATTCCCCAAGCGCCGTGTTGATGGCGCGGTTGGGTTACCCACATCCGTATTGATGAGAATCCCGTGATAAGGGGACATGATCTCTACTTCGACAAGACGTGCCAATGAAACCGCCTTGCAAGATGTGCAGTAGCAGGTTGGAAAACAGTTCGAATAATGACCGGGCCGCGTCGTGATGTCACGCTATGAAAAAAGTTGTCAGCAGATTAGACTCGTGGAATATTTTACTCTCTACGGGGGTATGTGGAATTTTTTTTGCAGAGCCGGACACGATTCTTGTGCTCAAGATCTTCTTTGGAGTATTTGGAGAAGGAACCCGCCTTGCAATGCCAAAGACAATCTACGCGTCGGACTCATCTTCATTGAAGCCTGGTTCAGGGGCTACTGAGGGAGTCCAGGATTAGGGGGTCCTCGGATAGCCGGACTATATGCTTATGTCGGACTATTGGACTATGAAGATACAAGATTCAAGACTTCGTCCCATGTCCGGGTGGGACTCTCCTTTGCGTGGAAGGCAAGCTTGGCAATTCGGATATGTAGATTTCCTTCTCTGTAACCGACTCTGTGTAACCCTAGCCCCCTCCGGTGTCTATATAAACCGGAGGGTTTAGTCTGTAGGACAACAACAATCAATCATAGGCTAGCTTCTAGGGTTTAGCCTCTACGATCTTGTTGTAGATCAACTCTTGTAATACTCATATCATCAAGATTAATCAAGCAGGAAGTAGGGTATTACCTCCATAGAGAGGGACCGAACCTGGGTAAACATTGTGTCCCCCGCCTCTTGTTACCATTAGCCTTAGACGCACAGTTCAGGACCACATACCCGAGATCCGTCGGTTTTGACACCGAAATCTCCCAACCGTGCCCCTAAGCCACCGGCGCACAGAAGCGAGATCGCACCGATGGCGAGAAAACGGGCCGTTCGGTAGCGAGATCGCATGACGACGGCATGCCAGAAGATCGGGCCACTTTGCCACTCGCCCGCCTAGCCTCTAAGGTCCTTGAAAGGCTGCTGAGGATGCCACATGGTGTTCCGGCTCCCAACCGCTCCCCTAAGCCTCCGCAGCACGAAGGCAAGATTGCACCGATGGCCAGAAAATAGGCCGTTCGATAGCGAGGTCGCATGACGTCGGCATACCGAAAGGTCGGGCCACTTTGCCGCCCACCTGCCTAGCCTCTAAGGTCCCCAACAGGCTTCTGAGGATGCCACATGGTGTTCCGGCTCCCAAACGTGCCCCTAAGCCGTGGCCGCAAGGAGGCGAGATCGCACCGATGGCCAGAAAATGGGTCGTTCGATAGCGAGCTCACATGACGACGGCATACTGGAAGATCGGGCCGCTTTGCCGCCCGCCCGCCTGGCCTCTAAGGTCCCTGATAGGCTTCTGAGGACACCACATGGTATTCTGGCTCCCAAACGCACCCCTAAGCCGCGTCCATCCGCAGGCGAGATCGCACCGATGGCTAGAAAATAGGTCGTTCAGTAGCGAGATCGCATTACGACGGCATACTGGAAGATCGGGCCGCTTTGCCGCTCGTCCGCCTTTCCTCTAAGGTCCTCGACTGCCTTCTGAGGACACCACATGGTGTTCCGGCTCCCAACCGTGCCCCTAAGCTGCCGCCGCATGGAGGCGAGATCGCACCGATGGCCAGAAAACGGGCGTTCGATAGCGAGATCGCATGACGACGGCATACCAGAAGATCGGGCTGCTTTGCCGCCCGCCCGCCTTGCCTCTAAGGTCCCTGACAGGCTGCTGACGATGCCACACCGTGTTTTGGCTCCCAACCACGGACCTAAGCCATCACCACATGGAGGCAAGATCGCACCGATTGCTAGAAAACGGGCCGTTCGGTAGCAAGATCGCATGACGACGGCATACTGGAAGATCGGGCCGCTTTGCCGCCCGCCCGCATGGCTTCTAAGGTCTCCGACAGGCTGCTGAGGATGCCACACAAAGTTCCAGCTCCCAACCGCGCCCCTAAGCTGCCGCCACACGGAGGCGAGATCGCACCGATGGCCAGAAAACGGGCTGTTCGGTAGCGAGATCGCATGATGATGGCATACCGGAAGATCTGGCTGCTTTGCCACCCGCCCGCCTGGCCTCTAAGGCCACCGACAGGCTGTTGAGGATGCCACAGGGTGTTCCAGCTCCCAACTGCTCCCCTAAGCCACCACCGCACGGAGACGAGATCGCACCGATGGCCAAAAAATAGGTCGTTCGATAGCGAGATCGCATGACGGCGGCATACCGGAAGGTCGGGCCACTTTGCCACACGCACACCTGGCCTCGAAGGTCCCCGACAGGCTGGTAAGGATGCCACATGTTGTTCCGGCTCCCAACCGTGCCCCAACGCCACCGCCGCTCGGAGGCGAGATTGCATCGATGGCCATAAAATGGGCCGTTCGATAGCAAGATCGCATGACGACGGCATACCGGAAGATCGGGCCGCTTTGCCGCCGTCCCGCCTATCCTCTAAGGTCCTCGACAGGCTGCTGAGGATGCCACATGGTGTTTGATCTCCCAACTGCACCCCTAAGCCACCGTCGCAGGGAGGCGAGATCGCATCGATGGCCAGAAAACGGGTCGTTCGATAGCGAGATCGCATGACGACCGCATACCGGAAGATCGGGCCGCTTTGCCGCATGCCCGCCTGGCCGCTAAGGTCCCCGACAGGCTGCTGAGGATGCCACATGGTGTTCCGACTCCCAACCGCACCCCTAAGCCACCGCCACATGGAGGCAAGATCGCACCGATGGCTAGAAAATGGGCCGTTCGGTAACGAGATTGCATGACGACGGCATACCGGAAGATCGCGCCACTTTGCCGCCCGCCTGGCTGGCCTCTAAGGTCCCCAATAGGCTGCTGAGGATGCGACATGGTGTTCCGACTCCCAACCATGCCCCTAATCCGCCACCGTACAGAGGCGAGATCGTACCGATGGCTAGAAAATGGGCCGATCGGTAGCGAGATCGCATGACGACGGCATACCGGAAGATCGGGCTGCGTTGCTGAAATGACCCTGATTTTCCATGAAGGGAAAATCCACTGATTCGAGTTATAATGTGATAGTCCCAGGAGATCACTCCATCACATTATCATATATCAGTTGATATTACAGCCATACATCAAGAGATTACAAGTTACAAGGTATTACAACACTTGGCATCACACCTAATACATGGTCAATCTAGCAAAAACATATACAAGATGTCTTTGGGGTGAAAGCTCCTCCTTCAAGGATATCATTAGAGTTGGCGTAGAGTATCTGCTTGCGTAGAATTCATCTCGTAAACCAAACTTGAGCGTAGGCATGAGACCACCTAATCCTTCCAACCTTTACCTCACAGTAGGCCAGGAAATCTGCACACCGCCAGATGTGTGCAGGCCTTGGTCAGCACCGATGAGCTTTAGTGGAAAAGAGAAACAAAGGGATCTGGCGATCCTATTATTTGGCTATGGTTTTCCTATGCATGCATTATCAATATTATAATAATAGTTCATCAAGTTTTAATCCATCTCACCCACACACGTTCTCCCATCCCTAGGGTTCTTAGCAGTGCGGTTGTCAAGGTGGATAGGATAAACACATGCGAAAAGAGGTAGAGCCCGATGGTCATGGCGAGGGGACTCGCGGCCATGAGCTTAACCTACCCGAGTTGGCATCCTTCATTCTACGATCATCATATCCCGACTCGTCCACTAAGTTAGACCACAAAGGGTTCATTGTGTGCGGGTGATATCCGCACCAATGTTCAGTCCACAATAGCCAGGTCCAAGGGCCGAATCAGATTATTAGTAATTGTAGTATGTCGGAGACAACTAAAAGCAAGGGAGCGAGTTATGCTCACCATTACGGCCACGGTGGGGTGAACCCACGGCCGAAATGGTCGAACGAGGTACGATCAATCGACCGGCTCGAAGGCGCGGTCCTCAGACAATTAAACTCAAATACACAAGATACAAAGTCGCAAACACAAAGGCAAATGGAGTAGCACATATCTATAGCGAGGGGGATAGGTAGACCTGCACAAGGGCACGGTGCAGACACATATAGATAGATCAAGATCATGTATGATAGTGTATGAACATCGTATAAGAAAGATCAGGAAGGGGCTTTCGTCAATGTCGGGAATGACGTTCGACTAGGATTTCACTTTGCGGCAAAGATGTGGAGGGCCAAGGGCTGTTGTAACTTGTCCCAGAGGGTTGTGGCTTCTTCTGGCCAGCTGAGGTCAGCTACGGCCTGTCGTGTAGCTGTGGCTCGCTACGGCTCGTTGTGGCTGGCCGCGGCTGGCTACAAGTGGCTATGGTTGGCCGAGGCTGGCTATGGCTGGCCGGGCATGGCAGCGACTGCCGGGAGGTGGCTACTGCTGTCGGAGACAGTAAGGGTTAGCGAAGAAAGTGTCCAGCAAGATGGTGGGGTCACTCACACGTCCAAGAGAGGGGGCATGGTCTCAGTTTCGTGTTTTGTCGCGTGAAATGGGCATGTGGGGATGAGTCCATGGTGTAGAGCTCGATTTTAGAAAAATGTGGGAACTAGTTTCGCATTTTTCTGAGGTCGTATGAATTTTCTATGAATTCCCGAAGTTTAATCCATTTTCTAAAAAAGAAAAAGGATTGAATTATTAGGGGCTGACACGTGGCACTTTCTGATTGGCTGGGATAGTCACAGTGCCTGACAGGTGGGTCCCGTCGGCACGGGTCACTAACAGGTTAGCCCAGTCAATAGTCAACGTTCACCGGTAAATGGTTAACCCTGACTGGGCTCGGTCTGGGCCCGATGGGCCGGGTTAGGGCTGGACATGGGCCGGGTTGGGCCGGCCCGGCCCGGACACGTGTCGGCTGGCTAGGCAGTCCGCGTGGCGGCGCTAGGCTCTTACTAGGCTAGGGTCCACGAGTGTGCCATGGGCGTGGCTCACGGTGGACAACGCTGTGCGGGTCCGGTGGACAACGCTGTGCGGGTCCAGTGGACCGTCCCCTTGGTCCACAATGGACCAGTTCCATTCCTCCTTCTCCTTCACTGGCTTACGGTGGATCCGGTCCACAACTCTACTCCAACTACTCCCTCCCCTTCTGTTGGGGAACGTAGTAATTTCAAAAAATTTCCTACGCACACGCAAGATCATGGTGATGAATAGCAACAAGAGGGGAGAGTGTTGTCCACGTACCCTCGTGAGACCCGGCGAAGCGATCTGGCGTAGAGGAAGTAGTCGTCGTTCTCCTCGCGATCCGACCGATCCGGCGCCGTTACTCGGCGCCCCGAGTTCTTGACACGTCAGCTCGATGGCGTCCCTCGTACTCCGATCCAGCCGAGTGTCGAGGAGAGTTTCGTCGGACGACGGCGTGGTGGCGATCTTGATGTTTCACGGCGCGAGGCTTCGCCTAAGCTTGACAGTATGATCGAGGTGGAATATGGTGGAGGGGGCACCGCACACGGCTAAGGAACGATCCGTAGATCAAACTTGTGTGTTCTAGGGTGCCCCCTGCCCGTATATAAAGGAGGGAGGGGGAGTGCGGCCGGCCTAGAGGAGGCTGCGGAGGAGTCCTACTCCCAGGAGTAGGACTCCCCCTTCCTAGTTGGAATAGGATTGGGGAGGGAAGAGGAAGAGGCGCCGCCCCCTCCCTGTCCTATTCGGACTGGGGGGAGGGCGCCACCACCTGGCCGGCCCTCCTCTTCTCCTCGAGGCCCACTAAGGCCCATTTACCTCCGGGGTTCAGTAACCTCTGTTTTCACCCGAACCATTCGAACTCCAAACATAGGCTTCCAATATATCAATCTTTATGTCTCGACCATTTCGAGACTCCTCGTCATGTCCGTGATCATATCCGGACTCGAACTTCTTCGGTACATCAAAATACATAAACTCATAATAACCGCCATCGAAACCTTAAGCGTGCGGACCCTACGGTTCGAGAACAATGTAGACATGACCTAGAACTTTTCTCGGTCAATAACCAACAGCGGACCTGGATGCCCATATTGGTTCCTACATATTCTCTGAAGATCTTTATCGGTCGGACCGCATAACAACATCGTTGTTCCTTTGTCATCGGTATGTTACTTGCCCGAGATTCGATCGTCGGTATCAATACCTAGTTCAATCTCGTTACGGCAAGTCTCTTTACTCGTTCCGTAATACATCATCTCACAGCTAACTCATTAGTTGTAATGCTTGCAAGGCTTGATGATGTGTATTACCGAGAGGGCCGAGAGATACCTCTCCGACAATCGGAGTGACAAAACCTAATCTCGAAATCGCCAACCCAACATCGCCTTTGGAGACACCTGTAGTACTCCTTTATAATCACCCGATTCGTTGTGACGTTTGGTAGCACCAAAGTGTTCCTCCGGTAAACAGGAGTTGCATAATCTCATAGTTATAGGAACATGTATAAGTCATGGATAAAAGCAGTAGCAACATACTCAGCGATCGTGTGCTAAGCTAATGGAATGGGTCATGTCAATCGATCATTCTACTAATGATGTGACCTTGTTAATCAAATAACAACTCTTTGTTCATGGTTAGGAAACATAACCATCTTTGATTAACAAGCTAGTCTAGTAGAGGCATACTAGTGACATGTTGTTTGTTTATTCATTCACACATGTATCATGTTTCCGGTTAATACAATTCTAGCATGAATGATAAACATTTATCATGAAATAAGGAAATAAATAATAACTTTATTATTGCCTCTAGGGCATATTTCCTTGATCTCCCACTTGCACTAGAGTCAATAATCTAGATTACATAGTAATGATTCTAACACCCATGGAGTCTTGGTGCTGATCATGTTTTGCTCGTGGAAGAGGCTTAGTCAGCGGTTCTGCGACATTTAGATCCGTATGTATCTTGCAAATCTCTATGTCTCCCACGGACTAAGTCCGGATGGAATTGAAGCGTCTCTTGATGTGCTTGGTCCTCTTGTGAAATCTGGATTCCTTTGCTAAGGCAATTGCTCGATATTGTCACGAAGATTTTCATTGGACCCGATGCACTAGGTATGACACCTAGATCGGATATGAACTCCTTCATCTAGACTCCTTCATTAGCTGCTTCAAGCTGCTATGTACTCCGCTTCACATGTAGATCCCGCTGACGCTTTGTTTAGAACTGCACCAACCGACAGCTCCTCCGTTTAATGTAAATACGTATCCGGTCTGCGATTTAGAATCGTCCGGATCAGTGTCAAAGCTTGCATCAACGTAACCGTTTACGATGAGTTCTTTGTCACCTCCATATACGAGAAACATATCCTTAGTCCTTTTCAGGTATTTCAGGATGTTCTTGACCGCTGTCCAGTGATCCACTCCTGGATTACTTTGGTACCTCCCTGCTAAACTTATAGCAAGCCACACATCAGTCCGGTACACAGCATTGCATACATGATAGAGCCTATGGCTGAAGCATAGGAACATCTTTCATTTTCTCTCTATCTTCTGCAGTGGTCGGGCATTGAGTCTTACTCAACTTCACACCTTGTAACACAGGCAAGAACCCTTTCTTTGCTTGATCCATTTTGAACTTCTTCAAAATTTTGTCAAGGTATGTGCTTTGTGAAAGTCCAATCAAGCGTCTTGATCTATCTCTATAGATCTTAATGCCCAATATGTAAGCAGCTTCACCGAGGTCTTTCATTGAAAAACTCTTATTCAAGTATCCCTTTATGCTATCCAGAAATTCTATATCATTTCCTATTAGCAATATGTCATCTACATATAATATCGAAATGCTCTGAGCTCCCACTCACTTTCTTGTAAATACAGGCTTCTCCAAAAGTCTCAGACAAACCCAAATGCTTTGATCACATTATCAAAGCGTTTATTCCAACTCGAGATGCTTGCACCAGTCCATAAATGGATCGCTGGAGCTTGCACACTTTGTTAGCTCCTTTGGATCGATAAAGCCTTCGGTTGCATCATATACAACTCTTCTTCCGTAAATCCATTCAGAATGCAGTCTTTACATCCATTTGCCAAATTTCATAATCATAAAATCGGCAATTGCTAACATGATTCGGACGGACTTAAGCATCGCTACGGGTGAGAAGGTCTCATCGTAGTCAATCCCTTGAACTTGTCGAAAACCCTTTGCGACAAGTCGAGCTTTGTAAACGATAACATTACCGTCGTCGTCGGTCTTCTTCTTGAAGATCCACTTGTTTTCTATTGCTTGCCGACCCTCGGGCAAGTCAACCAAAGTCCATACTTTGTTTTCATACATGGATCCCATCTCGATTTCATAGCTTCAAGCCATTTTGCGGAATCTGGGCTCACCATTGCTTCTTCATAGTTCGTAGGTTCATCATGATCTAGTAGCATGATTTCCGAACAGGATTGCCGTACCACTCAGTGCGGATCTTACTCTGGTTGATCTCGAGGTTACGTAGTAACTTGATCTGAAGTTTCATGATCAACATCATCAACTTCCTCACTACTTGGTGTAGGCGTCTCGAAACCGATTTCGACGAACTACTTTCAAGTAAGGGAGAAGGTACTATTACCTCATCAAGTTCCACTTTCCTCCCACTCACTTCTTTCGAGAGAAACTCCTTCTCTAGAAAGGATCCATTCTTAACAACGAATGTCTTGCCTTCGGATCTGTGATAGAAGGTGTACCCAACTGTCTCCTTTGGGTATCCTATGAAGACACATTTCTCCGATTTGGGTTCGAGCTTATCAGTTGAAGTTTTTCACATAAGCATCGCATCCCCAAACTTTAAGAAACGACAACTTTGGTTTCTTGCCAAACCACAGTTCATAAGGTGTCGTCTCAACGGATTTCGACGGTGTTCTATTCAGTGTGAATGCAGCCGTCTCTAGAGCATAACCCCAAAACGATAGCGGTAAATCTGTAAGAGACATCATAGATCGCACCATATCTAGTAAAGTGCGATTCGGACGTTCGGACACACCATTACGCTATGGTGTTCGGGTGGCGTGAGTTCTTGAAACTATTCCGCATTGTTTCAAATGTAGACCAAACTCGTAACTCAAATATTCACCTCCACGATCAGATCGTAGAAATTTGATTTTCTTGTTACGATGATTTTCAACTTCACTCTGAAATTCTTTGAACTTTTCAAATGTTTCAGACTTATGTTTCATTAAGTAGATATACCCATATCTGCTTAAGTCATCTGTGAAGGTGAGAAAATAACGATATCCGCCACGAGCCTCAATATTCATCGGACCACATACATCTGTATGTATGATTTCCAAAAATCTGTTGCTCTCTCCATAGTACCGAGAACGGGTTCTATTCATCTTGCCCATGAGGCACGGTTCGCAGTGCCAAGTGATTCATAATCAAGTGACTCCAAAAGTCCATCGGTATGGAGTTTCTTCATGCGCTTTACACCGATATGACCTAAGCGGCGATTGCCACAAATAAGTTGCACTATCATAAACAACTCTGCATCTTTTGGTTTCAACATTATGAATATGTGTATCACTACTATCGAGATTCATCAAAATAGACCATTCCTCAAGGGTGCATGACCATAAAAGATATTACTCATATAAATAGAACAACCATTATTCTCGATTTAAATGAATAACCGTCTCGCATTAAACAAGATCCAGATATAATGTTCATGCTCAACGCAGCACCAAATAACAATTATTTAGGTCTAAAACTAATCCGAAGGTAGATGTAGAGGTAGCGTGCCGACCGCGATCACATCGACTTTGGAACCATTTCCCACGCGCATCGTCACCTCGTCCTTTGCCGTGTTAAGCAATCCGTAGTCCCTATTTGAGTTGCAAATATTAGCAATGAACCAAGATCAAATACCTGTGTGCTCTGCGAGCTCTAGTAAGGTACACATCAATAACATGTATATCACATATACCTTTGTTCACCTTGCCATCCTTCTTATCCGCCAAATACTTGGGGCAGTTCCGCTTCCAGTGACCAGTCTGCTTGCAGTAGAAGCACTCAGTTTCAGGCTTAGGTCCAGACTTGGGTTTCTTCTCTTGAGCAGCAACTTGCTTGCTGTTCTTCTTGAAGTTCCCCTTCTTCTTCCCTTTGCCTTTCTTCTTGAAACTAGTGGTCTTATTGACCATCAACACTTGATGCTCCTTCTTGATTTCTACCTCCAGCCTTTAGCATTGCGAAGAGCTCGAGCATAGTCTTTACTAACCCTTGCATATTATAGTTCATCACGAAGCCTTTGTAGCTTGGTGGCGGTGATTGAAGAATTCATCAATGACACAATCATCCGGAAGATTAACTCCCAATTGTGTCAAGTGATTGTAGTACCCGGACATTACGAGTATGTGCTCACTAATGTAACTGTTCTCCTCCATCTTGCAGCTATAGAACTTATTGGAGACTTCACATCTCTTAATCCGGGCATTCTGTTGGAATATCAACTTCAACTCTAGAATATCTCATATGCTCCATGACGTTCAAAACGTCGTTGAAGTCCCGTTCTAAGCCGTAAAGCATGGCACATTGAACTATAGAGTAGTCATCAGCTTTGCTCGCGAGACGTTCTTAACGTCGTCGGTTACATCAGCGAGCACTGGCACCCAGCGGTGCATCCAGGGCGTAACTCTTACGTGCAGCAATGAGGATAATCCTCGAGTTACGGACCCGATCCGTGTAATTGCTACCATCATCTTTCAACTTTGCTTTCTCAAGGAACGCATTAAAATTCAATGGAACAACAACGAGCCATCTATCTACAATCAAACATAAACAAGCAAGATACTATCGGTACTAAGTTCATGATAAATTTAAGTTCAATTAATCATATTACTTAAGAACTCCCACTTAGAAAGACATCTCTAGTCATCTAAGTGATCACGTGATCCAAATCAACTAAACCATAACCGATCATCACGTGAAATGGAGTAGTTTTCAATGGTGAACATCTTATGTTGATCATATCTACTATATGATTCACGCCGACCTTCGGTCTCCGTGTTCGAGGCCATATCTGCATATGCTAGGCTCGTCAAGTATAACCCGAGTATTCTGCGTGTGCAAAACTGGCTTGCACCCGTTGTAGATGGACGTGAGCTTATCACACCCGATCATCACGTGGTGTGCGGGCACGACGAACTTTGGCAGCGGTGCATACTGGGAGAACACTTCTTGATAATTTAGTGAGAGATCATCTTATAATGCTACCGTCAATCAAAGCAAGATAAGATGCATAAAGGATAAACATCACATGCAAATCAATATAAGTGATATGATATGGTCATCATCATCTTGTGCTTCGTGATCTTCATCTCCGCAGCACCACCATGATCACCATCGCCACCGGCGCGACACCTTGATCTTCATCGTAGCATCGTTGTCGTCTCGCCAATCTTATGCTTCTCGACTATCTCTACCGCTTAGTGATAAAGTAAAGCATTACGATGCGATGCATTGCATACAATAAAGCGACAACCATATGGCTCCTGCCGATTGCCGATAACCGGTTACAAAACATGATCATCTCATACAATAAAATATAGCATCACGTCTTGACCATATCACATCACAACATGCCCTGCAAAAACAAGTTAGGCGTCCTCTACTTTGTTGTTGCAAATTTTACGTGGCTGCTACGGGCTTTAAGCAAGAACCGTCTCACCTCGCATCAAAACCACAACGATACTTCGTCAAATAGACTCCGTTTAACCTTCTCAAGGACCGGCGTAGCCACACTCAGTTCAACTAAAGTGAGAGAGACAGCACCCACCAGTCACCTTTAAGCAACGAGTGCTCGTGGCGGTGAAACCAGTCTCGCGTAAGCGTCTGGCGTAATGTCGGTCTGGGCGCTTCATCTCACAATACCGCTGAACCAAAGTATGACATCTTTGGTAGGTAGTATGACTTGTATCGCCCACAACTCACTTGTGTTGTATTCGTGCAAAACATCAAACCATAAAAACCTAGGCTCTGATACCACTGTTGGGGAACGTAGTAATTTCAAAAAATTTCCTACGCACACGCAAGATCATGGTGATGAATAGCAACGAGAGGGGAGAGTGTTGTCCACGTACCCTCGTAGACCCGAAGCGGAAGCGATCACAATGTAGAGGAAGTAGTCGTCGTTCTCCTCGCGATCCGACCGATCCCGCGCCGTTACTCCGCGCCCCGAGTTCTTGACACACGTACAGCTCGATGGCGTCCCTCGTACTCGATCCAGCCGAGTGTCGAGGGAGAGTTTCGTCGACGACGGCGTGGTGACGATCTTGATGTTTCACCGGCGCGAGGCTTCGCCTAAGCTTCGCGACGGTATGATCGAGGTGGAATATGGTGGAGGGGCACCACACGGCTAAGGAACGATCCGTAGATCAAACTTGTGTGTTCTAGGGTGCCCCCTGCCCCTATATATAAAGGAGGGAGGGGGAGGTGCGGCCGGCCCAGAGGAGGCGCTGAGGAGTCCTACTCCCACCGAGTAGGACTCCCCCTAGTTGGAATAGGATTGGGGAGGGGAAGAGGAAAGGGGGCGCCGCCCCCTCCTGTCCTATTCGGACTGGGGGGAGAGGCGCGCCACCCCCGGCCGCCCCTCCTCTTCTCCCTCGAGGCCCACTAAGGCCCATTTACCTCCGGGGTTCCAACCTCCTGTTTTCACCCTAACCATTCCGAACTCAAACATAGGCTTCCAATATATCAATCTTTATGTCTCGACCATTTCGAGACTCCTCGTCATGTCCGTGATCACATCCGGGACTCCGAACTTCTTCGGTACATCAAAATACATAAACTCATAATAACTGTCATCGAAACCTTAAGCGTGCGGACCCTACGGTTCGAGAACAATGTAGACATGACCTAGAACTTTTCTCGGTCAATAACCAATAGCGGGACCTGGATGCCCTTATTGGTTCCTACATATTCTACGAAGATCTTTATCGGTCGGACCGCATAACAACATACGTTGTTCCCTTTGTCATCGGTATGTTACTTGCCCGAGATTCGATCGTCGGTATCCAATACCTAGTTCAATCTCGTTACCGCAAGTCTCTTTACTCGTTCCGTAATACATCATCTCACAGCTAACTCATTAGTTGTAATGCTTGCAAGGCTTGATGATGTGTATTACCGAGAGGGCCAGAGATACCTCTCCGACAATCGGAGTGACAAAACCTAATCTCGAAATCGCCAACCCAACATCGCCTTTGGAGACACTGTAGTACTCCTTTATAATCACCCGATTCGTTGTGACGTTTGGTAGCACCAAAGTGTTCCTCCGTAAACGGAGTTGCATAATCTCATAGTTATAGGAACATGTATAAGTCATGGATAAAAGCAGTAGCAACATACTCAGCGATCGTGTGCTAAGCTAATGGAATGGGTCATGTCAATCGATCATTCTACTAATGATGTGACCTTGTTAATCAAATAACAACTCTTTGTTCATGGTTAGGAAACATAACCATCTTTGATTAACAAGCTAGTCTAGTAGAGGCATACTAGTGACATGTTGTTTGTTTATTCATTCACACATGTATCATGTTTCCGGTTAATACAATTCTAGCATGAATGATAAACATTTATCATGAAATAAGGAAATAAATAATAACTTTATTATTGCCTCTAGGGCATATTTCCTTCACCTTCTCCTCTGTTTCTGGCGCGACGGAGGTCCTCCCGGCGGTGAGCTCGTGCGCCCGCTCTCCGTGGTGGCTCGGCAAGGCAGACGAGGGGTCTCTACAGCTTCGCGGGGCCCACGGAGGGCACGCTGGCTAGGTCAGGGCGGCGACTTGCGGCCTCAGGTGGCTGGCGCATGCAACGCGGCGGCGCGGAACGGTGTGGAGACAACGGCGGTGTGGTCACGGCACACTAGAGCCGAATAGGGGCTAGTGTACTATTGGCTCAGAGGTGAAGCTCGTCGGCACGACCATGCTGAGCGGGAAGGTCGGAGCTGGGCGGAACTGCTCTACGAGACGGTGGTGGCCATGGGGCTTCACCGTGCCGGCGAGGCCGGGTCAAGGGCAAGTTAGGGCTCCATCTGGCCAAAGGGTAGGTCTCACTGCATTCCCTGGTGGGGAGAACCAGGATCTATGGCTTGTGTTGACTCCACTGCTCCGAGGAGGTCGGAACGAGGCGGCGCCATGGGAGGTCTCGGCCATGGTGAGCAAGGCGGGCAGGGCCTGGTCACGCCGGCGTTCTGGAACGCTGGTGACTTGATTGGGATGGTGCGGTCCGTGTGTGCACGTGCAAGTGTCCAGGGGCCAAGGCGACGCTGGTCAGGGGACTACCTTCCCTACTAGCGTCTTAGGGCGGCCGGAACGCAGTTGCACCATCGCTGGGCTCGGCCATGGTGAGCACGTGCGGGAGCGGGGCTGCGGGGTGCCCATCGGCGATTGCAGTGGAGCTCCGACGAGGCGGTGCTGCTATCCATGGCGAGGTGACGGGATGGACGTCACGGGGCTGGGCAGGAGCTCGCAGCCAAGGCACAGCGGCGAACGTGTCGTAGCCAAAGGGCTTGGCGTGGACACTGCTGCAGCTTGGCTCCATGGTCAGCGAAACCAAAGTTGCGTGGTGTGTCAGTCTATCCAGAAATTATGTTTTTTGTGTAGTCGGTTTGAAACGGACTGAGAATGTTGTGAAAATATTTGCAATTGGCACAGCCGAGGTCGAGTCCCTCAAGGGCGCCCTTGCGAAAGCCAAGGAGGCAAAGGCAGACAAGGTGGCCGCAGACAAGGCGGCCAAGGCTCTGGAGGAAGAGCAAACCGCCCGCTGAAAACACGAGGCGCTGGTGGAGGAAATAGAGGAGGAGCTCAAGGATGCCATCACAAGGTGTGAGTCCTTGGAGCAGAAGAGTTCGAAGCAGGCCTCTGAACTCACCAAAGCTCTCGAGAGTCTAAAGGAGGCCCGAGTTAATGCCCAGGGCACTCGCCAGGAGATACAAGAGGCGAAACAGATTGCGGCTGCTAAGGCCTTTATCATGCAGAGTAGATATAGTAGTAAGAGGTATATTTAACTAACCAGAGTTTGGAGTTCTCTAGGCGCCTTTGCTGATCCACCGAGGAGCATTTCGGATGCTGCAGCATTCTTTCAAGACGAAGAGGGAGGCTCCACGGAGAAGTTATTCTGGTCGCAGTACCTTGTGCCAGAACTTCCCGTGGCCCTGAGCGACCAGCTGAAGCAGCTGTTTGAGCTGCACAGGGTGGCCGGACTGGCCATGAAGGATGTTACAGTCCGCTTGTGGCCAGCCAATCCCATCCCGAATAGTCACTTTGGACTCGTGTAGCGACTAGTGGAGGCGCTTCCTTGGATCGATGCCCTCAAACGGTCGTCATGTATTGAGGGTGCTCGGATGGCCTTTGCACGTGTCAAGGTGCAGTGGGCAAAGATGAAGGCCACCAACATTGCTACCGCAGGGCCGCTTAAGGGAAAGAGCACCAGCGGCCGGAGAATTACTTAGACGAGGTCCTTGAGGGAGCCTGCCTTGTGGAGGGGCAGTGTTCAAAGGATGTCGTCTTTGAGTAGTTGAGTCCGGTTTGTAAGAGTCATGTAACGAACTTGTTGTGTATGATAACTATGATTTTAGTTTATCCTCCTATTTTGCTGTTTATATGTCTGAAAGTTTACCATTCGTCGGCTTCAGCCCCCATGTAAGTATTACAGGGGTGTTCGTTATCGCATGAACACACTTAATGCAACGTCTTGGCCCAATGTAGGAGGTCAAAATTATCACGTCAGATGTCCTAGCGTAAGGAATTAGGTGTGGAGCCATCGCAATGTAGTTAGCTTGAAGGGTTAAATGGGACAATGCACACAGAGAGTTTATACTGGTTCAGCCCCTCACGGTGGAGGTATTAGCCTAATCCAGTGTAGGATGGTTATTGCTTGGGCTCCGATTACTAGGGAGTGAATACGTTTGACCTAGTTCTTGATCTCTTTCTTTCCTGCCCTAACTCCCCGCCGAGTCGTCCCTTTATATACATAGCTTAACGCCCGGTGGCTTACAGAGTCCCGGCCGGCTCATAGACAACGTGTCCGGGTCGGTGACTAACTACGCCTACCTTAAAATACAAGTTTATTCTCATGGCGGTTCATCCTTCTAGGCCCTAAGTTGCCTTTGGGTCTTGAGCCATCAGCAGGCTTCTTATGACCCGGCCCCTTCTTGGGTTATCGCTAGCCGTATGACCCGACCCCTCCTGGGCGGTTCATACCTGGTAGTTATATCCCCAACATTAGGCCCCGGGTTGATTTGAACTTGTTCATATCAATCTTCAACACCTGAGTCGTGAACCTGCACTACCTGTTGTAACCCGCCATGAAGTTAGCTCTTGGAATTCTCTTAAACCGCCATGACGTCACTTTACCTTAACTGCGCACTGGGCTTGAAGCATCTTAACTGATCCTTATCTTAATAAACATCTCGAAAATCAAGGCGTTCCTATAGCCATGCGACGATTTTGGTCTCCTCGATTCCCGTGCATGCCTTATGCTCGCCCCCTTAAGGGTCTCTTTCATTTTTTTTCCTGCTTCCTTCTTTGTCTTCCTCCTCCTCTCAGCCCCACAGGCGCTCGTCCTCCGTCGTTGCAACCTCTAGCCGCTGCACCAACTCAGGCCGCTGCATCACCCTGACCAGACCAGAGAGCTCCAGTGCGCCACCGCCGATCCTTATCGCCTATAAGCACGCCTCCCTCTTCTTCCTCAGATCTATTTTTAGGGTTTGCACTTGTTCGTCGGTGTTCTTATAGTTCTTTCTTATCCTCTTTAGTTCTTATAGTTTCCAATCTGAATAGGTCGTAGATCTTGTGCGGAAGTGGTTTTGTCACCATTTTTGCCATTGAAGTAGCATTTCCTTTGCTAAGAACCATATTAACGCATCTAGGTTTTTCCACTGCCACCACCTTTGGTTTTATTTTCACTGCTTTTCCTGAACTGTCACAGATCCAAATTTATAGTACTAGCTTACAAAACCTGTTTGTCTGCCCCTTAGCAAAAATTCTCCATTGATAGATTTAAATCCCCAAACTGCCATGGCGGCTTACGACATAAACGATGACCCACCATATTACATTAGGCCTCGAGTAAGCCGCCATTATCTGCTTAAATCCATAACCCGACCATCTTCTGGTTTAAACCAAGCTAGCTTGTTTGAACTCATTCTTCATAATTTTATACTTCCACTTCAGTTTGAGACAACCACCTCCTATTTAATTTTTACCATATATTCACTGGTTTATATTTTATTCACTTTACTGCAGGCTTTGCATCCGATCATGACCAAGACAACCACCTCCTGTGATTGGTTCCCCTCCATTGTCACCGAAGCTATGCTTGAAGACTATGTGAAGATTGGTTTTTTGCCGACTAAGGATGTAATTCATTGGCGAGCTCCTAACCCGGAAGAAGCTAAACCTCAGCCACAAGCCAGCGAAGTTATTGTTTTCACTGACCACATGAACCGGGGCTTTTCACCGCCCGGGTCAAAATTCTTCCGGGATGTTCTGCACTTCATGCAACTTCACCCTCAAGATATCGGTGAGGGAGTCCTGGATTAGGGGGTATCTGGATAGCCGGACTATATACTTTGGCAGGACTGTTGGACCGTGAAGATACAAGACTCAAGACTTTGTCCCGTGTCCGGATGGGACTCTCCTTTGCGTGGAAGACAAGCTTGGCGATCCAGATATTAGATTTCCTTCTTTGTAACCGACTCTGTGTAAACCCTAGCCCCCTCCGGTGTCTATATAAACTGAAGGGTTTAGTCCTTAGAGACACAATCATAATCATCATAGGCTAGCTTCCAGGGTTTAGCCTCTATGATCTCGTGGTAGATCAACTCTTGTAATACTCATATCATCAAGATCAATCAAGCAGGAAGTAGGGTTTTACCTCCATCGAGAGGGCCCGAACCTGGGTAAAACATCGTGTCCCTTGCCTCCTGTTACCCTTAGCCTTAGTGCACAGATCGGGACCCCCTACCCGAGGTCCACCGGTTTTGACACCGACATTGGTGCTTTCACTGAGAGTTCCTCTGTGTCGTCGCTTCAAGGCTTGATGGCTCCTTCAATCAACAACAACAACACGGTCCAGGGTGAGACTTTTCTCCCTGGACAGATCTTCGTGTTCGGCGGCTTGGCACTGCAGGCCAATTCGCTTGGCCATCTGGAGCAGATCTACAGCTATGCCCCTGGCCATCAGGTCAGATTTGGAAACTTGAACTACATGGCCGATATCCGTGGAGACTTGATCTTCGACGGATTCGGGCCTATGCCAGGAGCGTCGAACAGTCACGACGAGCATGGCTTAGACCTGCTATCTGACAATACTCGGGATATCGCACCTGCAGGGGCTCCGGACCTAAATCCGGGACAGAGCTCGTCGTCCGAGGATGGGTGGATGGACCCCGCCCCGGAGGCCGCACACTCATCGGCGGTAGAGCCGAACACAGACTTCATCCCCAAGGAAGCCTGTGTCTCCGGACCCTTGGACTTGTGTCCGGTTGTAGGTCCCAGACCGCGTGCCCCTAGCCCGCCGATTCTGGCTGGGCTCCGGTAATGGAATTTGCCGTTGCGGATATCTTCCAGCACTCGCCCTTTGGCGACATGCTAAACTCACTAAAGTCTCTCTCTTTGTCAGAAGACTCTTGGCCGACCTATGTCCGGCTCAATGGGGAAGAAGGCGACGAAGAAATTCGTTGCCCACCCACCACCAACTTCATAGCCACTGTCGATGACGTAACAGACATGCTTGACTTCGACTCTGATGACACCGAAGGTATGGACGTCGGCGTAGGAGACGATTCAGAACCACCACCCACGGGGCGCTGGACTGCCACCTCATCATATGATATATACATGGTGGATACGCCTAAGAAGGACGATGGCGATAAAACGGATGATAAAACCCCCGGACAAAAGCGAAAACGAAGGCGCTGACGCTGCTCTAAGTCGAGCCACAGTAAAAATAGCGATAACAACGTTAGAAAGATCGACACCCCAGTCAACTCCGAAGGCAACAACGACCATATGGACCCAGCGATGGAGCAGGATGAGCCAGGTCACGCCGAACACAGCCCGGAGCAGACACCCGATCACAGTGATCCCGAGGGACGAACTCATCAAACTACCCCGGGACAGGAGCACAGTCCGGACGACGACACATTCATCATCCCGGAAACACGTTTAGATCGAGATAACCTCCACAGAAGGCTTATGGCCACCGCGAGAAGTCTAAAGAAGCAGAAGCAAAGGCTTAAGGCCGCACAGGAGACGCTCAATTGCAGATGGAATAAAGTGCTACACACTAAAGAAAAATACGGCGATGATCGCCACACAAAGAGCTATCCAAAGCGCAAGCTACTGCCAGAATTCGATGATGAGGTTGTTCCACCGAAGAACAATACGGCGAGTAGGCCGGACCAACCACTTCGTAACCGCAATAGAGCAGCTACTGACGCTGCACACAATTTACGTGAGCTCCTAGAAGAAAATGCAGGCGCGAAAAGGTCCATATATGGATCTAGAGGACATGCCCGGGTGCAGGACTATGGTCACCAAAACGATCAGACCGATCGAGTACCAGTTCGGAATCAGCAACGGACACAACAACGACCGACGACATGCCACAACACGTCCAGATACAGAGGGGCTGCTCACCCTCTGTGCTTCACCGAAGAGGTACTAGACCACGAATTTCCACAGGGTTTTAAACCTGTGAACATAGAGGCATATGACGGAACGACAGACCCTGGGGACTGGATTGAGGATTTTATCATGCATATCCACATGGCTCATGGGGACGACCTCCACGCCATCAAATACCTTCCCCTCAAGTTGAAGGGACCAGCTCGTCACTGGTTGAAAAGCCTCCCAGAAAATTCAATCAGAAGCTGGGAGGAACTCGAGGATGCTTTCAGGGCCAATTTTCAAGGGACCTATGTCCGACCTCCGGACACGGACAATTTAAGTCACATAATTCAACAGCCCGGAGAGTCCGCCCGCAAGCTTTGGAACATATTCCTCACTAAGAAGAATCAAATTGTCAATTGTCCGGATGCCGAAGCCTTAGCGGCCTTCAAGCACAGTATCCGGGACGAGTGGCTCGCCAGACACCTCGGCCAAGAAAAGCCGAGGACAATGGCAGCCTTAACAAGCCTTATGACCCGCTTTTGCGCTGGTGAAGATAGCTGGTTGGCCCGTAGAGGCACCAGCGACCCAAGTACATCCGAAATCAGGGATGGCAACGGGAAGCCACGGCGCAATAAAAACAAACGTCGAAACAAGGAAGAAAGTTCATACAACACAACGGTCAATGCCGGATTCAGGGGATCTCGACCTGATCAACAAAAGAAGCCACTTAAAGGCAGCAAAGAAGGACCGTACGGCCTGAACAAAGTCCTGGACAGACTGTGCCAAATCCATGGCACCCCCAAAAAACCTGCGAACCACACTTACAGAGAATGCTGGGTCTTTAAGCAGGCCGGCAAATTAAATGCCGAACACAAGGGAAGGGAAACGCCAAGTGAAGACGAGGACGGGCCTCGCCAAATTTAACACCGGGGATGTAAAAATTCCCACCAGAGGTAAAAATAGTAAACATGATCCGCGCGACTCACATACCCAAGAGAAGGCGCGAACGCGCGCTTAGAGACGCATACGCTATGGAGCCCGTTGCCCCCAAACTTAACCACTGGTCGGCCCGCCCGATCACTTTCAATCACAAGGACTACCCGACTAGTATGCGGCACGGAGGATCAGCTGCCTTGGTGCTCGACCCAATAATCGATGGATACCACCTCACTCGCGTCCTCATGGACGGCGGTAGTAGTCTTAATCTAATATACCAGGACACTATCCGCAGAATGGGGATAGACCCATCCAGAATCAGCCAAAGTAACACCACCTTTGAAGGGGTGGTACCAGGCGTCGAAGCTCGCTGCAGGGGATCCCTCTTACTAGAGGTGACATTCGGTTCCCCAGGCAACTTCAGAAGCGAAGAACTACTCTTCACCATCGCCCCCCTCCAAAGTGATTACCACGCATTGCTCGCGAGAGCGGCCTTCGCCCGCTTCAACGCAGTACCGCACTATGCCTACCTTAAACTCAAGATGCCCGGTCCACGTGGCGTCATCACCATTAACGGAAGTACAGAGCGTTCCTTACGCGTCGAAGAGTATGCGACGGCTCTAGCAGTCGGACTCTAAGCGGCCTCTAATATATGAATGCATGTTTGGTCGTTAAGACCACGGGCATGGTTAGACGAGTCCGGCAGCCTAGATAAACCTGAGCTGGGCGCTACACATGTAATCCCGTACAGGACACCAGGGGCTTCAAATATTCAATAAAGCCCACCTTTTGGCTTGACCTTATTAACAGGCCAATGTCTTACACTTCTGCTGTTCATTGATAATAGTCAACTCTTCGCACGCTTACGTCATACTCTTTTACATGAGTTTTCCTTTTTACAGACATCATTCGTGCGATACCCTCCCAGGACACGGCACAACGGAGACAAAGGCGCAGACGTGCAATAGGGCCCCGCTCAAAGGTTTCTCTTTAGATTAAGCCCCTGTGTAAACCTTTTTTATTGTCTCATGTTGCTTACACATCCCATGGGTACTACACCCACAGAGGATACTACCGTTATTGGCATTTCGCCACGACAGACTAATGCACGTACCTGGACATACAGGGGTTCATAATAAAGGGCGTTACTCAGCCCAGTATATGTTATAAAGTCTGAATACCTTCGGGAGTGTTCGGCGTCGCGAGTTTGGCCTTATATGCATCAGCTCTGAATCATGTCTTGAGTCAAATGTTGGGTTTGCCCGGCTCCTGGGTTTGCCACCTTATGTTCCGTTCTTATCGGCTAAGGCGGCCAAAGGAGAACTACTGCGATTGTGCCCTGGTTATTCCGGATGAGCACCTCAGTAGAGAAAGCCGAAAACTCACTGTCATGATATAGCAAGAGACTGCTCAACAACTCGAAGACTTATCGAATCTTTACGATTCCCAAGATTAACGAAGGACCGCTTCGGTCATGTACACGTGCGTTCGTGTTCGGATGCACGCAAAGGTACCAAGGGCTACATAGTAGCCCCACCGTCAAACTCCTATGGCTAAGTGAAAGTGTTAGAGCTATATAGTCCGTTGCCTAGTTCGACGTGCGATCACCTCCTTAATGGACCAAGACGTTGGGTCAACTGTGATTACGCCATTTTCGCGAACACCCCCCATTGTATGCGTGGGGGCTGAAGCCAACGACTGCTAACTTTCAGATTACATATATACATAAAACGGCCGCACAGGAGGTACAATAACACTTACGGGCAAAAAGTATAAACATAGCCCCCATAATTAAAATAACATTGTTTTTACAGTGAAACGATTTGTCACTCGAACATGACATTCTTCGAGCACTGAGCCTTTATTAAGCGAGCACCTTCTGTTACCTGCTCCAAGTAGTGCTCGGTCGGATCCTGGCTTCCCGCCTGATTCTGGGTCGCAATGATGGTGGCCTCCATGTATGTCCAATATGCTTTAACGCGGGCAAGAGCCATTCGTGCACCCTCTATGCACGCCGACCTCTTCATGGCATCGATCCGCGATACGGCACCAAGGAATTGTTGCGCTAAACCAAAATAACTGTCTGGCTTAGGCCCCTTCGGCCATAGATGGTCTATTACAGACCGCATTGCAAGACCGGACAGCCTATGGAGCTCGGCCACAGCAGCCATCCTCTCACTCAATGGCAATGGGCGCGTTGGAGCACTGAATTGCGACCAGAACGACTTTTCCACTTCATCATCTTTTTGATCCTTGAAAAACTTGGCCGCATCAGCCGTACTCTTCGCCAAATCTGCATACGCGTCTGCAAGGCTCTAGCGCCGATCCAGAGGAGTGTACTTTGGATCTAAAAACTTCATCCGCAACAAATAGGGGTTTCTAGCCATGATTTCTCCGGCCTGTCGAAGCTCCTCCTGTGCATCCCTAATTCGAACGCGTCTCCTTGGCTGCATCGAGGTCCTTCTTCAGGTCAGCCGAATTAGCCTTACTCTCTTTTTCAAGGAGCTCATATGGGTCGGCGGCATTTTTTAGCTCCACAGCCATCTCGGCTATTTTGTGTTCGCTTCGGTGATGAGAAGCCTGTTCGGCTCTCAACTCTTCGGCCGCCTTTAGGGCAGCCGCATTGCTAGCCCGGGTTTGTTCCTTGGCCTGGGCAAGTTCCGCCCTTACGGCTTCCCTAGCAGCAGCTCCGTCTACAGTCCAAGCATATAACATTAACATTATGCTCCTCTTAGTTTTTCCTATAACAAATAAGGAAAGCAGAGCACATACCTTGTGACTCGTTAAGCCGCTCGTTCAAAAGCATGATATCGGCATCAATAACTCCAATCCATCGCCTCAATTCGGTGACTTCAATGGACCGGTCGGCTGCCGGACCCTTAGCCACCTATGCATAAACACAGTATGATCATTACTCAACAATGTGATCCTCCGTTTGCCGCCTTGGGCTAGCAACCAGAGTCTCAGGGGCTACTATCCATATGGAGCACACCTAGCATGTGCGCCACAATCAAGAATTGCGTATTTCGTTACATACCTCAAAGCCACTGAGCAGGCTCATAAAAGCTTCATTCAACCCGCTTGTGGTGGATGAAATCTTCTCAAGCACCATGCTCATTAATGAACGGTGCTCCTCCAAGAGAGCAGCTCACTCTAGAAGGCCCGTCAGCGTATCCGGCCGGTCGCCGAACTGTGCCGGGCCTTTCTTATCGCCCCCCGTGGGAGCCGAACGCTCCGGGCTCAGGGCGGCCGAAGAACTAACTTCTGGCCTCAGCAAATCTAGACTCCTCCGTGATGACACCTCGGGGTCGCCCGCCCCATGAGGCGGAGAGGTTGGTGGGGTTTCACTCTCCATCATCTCCGGAAGGAGATCCCCCGAAGACGAACTTTGTCGAGAAGAGTTGCTAGCTGGACTGCAAAGAATAGATCCTGGTTATTGTTCTCGGAGGAGGAAGCAGTTGTTGGGGAACGTTGCAGAAAATTAAAAATTTTCCTACGGTTTCACCAAGATCCATCTATGAGTTCATCTAAGCAACGAGTCTAGGGAGAGAGATTGCATCTACATACCACTTGTAGATCGCGTGCGGAAGCTTGCAAGGTGATGATGGAGTCGTACTCGATGTGATTCAGATCACCGATGTCCAAGTGCTGAACGGACAGCACCTCCGCGTTCAACACACGTACGGGACGAGCGACGTCTCCTCCGTCTTGATCCAGCAAGGAGGAAGGAGAGGTTGAGGAAAACAGCTCCACCGGCAGCACGACGGCGTGGTGATGGTGGAGAAGCAAGATCTCGACAGGGCTTCCGCCCGGCGCAACGGAGGAGGAGGAGGTGTTGGGAGGGAGGGCTGCGCCTTGGCTTGGTGCGGCTGCCTCCCTCACCCCTCTATTTATAGGGGAAGGAGAAGGGGCCGCCCCTCTAGATCCCATCTAGAGGGGGGCGGCGGCAAGAGGAGGGGGGGCTTGCCCCCAAGCAAGGCGGGCCCTCTGGGGTTCCCCCAACCCTAGGCGCAAGGGCCTGGGGAGGGGTGCGCCAGCCCACCAGGGCTGGCCACCTCCCCACGCAGCCCAGGGCCCCCGGAGGGGTGGCCTCCAGTGGACCCGGAACCCTTCCGTGGCCCCCAGACAATACCGTATGCCCCGAAACTTTCCGGTGTCCTTTTAACAACTTCCCATATATAAATCTTTACCTCCGGACCTTCCGAACTCCTCGTGACGTCCGGGATCTCATCCGGACTCGAACAACATTCGGTAGTCACATACTTGACTTCCTACTAACCCTAGCGCCACCGAACCTTATGTGTAGACCCTACGGGTTCGGGAGACATCTTGAACATGACCGAGACGATTCTCGGGCAATAACCAACAGCGGGGTCTGGATACCCATGTTGGCTCCCACATGCTCCTCGATGATTTCATCGGTTGAACCACGATGTCGAGGATTCGATCAAAACCCTGTATGCAATTCCCTTTGTCAATCGGTACGTTACTTGCCCGAGACTCGATCGTCGGTATCCCAATACCTTGTTCAGTCTCGTTATCGCAAGTCACTTTACTCGATCAGAATGCATGATCCGTGGCCAACCCCTTGGTCACCTTGATCTCATTATGATGATGCATTACCGAGTGGGCCCAGAGATACCTCTCCGTCATACGGAGTGACAAATCCTATCTCGATCCGTGTCAACCCAATGATACTTTCGGAGATACCTGTAATGCACCTTTATAGTCACCCGATTACGTTGTGACGCTTGATACACCCAAGGCACTCCTACGGTAACCGGAGTTACACGATCTCATGGTCGAAGGAAGAGATACTTGACATTGGCAAAGCTCTAGCAAACGAACTACACGATCTTTTATGCTATGCTTAGGATTGGGTCTTGTCCATCACATCATTCTCCTAATGATGTGACCCGTTATCAACGACATCCAATGTCCATAGTCGAAACCATGACTATCTGTTGATCACAACGAGCTAGTCAACTAGAGGCTCACTAGGGACATTTGTGGTCTAAGTGTTCACACGTGTATTACGATTTCCGGATAATATAGTTCTAGCATGAACAAAAGACAATTATCATGAACATTGAAATATAATAATACTTTTATTATTGCCTCTAGGGCATATTTCCAACAGTCTCCCACTTGCACTAGAGTCACCAATCTAGTTACATTGTGATGAATCGAACACCCATAGAGTTCTGGTGTTGATCATGTTTTGCACGCGAGAGAGGTTTAGTCAACGGATCTGCGACATTCAGATCCGTGTGCACTTTGCAAATCTCTATGTCTCCATCTTGAACATTTTCACGGATGGAGTTGAAACGACGCTTGATGTGCTCGGTCTTCTTGTGAAACCTGGCTCCTTGGCAAGGGCAATAGCTCCAAGGTTGTCACGAAGAGTTTGATCGGCCCGACACATTGGGTATGACTCTAGGTCGGTGATGAACTCCTTCACCCAAATCGCTTCATGCGCTGCCTCCGAGGCTGCCATGTACTCCGCTTCACGTAGATCCCGCCACGACGCTCTCGCTTGCAGCTGCACCACCATCGCTCCACCATTCAACATATACACGTATCCGGTTTGTGACTTAGAGTCATCCAGATCTGAGTCGAAGCTAGCGCCGACGTAACCCTTCTGACGAGCTCTTCGTCTCCTCCATAAACGAGAAACATGTCCTTTGTCCTTTTCAGTACTTCAGGATATTCTTGACCGCTGTCCAAAGTTCCTTGCGGGATTACTTTGGTATCTTGCAACCAAACTTACGGCAAGGTTTACATCGGTCCGTACACAAAGATGGCATACATAATAGATCCTATGGCTGAAGCATAGGGGATGACACTCATCTCTTCTTTATCTTTTGCCGTGGTCGGTGACTGAGCTGAGCTCAATCTCACACCTTGTAACATAGGTAAGAACCCCTTCTTGGATTAATCCATTTTGAACCTCTTCAAAATCTTATCAAGGTATGTGCTTTGTGAAAGACCTATGAGGCGTCTCGATCTATCTCTATAGATCTTGATGCCTAATATATAAGCAGCTTCTCCAAGGTCCTTCATTGAAAAACACTTGTTCAAGTAGGCCTTAATGTTGTCCAGAAATTTCGTATCATTTCCTATCAAGAGTATGTCATCTACATATAATATGAGAAATGCTACAGAGCTCCCACTCACTTTCTTGTAAACACAGGCTTCTCCATAAGTCTCAAGATAAACCCAAACGCTTTGATCATCTCATCAAAGCGAATGTTCCAACTCGAGATGCTTGCACCAGCCCATAAATGGATCGCCGGAGCTTGCATACTTTGTTAGCGTTCTTAGGATCGACAAAACCTTCCGCTGCATCAAATACGCTTCTTCCTTAAGATGTCCGTTAAGGAATGCCGTTTTGACGTCCATCCGCCATATCTCATAATCATAGTATGCGGCAATTGCTAACATGATTCGGACGGACTTTAGCTTCGCTACGGGAGAGAATGTCTCATCGTAGTCAATCCCTTGAACTTGTCGATAACCCTTAATGACAAGTCGAGCCTTATAGATGGTAACATTACCATCCGCGTCCGTCTTCTTCTTAAAAATCCATTTGTTTTCTATCGCCGCGATCATCCGGCAAGTCTGTCAAAGTCCATACTTTGTTTTCATACATGGATTCTATCTCGGATTTCATGGCTTCAAGCCATTTGTTGGAATCTGGGCCCGCCATTGCTTCTTCATAGTTCGAAGGTTCATTGTTGTCTAACAACATGATTTCCATGACAGGTTGCCGTACCACTCAGTGCGGAACGTGTCCTTGTGGACCTTCGAGTTCAAGAGCAACTTGATCCGAAGTACCTTGATCATCATCATTGTTTTCCTCTTTAGTTGGTGTGGGCATCACAGAACGGTTTCTGCGCTGCACCACTTTCCCGCTCGAGAGGTAGTACTTCATCGAAGTTCTACTTTCCTCCCACTTACTTCTTTCGAGAGAAACTCTTTTCCGTAAAGCATCCGTTCTTGGCAACAAAGATCTTGCCTTCGGATCTTAAGTAGAAGGTATACCCGACAGTTTCCTTAGGTATCCTATGAATACGCATTTTTCCGACTTGGGTTCGAGCTTTTCAGTTGAAGTTTCTTGACATAAGCATCGCATCCCCAAACTTTTAGAAACGACAGCTTAGGTTTCTTCCCAAACCATAATTCATACGGTGTCGTCTCAACGGATTTAGACGGTGCCCTATTTAAAGTGAATGTAGCTGTCTCTAGAGCGTATCCCCAAAATGATAGCGGTAAATCGGTAAGAGACATCATAGACCGCACCATATCCAATAGAGTGCGATTACGACGTTCGGACACACCGTTTAGCTGAGGTGTTCCAGGCGGCGTGAGTTGTGAAACGATTCCACATTTCCTTAAGTGTGTACCAAATTCGTGACTTAAGTATTCTCCTCCACGATCTGATCGTAGGAACTTTATCTTTCGGTAACGTTGATTCTCCACCTCACTCTGAAATTCCTTGAACTTTTCAAAGGTCTCAGACTTGTGTTTCATTAAGTAGACATACCCATATCTACTTAAGTCATCAGTGAGAGTGAGAACATAACGATATCCTCCGCGAGCCTCAACGCTCATTGGACCGCACACATCGGTATGTATGATTTCCAACAAGTTGGTTGCTCGCTCCATTGTTCCGGAGAACGGAGTCTTGGTCATTTTGCCCAAGAGGCATGGTTCGCATGTGTCAAACGATTCATAATCAAGAGACTCTAAGAGTCCATCAGCATGGAGCTTCTTCATGCGCTTGACACCAATGTGACCAAGGCGGCAGTGCCACAAGTATGTGGGACTATCGTTATCAACTTTACATCTTGTGGCATCCACACTATGAACATGTGTAATATTGCGCTCGAGATTCATTAAGAATAAACCATTGACCATCGGAGCATGACCATAAAACATATCTCTCATATAAATCGAACAACCATTATTCTCGACTTAAATGAGTAGCCATCTCAGATTAAACAAGATCCAGATACAATGTTCATGCTCAAACATGGCACTAAATAACAATTATTAAGGTTCAAAACTAATCCAGTAGGTAAATGTAGAGGCAGCGTGCGACGGCGATCACATCGACTCTGAACCATTCCCGACGCCAAGATCGTCACCTCGTCCTTCGCCAGCCTCCGTTTATTCCGCAGCTCTGCCAGAGTTACAAATATGAGCAACGGCACCGTATCAAATACCGGGAGTTACTACGAGTAATCGGTAAGGTACACATCAATTACATGTATATCAAATATACCTTTGGTGTTGCCGGCCTTCTTATCCGCTAAGTATTTGGGGCAGTTCCGCTTCGGTGACCCTTCCCTTGCAATAAAAGCACTCGAGTCTCGTGCTTGGGTCCATTCTTTGACTTCTTCCCACGACAAGCTTACGGGCGCGGCAACATCTTTGCCGTCCTTCTTGAAATTCTTCTTACCCTTGCCCTTCTTGAACTTAGTGGTCTTATTGACCATCAACACTTGATGTTCCTTTTGATTTCAGCCTCTGCTGACTTCAGATCGAGAACACTTCAGAATGGTCTTTACCATCCCTCGCATGTTGTAGTTCATCACAAAGCTCTTGTAGCTTGGTGGGAGCGATCGAGGATTCTCACAATGACAGCCTCATCGGGAGGTTTATGTTCATTGGGTCATACGGTTGTGCAACCTGCACATCTTCGAGATGTGCTCACCGATGTAACTGTTTTCCTCCATCTTACAATCTGTAGAACTTGTCGAGACATCACATCTCTCGACCGGGCATGAGCTTGGAAAACTAGTTTCAGCTCTTCAACATCTCATATGCTCCGTGGTGCTCAAAGCGCTTTTGGAGCCCCGGTTCTAAGTCAGAAGCATGCCGCATTGAACGAGGGAGTAATCATCAACACGAGTTTGCCAAGCATTCATAACGTCTTGGTTCTCTCGGGACGGAGCGGCACCTAGCGGTCCTTCTAGGACATATTGTTTCTGGCAGCTATGAGGATGATCTCGGGTTCGGACCCAATCCGTATAGTTGCTGCCATCATCTTTCAGCTTGGTTTTCTAGGAACGCTTTGAAGTTCATGTTGACATTAGCGTTGGCCATTGATCTACAAGACATATTTGCAAAGGTTTTAGACTAAGTTCATGATAATAAAGTTCTAATCAAAATTATGAATTCCCACTTAGATTAGACATCCTCTAGTCATCTAAGTGTTACACGATCCGAGTCGACTAGCCCGTGTCCGATCATCACGTGAGATGGACTAGTCATCGTCGGTGAACATCTTCATGTTGATCGTATCTTCCATACGACTCGTGTTCGACCTTTCGGTCTCCGTGTTCCGAGGCCATGTCCGCACATGCTAGGCTCGTCAAGTTAACCCTAAGTGTTTTCGCTGTGTAAAACTGTCTTACACCGTTGTATGTGAACGTAAGAATCCATCACACCCGATCATCACGTGGTGCTTAGAAGCTTTACTTAACCGTAGCAACGGTGCACGCTTAGGGAGAACACTTCTTGAAATTTTGTAAGGATCATCTTATTTACTACCGTCGTCCTAAGTAAACAAGATGCATAAACATAATAAACATCACATGCAATTATATAGTTGTGACATGATATGGCCAATATCATAAAGCTCCATTGATCTCCATCTTGGGGCTCCATGATCATCTTGTCACCGGCTTGACACCATGATCTCCATCATCGTGTCTTCATGAAGTTGTCACGCCAACGACTACTTCTACTTCTATGACTAATGCGCTTAGCAATGAAGTAAAGTAGTTTACATGGCGTTCTTCAATGACACGCAGGTCATACAAAAATAAAGACAACTCCTATGGCTCCGCCGTTGTCATACTCATCGACATGCAAGTCGTGAATCCTATTACAAGAACATGATCTCATACATCACAATTCATCATTCATCACAACTTCGCCATATCACATCACTTGATCAATCGCTGCAAAAACAAGTTAGGCGTCCTCTAATTGTTGTTGCATCTTTTACGTGGCTGCGATTGGGTTCTAGCAAGAACGTTTTCTTACCTACGAATCACCACAACGTGATTTTGTCAACTTCTATTTACCCTTCATAAGGGCCTTGTTCATCGAATCCGCTCCAACTAAAGTGGGAGAGACAGACACCCGCCAGCCACCTTATGCAACTAGTGCATGTCAGTCGGTGGAACCGGTCTCACGTAAGCGTACGTGTAAGGTTGGTCCGAGCCGCTTCATCCCACAATACCGTTGAGCAAGAAAAGACTAGTAGAGGCAAGTAAGATGACAAGATCCACGCCCACAACAAATTGTGTTCTACTCGTGCATTAGAGAACTACGCATAGACCTGGCTCATGATGCCACTGTTGGGGAACGTTACAGAAAATTAAAAATTTTCCTACGGTTTCACCAAGATCCATCTATGAGTTCATCTAAGCAACGAGTCTAGGGAGAGAGATTGCATCTACATACCACTTGTAGATCGCGTGCGGAAGCTTGCAAGGTGATGATGGAGTCATACTCGACGTGATTCAGATCACCGATGTCCAAGTGCTGAACGGACAGCACCTCCGCGTTCAACACACGTACGGGACGAGCGACGTCTCCTCCGTCTCACTAGTAGAAAAAGGGTCAAACGTGCAGCATATTAGTGCCGGTTTGTATTAGAGCCGGCACTAATGTATACATTAGTGCCGGTTCGAACGGATTTGCATTAATGCCGGTTCGTGTTGAACCTTTAGTACCGGTTCGTGGCACGAACCGGTACTAAAGGGGTGGTGGCAGGCGTCGCCCGGGCCCCACGATCATTTTAGTACCGGTTCGTGGCACGAACCGGTACTAAATTAGATTTTAGTACCGGTTCGTGCCACGAACCAAGATTAAAAATCTCGACCTATAGTGCCGGTTCGTGCCTGGCCGGCACTATAGGGCAATTTCGCATCCGATGGGAAAATGTAAAACGGCTATAACTTTTGCATACGATGTCGGAAAAATGTATAATATATCAAAAAATTCAGCACGAAAATCCGCATCCGATGGAGACAACCTACGGCCGATTTGGAATTATTTAGAATCCTCAAATTCCAAAAGGAAAAAGATATGGTTAAATAACTTCGCTTTTTTTAAAAAATTTGGTTAAATCTGGTCAAACTACTTATTCAAGAAGTATTAATGTTACTACATAATTATTCAAGAATATTAGTGTTACTAAATAATTATTTCAATTTTTTGAATTTTGGTCAACCTGGTCAAACTATGGTCAAACTGTGGTCAAGCTATGGTCAAACTTATTCAAGAAATATTAGCGTTACTAAATAATTACTGTTTTTTAGAATAATAGTTTCAAACTCAAACGGTGAAATGTGTGACTTCATGCTCAAGCTAAACTCCTGAGGGTTAATACGATTAACATCTTACTATTGTCAGGAAAACAACAAGTGCGAGACTCGGAACGAAGGAGAATAGAACCCAAAGTTAAGCGTGCTCGGGCTAGAGTAGTGAGAGGATGGGTGACCGGTCGGGAAGTTAGATGATTTGGAATGAGTGATCCACACTTGAGCAATTAAGAGAGGTGATTAGAGACTAAATCATCAAATAATTCAGAAAAATTAAAAATCGAAAAAAAATCAAATTTTTTTTCCAAAATTTTCAAAAAAAAATTCAAAAAAAAACCTTTAGTGCCAGTTGGTAACACGAATCGGTACTAAAGGTCCCCCATACCGGGGCGCGAGCTCACGCCACGTGGTGGCACTTTAGTGCCGGTTCGTGCCGAACCGGTACTAAAGGGGGGGGCCTTTAGTGACGACAAATTAGTGCCGGTTATGTAACCGGCACTAAAGGCCCTTACGAACCGGCACTAAAGCTCCGTTTTCTACTAGTGTCTTGATCCAGCAAGGAGGAAGGAGAGGTTGAGGAAGACAGCTCCACCGGCAGCACGACGGCGTGGTGATGGTGGAGAAGCAAGATTCGGCAGGCTTCGCCGGCGCACAATCGGAGGAGGAGAGGTGTTGGGAGGGAGGCTGCGCCTTGGCTTGGTGCGGCTGCCTCCCTCACCCCTCTATTTATAGGGGAAGGGAGAGGGGCCGGCCTCTAGATCCCATCTAGAGGGGGCGGCGGCAAGGGAGGGGCTTGCCCTGAAAGCGCGCCCCTCTAGGGTTCCCCCAACCCTAGGCACAAGGGCCTGGGGAGGGGTGCGCCAAGCCCACCAGGGCTGGCCACCTCCCCACGCAGCCCAGGCCCCCGGGAGGGGTGGCCCCTCCCAGGACCCGAACCCTTCCTAAGGGCCCCAGACAATACCGTATGCCCTCAAACTTTCCTGTCCTTTTAACAACTTCCCATATATAAATCTTTACCTCCGGACCCTTCCTAACTCCTCGTGACGTCCGGGATCTCATCTGGGACTCTGAACAACATTCGGTAGTCACATACTTGACTTCCTACTAACCCTAGCGTCACCGAACCTTAAGTGTGTAGACCCTACGGGTTCGGGAGACATGCAGACATGACCGAGACGATTCTCGGGCAATAACCAACAGTGGGGTCTGGATACCCATGTTGGCTCCCACATGCTCCTCGATGATTTCATTGGTTGAACCACGATGTCGAGGATTCGATCAAAACCACAGTATGCAATTCCTTTGTCAATCGGTGCGTTACTTGCCCGACACTCGATCGTCGGTATCCCAATACCTTGTTCGGTCTCGCACGGCAAGTCACTTTACTTGTACCGCAATGCATGATCCCGTACAACCCCTTGGTCACCTTGATCTCATTATGATGATGCATTACCGAGTGGGCCCAGAGATACCTCTCCGTCATACGGAGTGACAAATCCATCTCGATCCGTGTCAACCCAACAGATACTTTCGGAGATACCGTAATGCACCTTTATAGTCACCCGATTCGCTGTGACGCTTTGATACACCCAAGGCACTCCTACGGTAACAAGGAGTTACACGATCTCATGGTCGAAGGAAGAGATACTTGACATTGGCAAAGCTCTAGCAAACGAACTACACGATCTTTTATGCTATGCTTAGGATTGGGTCTTGTCCATCACATCATTCTCCTAATGATGTGACCCCGTTATCAACGACATCCAATTTCCATAGTCAGGAAACCATGACTATCTGTTGATCACAACGAGCTAGTCAACTAGAGGCTCACTAGGGACATTTGTGGTCTAAGTGTTCACACGTGTATTACAATTTCCGGATAATACAGTTCTAGCATGAACAAAAGACAATTATCATGAACATTGAAATATAATAATACTTTTATTATTGCCTCTAGGGCATATTTCCAACAGCAGTAGCTTCGTATCTACGATTAACTTACAGCTCGGCTGAGGGCTGGCCCATTTTCGGGCATAGCGCGGTGAGGACGCCCTTCGGGGCAGGGCCCCCTGGTGAAGCTTTCTTCCCTTGTTTGGGCACCTCCGTCTCCATGTCTTCGGAGGTGGCCCTTTTCTTCCCGCGAGGGGAGGAGACCTTAGATTCCCCTCCCCGACTATCCTCCTCTGTGGAGGTAGCAATTTCCCCGGTTTGGACGAGCAATGTGTAAAGTTCTGCTTCTCTGTTCTTCCCTTCGTCTTTCCCCGAAGGCACTTTACTTAGCACACGACCAAGCATCTTGGCTATGGCGGGACTAGGCGAGCCTTCGGGAAGTGGCGCCGGACACGTGATTCTCTCCGCCTTGCTGAGCCATTCCTGGCCACGGAGGATTTTCAGAATAATGTTATGATAACTATAAACGAAGTGTTCGGTTTCTGGGTTACTTACTTGGGTATCTGGGCGGTTGCAGCTCAGGCCCGCATCCTCGGTGGTGTCCGGACACTTTATTTGTGGTCCTAAGAATAACTTACACATCCCTTCGAGCGTCATGCCGAAGAAGTGCATAATAGTCCGCAGACCTTCCGGATTGAACTCCCACATCCGGAGAGGACGACGTTTGCACGGCAACATCCGTCGGACTAACATTACCTGAGTTATGCTGACAAGGCTAATGTCCCTCTCAAGAAGCTCCCGCATGCGGCTCTACAAGGTTGGTACATCATTAGCAGGCCCCCAATCCCATCCTACATTGGCCCATAATGCCAGTTGAGGTGGAGGGCCCGAACGAAAGTCGGGGGCAGCCACCGACTTTGTGCCTCTGGGAGCCATGACGTAAAACCACCTCCACTGCCATAGATCGGACACCTCTGGGAAGGAGCCCTCTGGCCATGGGGCGTCAGCGTTCCTGCTTATTACATCACCTCCGCACTCTGCGTGTCACCCCTCGATCATCTTCGGCTTCACATTGAAGGTCTTGAGCCATAAGCCGAAGTGCGGGGTGACGTGGAGAAAAGCTTCGCACACAACGATGAACAACGAGATGTGAAGGATGGCGTCCGGAGCTAGATCATGAAAATCTAGCCCGTAGTAGAACATGAGCCCTCTCACAAAGGGATCAAGGGTGAAGCTTAAGCCGCGGAGGAAGTGAGAAACAAATACGACGCTCTCGTTGGGCTCAGGAGTAGGGATGACCTGCCTTGGAGCAGGA
Organism: Aegilops speltoides; assembly: GCA_021437245.1. Classification (NCBI taxonomy): domain Eukaryota; kingdom Viridiplantae; phylum Streptophyta; class Magnoliopsida; order Poales; family Poaceae; genus Aegilops; species Aegilops speltoides. The sequence goes on along the minus strand of CM038144.1, from coordinate 498,467,538 downwards.
AACATGTGCTTGATGTCAGCGGTCAGATATCTGACCTCCCTAAGCTTCGCAACGTCCTCCTCTGTGACCGAGGATGCCATCCACCGATCTTGAAGGTTGGATCCAGACATGATTGAAGATCCAAAGTGCTTGAGCTTAGGCTTCGGGTGTTAGAACTCAAGACGCGAAAAGGTGCAAGCGTGGTAGAAAAGAGTGATAGGACTCGGCCCCTCTATAAAGGGGGTGAATATCAAGCGTCCTCAGCGTAACTCCTTGGGACTTACCTAAAAACATGGAGTCACGCCAACAGGCATCGTGGGATTGCACGCGCTAGTATTGATGGAGGATCCCACGATAAGGGAAACACGATCTCTGCTTTGGCAAGGTGTGCCAATAAAACCGCCTCGCAATGCGCATCGACGTAGGCCGAGAAAACCGGTTCGTATTGGAACGGGCTACGGCATAAGGGCACCCCGCAAGAAAAATTATCAGCAGATCAGATTTGTGAAGTGTTATTCCCTCTACGATGGTGTGCGGAAGTTATCTCATAGAGCCGGACGCAATCCTTAAATCTGCTTTGGAGTATTCGGAGATGGAACCCGCCTTGCAATGCCGAAGACAATCTACGCGTCGGACTCATCGTCATTGAAGCCTGGTTCAAGGGCTACTGAGGGAGTCCTAGATTAGGGGGTATCCGGACAGCCGGACTATATACTCTGGCCGGACTGTTGGACCGTGAAGATACAAGACTCAAGGCTTCGTCCCGTGTCCGGATGGGACTCTCCTTTGCGTGGAAGACAAGCTTGGCGATCCAGATATTAGATTTCCTTCTTTGTAACCGACTCTGTGTAAACCCTAGCCCCTCCGGTGTCTATATAAACTGGAGGGTTTAGTCCTTAGAGACACAATCATAATCATCATAGGCTAGCTTCTAGGGTTTAGCCTCCACGATCTCGTGGTAGATCAACTCTTGTAATACTCATATCATCAAGATCAATCAAGCAGGAAGTAGGGTTTTACCTCCATCGAGAGGGCCCGAACTTGGGTAAAACATCATGTCCCTTGCCTCATGTTACCATTAGACTTAGACGCACAGATCGGGACCCCCTACCCGAGATCCGCCGGTTTTGACACCGACAATCGGGCCCAACTCTATTTCAATATCTGCAACTTCCAGGTTTTCTGTGAAGTATACCTTCAAGAGGAACCCAGTGTCGACCTTTTCAGAGAATATTTCTATCTGAACCGCCAGAACGAGTTTACTAACGGCCCTAGTCAAGAACTAAGAGGAATTTCAATTCAGCATCACAGATACGCCATTTGTCCTTATGTTTCACTTCCAAGTCATCCCAAAGACTAGAATCAAACCTGGTTTTACTGCAAGGATACTTCTCCGGCTGATGAAAATCCTTTGCCTGGCTTTCATGACCAACGGCTTAACCCGAAGCATCCTCTTCCTAGTAGACTTGGCACTATTGAACGGGCCAAGCTTATGCCTACCTTTTCCAAGGTTAGGGCTTTACTGGGCAACAATTAACCGAAATTGATCTGGTTCAGTGTTGGGTAGCTTGGAGAATCATACCATTAAGCCGTTGACCCAGCTTAATGTGCTCATACACTGGTGATACCAAAGACCCACTTCGTTACAACTCAAAGCATTTGACTGATAAGGCTATCAATCAAATGACCAAGTCTCTTCTCAATGAGTCATTGGAAGCTGCAGTAGAGTAGGTCTGAATCCCTTCTACGTCCTTAACCCGGCACCAGAGGTATGCTTTTTCTTGTGTATATAGCTGCTATCTTACCACTCATAAACCTGAACATTCTGACTTTATAGTAAACCTTTTCAGGCTGGGTCCATTTTCTGGGACAAGAGATATGATGAGAAAGCCGCCAAGAAGGCCAGAGCCAAGACCAGTGCAATGAAGAGAAGCAAGAAGACATCCACTGCTGCTGAAACATTTAACGCGGATGAATCTGAAGAGTCGGAGGTAGATCTTGATTCCCTTTGCTCCTTTTTCATCCACCTTATTGACACTTATTACTATCAGGACGACGCGGAGAGCAGCCAGGCGGTTGATGACAAGGTAACAATTATTTCCTCCGACTCAGAGCCTTTGCCAAGACAGAAAATCTGACACGTGATCCGGAAAGTAAGGTTTTCTAACCCTATAGCTCACATGTATCCAACTTTATTTTGAAGCAACAACAGCATGAGAATCAGTGCCAAACCCGGGACAGTGGAGGCGGAGAACTTTCCTCCAGCTTACCCAACACGCCAGCTCCACGCAAACGCCAAAATGAGGTAAAAACTCCAACACTTGTTTACTTTTAACCTAAATATTATCCATCCAACACTTCATGCCTCCGGCTTAACTTTTCAGGGGATCTCTCACTCTTCGTCTGGCGACCCATCCCAGACTCAGCTTCCCCCTTTCAAAACCGCCCTGGGTATCAACTTAAACCTGTGTCTCTTTTGACATATTTAAGTTCATACTACCTTTATGAATCTTCGTGTAGTGGGAAAGCAAAGCCTAGCAAGAAGGCCCGAACCAACAAGCCCTCTGAAGACCCCAAACCTCATGCGCTAGAGAAATATGCACCAATTTCAGAGACCTCTGTGCAACAACCTAATAATCCTGCTGAGGACCCGCCACCAGAAAACCGTGGCACCTCTGCTGATCCTGTGGTTACTGAGTCGGAGATTGCTAAACCATCCAGCCCAACTAAACCTCTCAAGCCGGATACTGAGGAAGTTGTGATCACTGGCTCTGGTTTCCAAGAACCAGGAAATCATGTAGCTCTGGCTAAACATTTTGTTAAGGAAGAGATGGTTGAGAGGTGCAAGGTCAAATTTGACATGGCCAACTACTCTCATCTGAGTTGTAGTGAAATCTTCTCTGGCTTTTTGAACCAAGTACACAGCAGCTGAGACCTGGAGGTTGACATGGTCAAGCATATGCATCAGAAACATGAGGTATTTAATTCTTGCTCTCATACGAGATACATTCCTTTAGCCCCCAAGTCTACTGAATATGATAGGATAGAATATGCTATAGACTTGTTAGATATCTTTTATGTTGTGAACCAAATCTTGTAGCCCCCAAGGGCCGGCTTAAACTATGAAGTTAAGTCGGTTCTTCACTTCATATAAATCAATTGGATCTGTAGACCCTAAGGGCCGGCTTAAACTATTAAGTTAAGCCGGTTCTTACCAACTGATAAAAAATCCTTGTTAATCAGCCTTACCAATCGGATAATAAACCGGGGTCACTGCTTCATAAATCGAACTTTGCATCCATTAGCCCCCAAGTGCCAAGTGCTATTGCTTGCAAAGGACTTGGGACTTTAAAAAGATATATAACTCTATAAAGAAAACTTTCTGCACCCATTAGCCCCCAAGTGCCAAGTGTTATTGCGTGCAAAGGGCTTGGGACTTACAAATATATATTGCATCATAACTCATCATACTTGCTTTGACTTGTCTCAGGAAGCATCCAGTCAATTTCAATCCCAGCTGACTGACTTAAAATCCCGGCTTGAAGCACAAGAGGCTGAGACTCGGAAGGCTGACTCCAAGTTCAAGTTTAGCTTGGATGAGACTGAGAAGCTCAAAACTAATTTTAACACTGAGAAAGCCGCCTGGGCTGAAGAAAGGGCCGCTTTAATCAAAAGGGCTGATAAAGCTGAAGCCTCATTGGAAGAGGTCACTACCAATTTCACCGGTTTACAGCAGCATATCAATCAAATGACGTTTGCCATCTTTTGCAAGATCATTTTCCATCTCAAGAAACTTTACTTCTTTTATTATGAACCGCCTATTAACTGAATCATAACTCCCATGCAGGCCCCAGAAGCAGCAACCTTGGGAAAGAAACATTGACCAAGCTCAAGGCGGTTTACACCTTGGTGGAGAAACAATATACTGGAGCTCAACGCACAATTGCTGCCATCTCCCCAAGCAAGCAGACGCCGTCTCTTCTCAGCCACGTGTTAAACAGCATCTCCGTTTTACCAGCCCGGATTGAAGAGAACAAACGGTCTGCTGCTAGAGCCGATGCCCTTATGGCTTTAAGCCGAGATAAGGCGTGGCAGTCAGAATTAGACCCGGCTGAGCTAGCCACTGGCTGCCCAGTTTCAAAGAAGACGGGTCTGCTTTTGACAAGAAAGGCTTTGCCACCTGTGTAAAAGCAGTGCGTCCTCTGGCGAGTCTACTTGCTGAAGAAACAGATCTATCCAAATACTCGGCGGCTTATACCGTAGAAAATCAAAAGATGCCCACGCCGGCTTATAAAGTTGCAGATCTTATTCCTCCAATCTGTAAGCATACCTTCGCCGCGGACATTGATCTGTCTGAGCTTATTGATGACGATGCTGAATTTCAAGCTTTGACTGGTATCGACTGGTCATCGCCTGACTTGCAGACGGTGGAGGAAGAAGAAGAACCGGCGCGGGATGAACCGGAAGCTTCAAACCGCTAGGGCCAGGAGAACTGATCAGCTGGGCGGTTCTTGGTTTGCACTTTCCTGAAACTTTGAAAAACAATTTATCCATTTGGGCTTGCTGAACCATGTAATGGGCTAGTTAAACACTGATCTGCTATGCCATCGTGCACGTTTTGTTTTGCATAACACTGCTGATCCATCGTCGGGAAATCCGTCCCTTATGCTTAAGCGCTCGAAAAATAAGCATGCATGCAGTTTCTTCCTTGCTTGCGGTGGGTGGCGGTGTGGGGAATAAATTCCTTGCCGTGACAGCGCCGACAAAGTCGGACAACACCATGTGCGCGCGCATGAGCTCCAGCTAGCTAGCTAGCTGTGTGACAGAGCGGACAGACGGAGAGAGTAATCTAATCTAATCTTATCTTATCACACCCATCATGAACAGATCATTCTAATCATCCCCAATTCCCCACAGAGGTTTGCATTCCACACCCTAATCTAATCTAATCTAATCTAATCTGGATGTAAACGAATGGAACCCACAGAGAATTGGGCATCCGAAAACTCAAGAAATCTGGATCAATCAATCAATCAATCAATTATACTTGTTATATAATCCAATCCAAATAAATAAATTACTACTCTACTCTACTCCGGAGTAGAGTAGAGTAGAGTACAATACAATACAATGGCGTCCTCCCCTTGTTTCTGATAGATCTGACAAAAAAGAAAGAAAATGGAATGGATGGGAGGAAGAAGAAGAAGAAGAAGAAGAAGAAGATGAATCACAGCCACAGGAGGATGAGAGCGGCCGCGAGACCTACGACGGATCCGGCGGCCCGGTGCAGGGCCATGGAGGAGGCAGCCGAGGAGTCGTCGTCGTCGTCGTCGGGGCCGGGGGAGAGCGAGGGGAGCGCCTCGGACGGGGCAGCGGCAGGCGGCAGCGCAGAGAGCGCCTTGAGCGCGGCCTCGTCGTCCGCGGACGGCTTGAGCAGCTTCCCATCGGCTCCAGGCACGTCCACCGACAACTTCTGGCCCTTGCGGCAGCGGCCCGGGGCGGCGCTGGTGAAGTAGGCCCGGCCGGGCTTGGTGAGGTTGAAGAGGGAGTTGCCGTCGTCCAGCTTGAGCAGCGGGTCGGAGACGTCGCAGGCGGCGAAGGCCTTGGCGGTGAGCTGGACGGCGCTGTCCTGGCTGGGCGGGTAGAGGAAGAAGAGGGCGTCGCCGAGCTTGACGGGGACGGACTTGGCCCACCTCACGTACACGTCTGGCTTGGTGGACGGCGGCACCCCCCACGCGTCCAGCCCGCCCACCTTGTACTCAGCGGCGGCGCACCCGTCCATGGAGACGCACAGGCACAGCAGCAGCAGCGCCGCCAGAGCCGCTAGAGTCGTCGTCGGCGGCGGCGTGCCCATCGTCCTCTGCCCTCCAAAGCTCCTCTGCTTTGTAGTATCGGATGCTTCTCAGTGTGTGTGTGTTTCTTGGATTGGGATTGGGTGTGGCTACTGGCTAGCCGCTAGTGCTAGATGCGGAGGCGGAGGAGGAGCTCAGCTCAGCTCAGCACATGAGGGAGGGGTGAGCAGTGGGTGTACTACTCCTACTAGTAGTAGCAGCGGCATTTATTTATGCCTCATATGATATGATGGGAGGGGGAGCGGCCTGGCCGGAGAGGATATCTGGTGCTACGGGAGCATCTAAGATTAGGTGCTCCAGGAGCTTTTCAACCGTTAGATCTGAGATCCGAAGGCTGAGGAGAGAGCTCACGCTTTTATTCAAAGAACACCCCTAGAAATTTGGTATTACAAATCGGGTCCGGTGCATATGTAGATGACCGTTGGATTTCAGATCCAATGGCCGAGAAGCTCTTGGAGCACCTAAACTTAGGTGCTCCCGTAGCACCTGATATTTTCCCGGCCGGAGAAAGGTAACGGGTGGATTCGGCCCTAGGGGTTTGACCGCCGTCCCGTCCCGAGCTTAGAGCACCTCGAGTCGGACTTGGCAAATCCGTTCCCTCAAACGTCTACAGACTTTAAGGCGTTCGTCTGGATCCGAAAACCATGACCGGGCGGCCCGTCCGGACGTATGAGGCGGGGGCGTATGAGGCTGGTTTAAGACGTCCGGCTGTAGATGCCTTTATAGGACCTCATCCACCCTGCTCGTCTTTGCATTCACCACCGTTCCACCTCTGATCTAGTTGCTGCCCACGTACCCTCCATCCATGGTGTCCGCCAAGTGTTTGGTCAAATGACATAGACAAATAAAATTGTCCTTCTCATTGTTTAGTTTGAAACAAACCGTACTTCTATGCCGAGTTCATGGATTCATCATCAAAACCATGACAATCATGATGGAACGATGACAATGAGTGTAATTCTTGAATACATGGAGAGTGCGACGGAGCATTTTCTCAAATTCAATGATTCAACAAAGAGAGGCATCCGATGTTCAATCGACAGAGGGCACGGCGACATATGGTGTCGTACGACGACTAACCCCCCCCCCCTGTTCAAGCCCTATTTCCACCCTCAATTCAGATGCAGGGGACAGTATGTTCAAACGCATCTACCGGCGTGTCAAGGTCTATGATGATTACTTCAAGTTGAAGAAGGATGTTATTGAAAACATCGAGTGCTCTAGTTACTAGAAGTGCACGGCTCCTATGAGAAAGTTAGCCTATGGCACGATCACAAATTCGTGTGAAGAGTACCTCCGGATGTCTGAGAACACATGCCTGAAGCCATGATCAGATTTGCTACTGCAATGGTCAAGGTATTTGGACCCGGGTAATTGAGAGAACCAAATGCCGCAGACACAGCAAAGCTAATGGGATTGGAGAATCAAAAGGGTTTCCAAGGTATGCTCAGAATTTTGGATTGCATTGACTGGAAATTGAAGAATTGCACATATGCTCGACAGAGGCGATACTGGGGCCATTGCAAAAGGCTCGCCGTCATTGTTGAAGCAGTTGCATCACAAGACATCTGGATTTGACACTCTTTATTTTACACGTGTGAGTCTCAGACATGCTACAACGGTCTCCATTGTTTGTATGGTTGTGCGCAGGCAAAGCTCATGTGTGCAATCATACCATCAATGGTCAGGATTACAACATGTGGCAGTATAATGTTTGTGATAGTAGTATCTATCCTCCTTAAGCGACCTTCGTCAAGATCATCTCTAATACAAGGGATAACATTGATGTCACTTTGGCCAAAAACAAGGCGCTGCAAAAACGATGTGGAGAGAGCATTTGTACTACTCCAAACAAATTTTGCGGATGCCCATGGACTTGCTAAACTATGAGATGTGTCGACTTTGTGAGGATGCGTGATGACAACTTGTATGATCATGCACAACATTGACTGTGAAAGATGATGGTTAGGGGGGGTTGCCAAGATCCAAATATTTGATGATTTTCTTCAAAAGAAACAACAAATTCGTCCGCAATCGCGCTTGGGAATGATCTGATTTAGCATTATCTAGCTAGGTGTTTCATAGAGACAACTAGAAGACGTGTTTGAGTAAGTTAAATTCGAATGTAAATTGTTTTATTTAAAAACTTTTATGTTTGGAATGTGGTATTCATATTTAAATTATTGTTGCATTGAAATATCTGTCTTTTCGGTTATCAAAGAATTATGCTAATTATTTTCGATACTCCATGCATAGGAAAACAATAAGAGCAGAGGGACATTTGTTGAGTGGCGTTGGATGGGCGACGCACCGTCCACTGTCTACGGTTAGACATGTCCATAGACATTTTAGTGTCGTCCATCCGTCCGTCCGTCCGTTTGAGGATCCGCGCTTGGAGTTGCTGTAAATTAGCTGCCTTGCGTCTCTAGGCTAGGGGTGGGCTAAGCAAGATTGCGTGTGGTCCATATATATATATATTGCGGGCCGGCTGCTAATCGATCATACACGGAAAGGAAAGGAAAGGAATACTTGAGCTGTATCGTGTGTGTGTGTGTGTGTGTTTGCCTTTGCCTTGTTGGTTTGGGTTTGAGCCAGGCAGCCAGCCCAGATGGAGATGGACGTGAGCTGTGCTCATTAGAACCGAACATCACATGGGAGCACATGGATGCTTCCAGGTCAGGGTTTACCAATTTTGTTTTCTACTGTACTATATTGTGTATGCTTTTTGTTTTCTTCTCTCGTCGTGTCGTGTCGTGTCGTGTCAGTCAAGTGGTGGTTAGTTACGGCCGGGGAGTGTCCACTCCACTCCAGCATTACAAACAAATTTGGCTCTCTCTCTCTCTTTTTCTCTGTGTTTGTGGTTGTGGTTGTGGTTGGATTGCACACAAGTGGTCCAATGGGGAATTAACACTGGTAGGTCCATCACACATCCGCCCTCTCGTTCGCCCGTTGGCTCGATATGGTCCAATATGGGGATGTATCTTGTAGATGGTATCTATTCTTAGGGCATCTCCAGCCGCCCTCGGAAGGCGCCTCAAGGCGTTTTTTGCCGGCCGTAGAAAATCTACCAACGTCATATTCAGGAACCGATTTTAGCGGCTTGACCGAAAACAAGCGCCGGCGGACCAGTATGAACCAACGCTGCATTGCCAGGCGCCGGGCGAACGATTTTTTAGCGAAAAAAGCAGCGGGCCCCAGCGTCGGCGACTCGGCTCTCTTCTCGGCCCTTCGTCGTCCTCATCGCCTCGTTTCCAGGCGAATCAATGCCAAAGCTTCATGGCCTTGCACGGTCGGTCACTACGCCATTGATGCCTCACGGAGGCGCTTGATGAAGATCGGACGACGCGCGTCCCTCGCCTCCTCCCTCCATGGAGGTCCCAAATAGCGGGGAGTATTCATTTTTGTGCGTAATAAGGAGGCACTTCCGTGGTCCGAGCGGTGATAGCGGGGAATGTTTTTTCGCGAAATCGCCGCCCGTCTGGTGGGTCCCAGCAATCGAGGAAACTTTTTTTTCGAAATAAGGTGGCCCGTCCGGTGGGTCCCTATTTGTCGGTGGAGGAATAATTATTTTGCGCGTAATAAGGAGGCACTTCCTTGCGGCCGCTGGACCCACCGACAGACCTCTCCACGTCTGATACTCTTAGATGGAAGTCGGTAGTTGACCACGTTGACCACGCCACACCGAGAGCACCAGCGGTGGTTTGACGACGGCGAGGCCTAGGAAGGGACGACGCGAGCCGGGAAAACGCAGCGATGGAAGCCAGCGGAGAGAGTACGAGGTTAATCGGTTCACCAAGCGGTATCGCTGCCGCCGCTTCTGAGAATAACGGGGGTGTGGGTGAGTAGAGGATGGCTTGGCGGTGGTGGGAGTAGTACGGGCGGTGAGGCCTCCATGCATCCTGGCCCGCCACGGAGGCGAGAGCACGCGACACGACCGTGCGCTTGCTTTGGGCGGCCGGAACAAGAAGACCAGAGGTTGAAGAAGCAATCGTGTGGCGATGGATGGACATCGTACGATCACTGCAGCTAGAATCGTTATATTGACTAAGTTGACAAAGCCCTTGGTACGCGTCAACTTAGTAGGCCCACAGCTCGGATTTGGCAGAGAACATATAGCCCATTTGCGATTTGTAAGAATGTACAACCCATTTTTTAATTCTAATGGAATTTACTACAGCTCATTTACAGTTTGTTAAAAGTACAGCCCAACTTCTAGCTAGGACAACGATTAATAATTTCAAACAACCGCTCAAAACAGAATTCAGAAAAAATTCCCACATTTTGATGGGATCCGAAATATTTTTATCCAAAATTTCTAGTCAGGTTAAATATAATTTTAAAATAAAGTTGTATTACGTTAAAATCCAACAAAATATTGCGCGCGCAACAAGTAATGAAATTAAAATTTCCAAATTCTAAAAATAATTTATTTTTCAAACTAATTACGTGTTTGGTGCATAGTAATTGCCCAGTTATTATAATTACATCCCATTTATTATTTCTTAAAGTCCATTTTCTTGTTAAGCCTAATGCATACCTCCTAGGAAACTTTGCAGCCCAGCGGGGCGGATAACAAGTTGACCCGGATATTGTGTACAACTGTCGGCCCAGTTGCATTGCTGATGTTGAAAAAAGGCCTGTGTAGTACAGTACAACCTAACATGGTTACTCAGCCCACATTCAGCGACGCCGGAAAGGCCCAAACAAGGCTTCTGTACAACTTTTTGAAGTCACTGAGCTCAATTAATAACTTAAGAAAAAAGTTAGATTAGAGTGGAACCTAATTAAAAGCTGTCATGAGCAAATAAATAATTCAACCGGTCCCACTTGTGCGTGCGTGTGTGTGTGTGTGTGTGTGTGCATGTGTGTGTGTGTGTGTGTGAGAGAGAGAGAGACCCATCGGTCGATGCTCGTAAATATATCTTTCAGCCATATGCATTGCTGATGCTCAGTAAAAACTTATATAGTTGACACAATCATATAGAACATCATAGCACACTGGACTTGCATACAAAAATTTCACGCAGGAGGCACAATCATGATGGAAGCAGTGGATCGCTATGGGAAGGGCTATGTTGAAACCAACGAAGTCATACATAACGGTTCATCGTCTTTATAAATGGCGGGGAAATATCTTGAATGTTGTGCAAAGAAAACAGACAGACAAGACAATAAGTTCTGCTAGCACATTAAGTTGACGTACAACCCTTTATAAAAAAGTTCAGGTACAAAATTAGAACAGGTCACAATCAAATGTCTTGGCATATCGATTGCTTGCACCCATAGCTCGGATTTAACTAGTACTATCGACAAGATTCAGCTTGTTACCTCAAATTAGAGCACATCCAGCAGCCAGCCCTACCTCTTCTCCCAAAGAAGCGTTGGCCTCCGCCCAGCGATGGAGTAGGCCTGTGCCATCCATCGTTCCGAGCAACACGGAGAAAGTCGGCGTTGACTCTGTAATGAACGTCGTCGATGGACCTCGCACCAACGGCGGCGGCAGGACTTCGATTGATGGATTGACCACTTCTTCGACATGCACGAACACTCGTCTGGTACATCCCTAACGTGGTCCGGCGGCCTTGGTGGCGGCGAATAGTACAACCCGGTTCTGCACGGTATCTCAACACCAATCACCTTCGGTATGGTGGGCGGCTTCTTCATCAATGCCATAACCGTGAGCCCGGTTATGCGGAGGAACAAACATACTTACAAGCTCACCTCCAAGGTCGTTGATAAGCTCGTTCATGGACTCGCTGTTCCAAGCACATCGAGGCACGCCGTGGAAGGTAAGATTTGTTAAAAACTCAAGCTCAGAGGGCACCGAGCCCCATCCTGGGTGCCACCGATCAAAGCTCACCAGCGCACCATCGCAGAACAAACGCCGGGAAGATTCGAACACACGACTGCTGTCGAAAGTTGTCCAGAACCTGACAAAGAAATCAGCCGGTGGCGGACAGACTTCAACGAGCAAGTCACTTATTTGGATGCCGTGCGCAATGCCAAGAGCTTTGACAAGGTCGTCCGGCGAGACAGGACGCCGGTCGCTGTTCATGGTTACCATCGGACGTTCTTTGGCAAACCGTCGTCAAGCGCCGCCATGCCATTTGTTGAGCGACAAAGACCTGCGCGATCAAGGCGGGGCGGACCTCGGGATCTCGGCTCGGAGATCCGCGTTAACAGCGACATGATAGTGCGCTTGAGTACAGGGAGTATAGGAGGGGATTTGGGGAATCGGGTAGGAATCAAGATTCGAGAGGTAGGGAGGGACGGAGGCGGGGATGAAAAGGTAGCATGAATTTGAACACGCGCCAATATGCTTTCGGCGTGCAAGCGCCTGAAAAACACGGCGGGCGCCCACATGTCGACCTAAGAGTCCTTATTCTTTCTTTTTGGAGAGCCCGACCTTTTTTGAGGATCTTTTGAGCCCGCACGAGAGTCATAATTGACACCTTGGCATTGCGTTACTACTCGGCTCATATTCAATGACACCTCATTTGGCCCAAACAAGTGTACATCATCGAAAAGACAATGAGCTCAAATTATATAACTTGAAAAAGAAGATATACTCAACACCGGAGAATGGTGATGCCTCATTTAGCCCACCAAGAGTTCGAGACAATAAACGATTCAAACAACGATATATACAACATTCAAACACCGACTAGTGACTACTCTCGACATAAATAGCAAGACATGATAGTTCATAAGAAGTCTTGCTACACCACCAAACGCACCCATCTGCAGCCAGAGGACTCGTGATCCAGACAAGAATGACATTCTAAACAGAAGCAACTATTACATAGAAAGAGTGACATACACGAGGATGACCAAATGACAAGGCATATGCATAACAAAAGAAAGAACTACCCATCCAGAACCAGCAGAAAAGACAACAAAGTCATTCGAAAAGATGATCCAACACCATCATAATTTGCAGCCCCGCTTCAGCGACCAGTGATCCGGAGACACCAGTACTCCGCCCTTTCGATGCAACAGCCCAATTACCACTACAAGAATTCGGGTCTATTGCAACAAAATCGCCCGTCGCAATACATGCTGATTTGTGGCGATAAGTACCTATTGCCACGAAACAACATTCGTTGGCAGCCGTTGCAACTGGACACTTGGTAATAGGTTATTGCCACAAAAAAGCAATTGTGGTAATAAATTGTGCTATTGCAACAATCATGTGGGAGGTTGCCACATGTTTTCCCATGGCAACACTCACCTAATGCCACAATTTGCTTTGTGGAGATAGGTTTAGTGCAACATGTAACAAATCATGGCGACTAGTAGCTCGTGGCGATAGATATTTGTGGCAACACCCTATGCCAATGATGTTTGTTTCGTGGCGCATACTCTTCCATGGCAATAGTCAATTGTTGCAATAAACTATGGCAACAATCCTTGCTTTCGTGGCATTAGGCATTTTGCTATGAACCGCTACACTTGTGGCATTAAGTTATGGCAACAAATATTCCAGTTCTCGTAACAGGAAATTGCAACATACTAGTTTTGGTGGTGATAAATAGATATCACAACAGGTGAACTATTTGTAGCGAGAAACTATTGCGACAATATAAAATTTTCATGGTGCTAACATGTGGCAACCAAAAGTGGGTTGTGGTAATATCCTATTGCAACCATAAAAAAATAGAGGAATTCAAGTATAATATTCGAAACCATACGTATAATATGTAGATTCATAAAAATTCATAATTCTCATAGCAAATATCCATCAAATGAAACTCAAATGTAATTTAGCCATCCTAATTAAGTGCCAAGACTAAACTGTCTGTGATCTAGAGTCCAATCGAGCTAGTTCTTTGGATCCTGCAATCAAGAAAAAAATATTTCTATTTAATGAGTCCAACATAACATACACCATACAAAATACTTTGTCAGCAATCATGTAACTGAGGGATCAGAACAGTTTTACAAGTGTAACTGTCTAAAGCATAAACACAAGTACATGTACTAAAAGCTTCACCTATTTATTTAAGTTGTGACTCAATCTATAGTTTCAATTAAGTTCATGTCCCTTGCTAGCATATATTCATTTTGTGTAAGTTGTGACTCGATGCAGCAACAACACATGGTGAAAGAGAAGAAGCAGCTAGTTAATTAGGAAGGCCAATGACGTAAGTATAAAATGCAGGTGAACATGACGAGAAAGCAATGTTGTGACTTACCATTGCTTCAAACATTTGAGAATTCTTTGTTGCAGCTTGCATGAGCGCATTTGGAGAAATAACAATTTGCCTTCCACCTTGAGTCTTATTAGGACTAGATCTCTGTAAAAGAGTATTTCGGCAATGAAACTACCTTTGCAGGCTTGACGTTTCCTTGCGCAGGGTGGTGGTGATGCGCGCCACCTTGTTCACCTTGCTGGTCATCATGCCCAATAAACCTAAGAAGGTGGACCATGTTCAGCATCTTTTTTGTACTGTGAAAAAATAATAATATGTATGCTTGTCAATTAGAGGCCCACAACAACACTTTCTATTGACTTCAATATTTGAAAATTTATTTTCTTCCCGCGGGACATTTTTTGTATGAAACGGTATTAGAGAAATTCAGTTAAACATACATTAATTATGCTCATATCCACCAAAATCCCAAGGGAATGCAAAACATTTGAGTGCATATGGTAGAAAAAATACACAGTTTTGGCGGCGAAACTACTTTTGCGGTCTTGGCCAGTCCTTGTGCATGGCGGTGGTCATGAGCTCCACCGGCTTCGCCTTGCTGGTAATCGTGCTCAATAAACCTAGGAGCAAGAAGGTTGAACGTGTTCATCATTTTTTTTGTAGTGTCCAAAATAATAATATGTATACTTATCAATTAGAGGTCGACAACAACACTTTCTATTCACATTTTAAAGTTTATTTTCTTCCTTAGTAAGAACAAAAATCATGCTAGGAAAACAAATTTTACTCAATGATTAGCTTAACTGTTGAGCAAATAGTTACAGGTTCAGCTGACACCTTTGTGTTTTTGTTACTGATTTGTAGCTCCTCTGTTTTTCTCTTCTTTGTAGGCTGAGAGTATATCCAACCTTTGATAAAGTTTTCAATGTCGAAAGTTCTGAATCTATATGTTAGATTTATCTAGCTTTTTTCTAGGCTGAGAGTATATCCACACCCTTTTAAGGCAGTCAATGGACAGAAAATTAGTAGAAGAACGGTAGATACAGTGTGTTTCAGGATATAACTGTAACCGCAAATGGGGTTTCTTTGATTCTGAAAGTATGCATTGCAAATGCTCTTGTCAGAAGCAACTCGCTGAGAACCTGTAATATTTGTTGCAACAACAGCGACCACAGCGTGGAGCAGAGGAAGAATAGCCCAGCAATTGCATGACCTGCAAACCAAAAATTAGGACCAAATTAGAGAGTTCTATAGGACTTCAATGGATGGGAAATTTCAGGAGAATCCTTCAATGTTCATAAGAATCCCAAGAAACAAAACATATAGGCTAGTATGACACGGAGGCCCATGCCACATGACGCCGGAAGCGGGAGGAACGTGCCTCCTTCACGCATGACGCCCTCCACTGCGCAGCCGCCACGGCACTGTTGCGCGCCCGCGCCATAAGACCTGCCACATGCAGCTTCGCCACCGAGCCCCTCACACACGTCTCCTCCTCTATTCTCTCTGTTCTATTTCTCTTCTAGAGCAGATTCATTTATCTCCCCATGATCCAATCGCACTATCAAAGGTCCTGATTGTACCACACTGGGTCAATTACTTTTCACTTTTCTCTCAAGTTTCTCACATCTCTACTCTGCTTCTTTGAGTCCAATTGTTTTGGCTGAACAATTCTTCAGTTAACCTCCACGGTACACATCTTGTTTCTATGGACGCCGGGCCAATAATTAATACCTTTTGTTTCGATTTAAAATTATACATTAAGACGAATATGCAGAACAGAATCATACAGACACATATTAACAGAAAACACATCTAGGAGTAGATGGAACTTTATCTGAAGCCACACGACGCGGACTTCAATTCAGCCTAGGAAATCTAACGAAAACTACAGAGAGATGCCGGGCCAGGTGCCAGGAACTTGGAGGGTTATACAAGTTGCAGCCAAATTGGCTTCCAATTCAAGCAGGAAAGTAGGGAATACACACACACACACACACACACACACACACAAAGATCGATCTACATCGCTCGCTATGGAGGTTCAGGGATGTGGCGAGCAGCCCCGACGTAGGCAGGCCGGCACTGTGCTCGCGATGCAGGGAAGAAGATGTGAACTCCGTCGGCGCCAATGCCAGGCCGCATCGCTGCCACGGGCAGCATGGCCGATGACACGGAGACGCGGCCCGCGTCGGCGGGCACGGAGGAGAGGGCGAGATCGAGGACGACGAATCCTCGTCTTGCAGTGGACTCCGATGTGGTTCGCTGTGTTGACGCCATGACGGAAGAACCAGGACGACAGCTCAGATCCAATCGCCCGTGAAGACGCCGTGTGATTTGGTTTATAATAGTATAATCATGGGTAGTTAGGAAGGCAAGGATAAATAGACTCTATTTTTTTGGTGGGAACACAAAATATTGGCGCAAACTACAGTAAACCAAAATTAGGTGGTGGGAAAGTAATTATTTTCAGATGGAATGTTTAGAATAGTAAAATAAATTGGAAAAAGAATATGTCAAAGCAATATGAGATTTATATGCTCCTAAAAATAATGTTACTAAGATATGTTTGTCAAAAGTTATTTCTTGTTGAAAAGACCACCAAATCCGAGAATCAATTCTGTCAATTGCTCAACAGTAATTTGTTCACCCACCGTAGAATACTTATGCTCTTGAGAGAAGCCACTAGTCAAACCTATGGTCCCCGGGTCTATTCTCATCATATCAATCTATATCACTTTATTTACTTGCTTTGTTTTTACTTTGCCTTTACTTTTTTACTTTGCATCTATCTATCAAAAATACCAAAAACATTATCTCTATCAGATCTCACTCTCGTAAGTGACCGTGAAGGGATTGACAACCCCTAAGCGTTGGTTGCGAGTTGCTATCGTGTTGTGTAGGTACGAGGGAGTTGCGCGTGACCTCCTACTAGATTGATACCTTGGTTCTCAAAAACTGAGGGAAATACTTAGGCTGCATCATCCTCTCCCCTTCGGGGAAAACCAACGCAAGCTCGAGACGTAGCAGCGTCAGCAGTTGCATTTTGAGTGTAATATAGGCAGACAACAGAGTCATTTCACTCCTTCCCTTCAATTTTTAGTGAGGTTCTACCCGAAACACCCCCCTCCAAAGCGAAATTAGTTAAGCCCAAGTCGATAACTCAAAAATGACTTCTTTACATCTTTTATGGCTTATTTTGACAATATGCAATTGAAAAGCGTAATCGAACGGCCCTTAACTCGCAATTCAATTGTGCGTGCAATGATGAATCACTCCTGCTTTGCTATCTCGTACATTTAGGCATCATCATACATGGCATAACCTAATACATGTGCATTCCATTGTAGAATCTAGAATATGCAATGTTTATGTTAGTTCATACGTTGCACATGATGTTTAAATGCCCCTTAAATCTGGTCAGTCAAGTGATGGTCTTTAAGCCTCCTTCTTTGCTTCTTTTCTTGATATGTAAGATTTGCTCACACATCTGTTCAATTGCTTGTTTGCATCAGCTAGCCATCCTAGGACTGTTTGCTTTGATTACCTGCTGTTCTTGACCTAACACTCTAACAGAGCTTGTCAACGATTTAAACACTAAGGGCTGCTGTAGTGGGGCCTTGTCTCACTCATAGGTGACATAAAGGTTTGGTTGTACACTCAAGAGGCTCTCCAAGAGTACCGGAGATCCAGTCGAAGGTATGCCTAGTTTTTACATAGTGCGCATATAGTAAATGCTCATTTCATTGTGTGCAAGTGCAAGAGATGCGGCATGTTTCATTATGTGGTGTTGTTTTGTTATAATCTCATCCTTTTGTCTTCACAGACTAGAAAGTATGCATATTTATCTTCCAAGGAGACGAGTAACTAGTTTGTGTCACCTTGTAGAGGGGGTGCAACGAAGATAAGATTGAGGATTTCCAAGTACAAGATGTTAGGAAGGAGCCTTGCAAGAGAAGTAGGAGCTGCGCTGAGCCTCTTCAACCTGCTAAGGTAAGTCACTGTATGCAACTCAACAGTTCAATTCCTTGTTTGTTTCAGGCATAGTTAATTTTCTCTTTTCAATTGCTTTATTTGTCCTCACTTAATGAGATGCCCAAATAATCGTGCCTGATGTCCGGTACTTGTATCACTATTAGTTGACATAATTAAAGGCCTTACCATTTAATTACTCTGCCGAAGTGTGCCTGAAGCTTTGAAGTCTATTAACCAACTATTATTGCATGAGGCTCACAATCTAGTTTATACTACGCTAGTGATTGCATAGTTTTGCCTGTTGTAGTATGTTTGTATAAAACCCTCTGCTGTTCATTATGCTCCCTAAGACTTTAATTGAGGTACAGAATGGCAAACTGTTTGCTTACTTATACGCAACGTGCTGTCTAAATTTGTAACTTGTCTGTGTTTTCGATTGGGCCCCAACATCATGCTCCTCTGGTGAGCTAAGAGGGATTTCTGTATGCAGGCTGCACAGGCTATCTTTTTTATAATTTTTAAAATATCACCTGCTTATGCTTCATGACGTGTAACATTTTGTGTGTGAAAGTGACGTGTAACATTATTGTTAGTCCTGTTTTGCCATGTAGTACAAAATAGTGTCTTGTTCGCTTCATTGTTGTAACTATATTTTTGCCCTAGTCATGTGTACTTACAGAAATATTTCAGGATGAAGTGACATCAACACAAAAATCTGCGAGCAGTGCGGCATGGCCGTTACCGAATGATTATGGAATGTGCTGATGTTCTTGAGCATCAACTAGAGGTGGCAAGACAACGTGTACATGATTGTCAATGTATAATCAACAAGTTGAGACTGGACATGCAGGTATTAGATGCAGGAGTCAAAAAAATGAAACAAGACACCGAGGTAACCATGAAGGAATTGGAGATTTTGCAGACTAAAATTTGTGCTATCTGAATCCGGCCAATCCTATTTTCTGAAGAGATTATAGTTCAAATGGAGTTAAGTTGATGCGCGTCCATGATGTATGAGCTGTATTTGCCAAAGTGTATGTAATTTGCTGTTTGTGTATGCTTTATTATCACCGTGCGAACCATAATGCCCGATGGGTATAATCGGTGTAATTTCTTTATTGTATAGTGTAGGATTATTCTACCTTTCTATGCCTTGATCTCTTTGTTGTATAGTGTATGCTCTTTAGAGGTGATAGTATTGAGTAGGATAATTCTTTGAATATGCTACATCGTTCAAACGGGGGCCAACTTGCCCGACCACGGGCCTTCACGGGCCGTCGGATCCATGGGCCTTCTACGTCTCGTAGGATCCATGGGCCTTCTACGCCTCGTAGGATCCATGGGCCTTCTACGTCTCGTAGGATCCATGGGCCTTCTACGTCTCGTAGGATCCATGGGCCTTCTACGTCACGTAGGATCCATGGGTCGCCGACTCATTTATGGGTCTTGTACGGGCCTTTAATGGGCCATAGACATGCCTATAATGGAAATCGTACGTTTTATGGGCTGACCATAATGGGCCGTTAATAGGCTGTATTTGGTGATGCTATGAAAATGGCCCAACAGACTAACGGGCCTAAGCGGGCCGATCAGAATGACGGGCTGAATTTGGCCCAGCGAAAAATGACAAGATGTGGGCCGTAAGTAACCGAATGTTGTAAATGAGCCCAAGAATAAATGGGCCCTCAGAAGGCCGAAAGTTAACTTGGGCTGGAAACGGACCAACGGAATAACGGCCCATGAATGGGTATAAAGTGTTACACTGTTCATTACGGGCCAATTTCATCGCGGGCCATTAATGGGTGTAAAGTAATACACTGTTCATTACGGGCCAGTTTCAGCACGGGCCGCTAATGGGCCAAAAGTTACAAAGGGCCTCATATGGGCCGAAAGACGTCATGGGCCATACATGGGCCATAAGTGAAAACGGGTTGGAATCATATTGGATGGCCCAGATGACGCTACTGGGCCTAATTCACATAGGGCGTAACGGGCCTTGGGTTAGCGGGCTGTAAATGGGCTATATGCTAACATGCCGTTAACAGGCTTTCCATGGGCCGGCCCGCTAGCTTTTGACCAAGTCAAACGGGCCGGCCTTTTCATAGGAATGGGCCACTATTGGGCCGTGCCATGTGTCAACGTATCATAGGCGCCTTCTGTCCAGTGAGTGGATGACATCTGTCCCAATGATGAGCCGACACGTGTTTCCTCCAGCCAATGATGATTTTACACGTGGAAAATCCCCATTGGTCGGGGCTATTAACGGGTTATCGGATCCAAAACCCGACCCGATAGCTTAACCGCGTTCCGTTACGGTGGATGCCACGTGTCGGTCACCCTTGACAAAAGCACTTCTGTGACGCGCGATTTATCATCATGGAAGTGGACACTTCCGTGATGATAATTTGGGTAATGTCATGGAATACTTCTACGATAGCACAGGTATGACTATCTTGATTCTGTCATAAAATCGTCATGGATGTACATGCATGACAAAAACGCGACCTACTGTGACAAACACGTATCATCACGGAAGTGTATTTTTTTGTAGTGGCTAGAACCAAAGCATTGTTTTCTACTAGTGCCCTGCAACCCAGAAGCTTCATATAGAAGTTTGTCATTAGAAGCATTAAGAATAGTAGGGATGGCAGACTCACCATGCTAATCTTTGTTAGCTGCTCTCTCACTCTCACTCTCTCTCTCTCTCTCTCTCTCTCTCTCTCTCTCTCTCTCTCTCTCTCTCTCTCTCTCTCTCTCTGGCAGGGCTTTAGTATTCTGGTCTTCTTTCTCCTTCAATCTTCCACATCTCCTGAGCAGCTGAGAATCCTTGACTTCCTCAAGCTCTCCTCTCTTAGCTTTTCAATTTTTGTCTCAAAGGACTCCTGGCTAATTATGTAGTCCACCAAGACCAACCCCCTCTCGTTCTGTTTGTTCCATATCTTCCTCCTCGGTTCCCTTACCCACCTCATCTTCATCATTTCCAATTTACTCTCCCATATCTTCCTCTATCTCTCCTCATCCACCACCTTGTTGTCAGTTTGTGATCCCACCAAATCAGGCTTATCCATGTTGGGGAACGTTGCAGAAAATTAAAATTTTCCTACCGTTTCACCAAGATCCATCTATGAGTTCATCTAAGCAACGAGTCATGGGAGAGAGTTTGCATCTACATACCACTTGTAGATCGCGTGCGGAAGCTTGCAAGGGATGGTGATGATGGAGTCGTACTCGACGTGATTGAATCACCGATGTCCAAGTCTTTGAGCGGACAAGACACCTCCGCGTTGAACACACGTGCGGACGGAGGCGTCTCCTCCTTCTTGATCCAAAGAAGGGGAAGGAGAGGTTGAGGAAGCTTCGCTCCAGCGGCAAAGACGACGGCGTGGTGGTGTTGGTGCAGAAGATCTCGGCAGGGCTTCGCCAAGCGCTTACGGAGGAGGAGAGGTGTTGGGAGGGAGGGCTGCGCCTTGGAGATGGGTGCAGAGCCTCCCCAACCCCTTTATTTATAGGGGAAGGGGCAGGGGCCGACCCTCAGAGATGGGATCTAGAGGGGTCGGCGGCAGGGAGGGAGGCTTGCCCCCCAAGCAGGCGCCCCTTAGGTTTCCCCAACCCTAGGCGCATGGGCCCAAGGTGGGGCGCGCCCAGCCTCCGGGCTGGCTCCTCCCTTGCGGCCCATGTGGCCCTCCGGGAGGTGGCCCCTCCCCGTGGACCCCCGGAACCCCACCGGTGGCCCCGGTACAATACCGATAACCCCCGGAAACTTTCCGGTGTCCGTATGACAACTTCCCATATATAAAACTTCACCTCCGGACCATTCCGGAACTCCTCGTGACGTCCGGGATCTCATCGACTCTGGAACCATTCCCGACGCGCATCGTCACCTCGTCCTTTGCCAGTCTCCGTTTATTCCGCAGCTCCTGCTGTGAGTTACAAATATGAGCAACGACACCGGTATCAAATACCGGGAGTTACTACGAGTCTTGGTAAGGTACACATCAATTACAAGTATATCAAATATACCTTTGGTGTTGCGGCCTTCTTATCCGCTAAGTATTTGGGGCGCTTCCGCTTCGGTGTCCCTTCCCTTGCAATAAAAGCACTCGATCTCGGGCTTGGGTCCATTCTTTGACTTCTTCCGGCAAGCTGGCTTACAAGGCAGCAACTTCCTTGCCGTCCTTCTTGAAGTTCTTCTTGCCCTTGCCCTTCTTGAACTTAGTGGACTTATTGACCATCAACACTTGATGTTCTTTCTTGATTTCAGCCTCTGCTGACTTGAAATCGAGAACACTTCAGAATGGTCTTTACCATCCCCGCATGTTGTAGTTCATCACAAAGCTCTTGTAGCTTGGTGGGAGCGATCGGAGGATTCTGTCAATGACCGCCTCATCTGGGAGGTTAATGTTCACCGGGTCATACGGTTGTGCAACCTGGACATCTTGAGGATGTGCTCACCGACGTAACTGTTTTCCTCCATCTTACAATCTGTAGAACTTGTCGGAGACATCATATCTCTCGACCGGGCATGAGCTTGGAAAACTAGTTTCAGCTCTTGAACATCTCATATGCTCCGTGATGCTCAAAACGCTTTTGGAGCCTCGGTTCTAAGTCATAAAGCATGCCGCATCAGCGAGGGAGTAATCATCAACACGAGTTTGCCAAGCATTCATAATGTCTTGGTTCTGCAGACGGGGCGTCACCTAGCGGTCCTTCTAGGACATATTGCTTCTGGCAGCTATGAGGATGATCCTCGGGTTCCGGACCCAAATCCGTATAGTTCTTGCCATCATCTTTCGACTTGGTTTTCTCTAGGAACGCGTTGAAGTTCATGTTGACATTAGCGTTGGCCATTTGATCTACAAGACATATTTGCAAAGGTTTTAGACTATGTTCATGATAATAAAGTTCTAATCAAATTATGAACTCCCACTTAGATTAGACATCCCTCTAGTC
This sequence comes from Aegilops speltoides, assembly GCA_021437245.1. NCBI lineage: Eukaryota > Viridiplantae > Streptophyta > Magnoliopsida > Poales > Poaceae > Aegilops > Aegilops speltoides. Next base: position 498,444,629 of record CM038144.1, on the reverse strand, counting down.
ATCTAAGTGTTACGATCCGAGTCGACTAGCCCGTGTCCGATCATCACGTGAGACGGACTAGTCATCGTCGGTGAAAATCTTCATGTTGATCGTATCTTCCATACGACTCGTGTTCGACCTTTCGGTCTCCGTGTTCGAGGCCATGTCTCGTACATGCTAGGCTCGTCAAGTTAACCCTAAGTGTTTTCGCTGTGTAAAACTGTCTTACACCCGTTGTATGTGAGCGTAAGAATCCATCACACCCGATCATCACGTGGTGCTTAGAAGCGACGAACTGTAGCAACGGTGCACGCTTAGGGAGAACACTTCTTGAAATTTTTTGTAAGGATCATCTTATTTACTACCGTCGTCCTAAGTAAACAAGATGCATAAACATAATAAACATCACATGCAATTATATAGTTGTGACATGATATGGCCAATATCATATAGCTCCATTGATCTCCATCTTGGGCTCCATGATCATCTTGTCACCGGCTTGACACCATGATCTCCATCATCATGATCTCCATCATCGTGTCTTCATGAAGTTGTCACGCCAATGACTACTTCTACTTCTATAGCTAACGCGTTTAGCAATAAAGTAAAGTAGTTTATATGGCGTTCTTCAATGACACGCAGTCATACAAAAATAAATACAACTCCTATGGCTCCTGCGGTTGTCATACTCATCGACATGCAAGTCGTGAATCCTATTACAAGAACATGATCTCATACATCACAATTCATCATTCATCACAACTTCGGCCATATCACATCACATGATCAATCGCTGCAAAAACAAGTTAGGCGTCTTCTAATTGTTGTTGCATCTTTTCGATGGCTGCAATTGGGTTCTAGCAAGAACGTTTTCTTACCTCGAATAACCACAACGTGATTTTGTCAACTTCTATTTACCCTTCATAAGGGCCTGTTCATCGAATCCGCTCCAACTAAAGTGGGAGAGACATACACCCGCCACCACCTTATGCAACTAGTGCATGTCAATCGGTGGAACCGGTCTCATGTAAGCGTCACGTGTAAGGTTGGTCGGGCGCTTCATCCCACAATACCGCTGAAGCAAGAAAAGACTAGTAGAGGCAAGCAAGTTGACAAGATCCACGCCCACAACAAAATTGTGTTCTACTCGTGCATTAGAGAACTACACATAGACCTAGCTCATGATGCCACTGTTGGGGAGCGTTGCGTAAAATTAAAATTTTCCTACGGTTTCACCAAGATCCATCTATGAGTTCATCTAAGCAACGAGTCATGGGAGAGAGTTTGCATCTACATACCACTTGTAGATCGCGTGCGGAAGCTTGCAAGGGATGGTGATGATGGAGTCGTACTCGGCGTGATTGAATCACCGATGTCCAAGTCTTGAAAGGACAGCACCTCCGCGTTCAACACACGTGCGGGACGGAGGCGTCTCCTCCTTCTTGATCCAGCAAGGGGAAGGAGAGGTTGAGGAAGCTTCGCTCAGCGGCAAAGACGACGGCGTGGTGGTGTTGGTGCGGAAGATACTCGGCGAGTGGCTTCGCCAAGCGCTTACGGAGGAGGAGAGGTGTTGGGGAGGGGAGGGGCTGCGCCTTGGAGATGGGTACAGCAGCCCTCCCCCACCCCTCTATTTATAGGGGAAGGGGCAAGGGGGGCCGACCCCTCTAGATGGGATCTAGAGGAGGGGCGGCGGCCAGGGAGGGAAGGCTTGCCCCCCAAGCAAGGGGGCGCCCCCCTTAGGGTTTCCCCCCAACCCTAGGCGCATGGGCCCAAGGTGGGGGGCGCGCCCATCCCTCCAGGGGCTGGCTCCCTCCCCTTTGCGGCCCATGTGGCCCTCCGGGAGGGGTGGCCCCTCCCGGTGGACCCTCGGAACCCCTCCGGTGGCCCCGGTACAATACCGATAACCCCCGGAAACTTTCCGGTGTCCGTATGACAACTTCCCATATATAAAACTTCACCTCCGAACCATTCCTGAACTCCTCGTGACGTCCGGGATCTCATCCGGACTCAAAGAACATTCGTAGTCACATACTAGTCTTCCTAATAACCCTAAGCGTCACCAAACCTTAAGTGTGTAGACCCTACGGGTTCGGAGACATCTGCGACATGACCGAGACGACTCTCGGGCAATAACAAACAGCGGGATCTGGATACCCATGTTGGCTCCCACATGCTCCTCGATGATTTCATCGGTTGAACCACGATGTCGAGATTGATCAAAACCACATATGCAATTCCCTTTGTCAATCGGTGCGTTACTTGCCCGAGACTTCGATCGTCGGTATCCCAATACCTTGTTCGGTCTCGTTATCGGCAAGTCACTTTACTCGTCACCGTAATGCATGATCCGTGGCCAACACCTTGGTCACCTTGAGCTCATTATGATGATGCATTACCGAGTGGGCCCAGAGATACCTCTCCGTCATACGGAGTGACAAATCGATCTCGATCCGTGTCAACCCAATGATACTTTCGGAGATACTTGTAATGCACCTTTATAGTCACCCGATTCGTTGTGGCGTTTGATACACCCAAGGCACTCCTACGGTATCCGGGAGTTACGATCTCATGGTCGAAGGAAGAGATACTTGACATTGGCAAAGCTCTAGCAAGCGAACTACACGATCTTTGTGCTATGCTTAGGATTGGGTCTTGTCCATCACATCATTCTCCTAATGATGTGATCCCGTTATCAACGACATCCAATGTCCATAGTCGAGAAACCATGACTATCTGTTGATCTGTGAGCTAGTCGACTAGAGGCTCACTAGGGACATATTGTGGTCTATGTATTCACACGTGTATTACGATTTCCGGATAATACAGTTATAGCATGAATAAAAGACAATTATCATGAACAATGAAATATAATAATACTTTTATTATTGCCTCTAGGGCATATTTCCAACAGTCCATAACAGACATCAACCTCAAATTCTGCTGCAGTAACCGATGTTGTCCCTTAACTTCTTTTTCCAAACTAATTTCCATTATTTCCATCTCTTTTCTTTTTCCTCTTCCAAAACTAACTGAGTTACTTCTATGGAAGCATGTTCCTCAGCTAGACACAGTTTTATGAGTAAGATAGCCCCCCTGATCATGTGAATTTTCACTTTCTCCCGCCGCTACAATCTCCAGAATTCTTTTTCTGTAACTCAATTGTTTTCACCGCATTTTCAAATTCCTGCAGAGACAAACTACCCAGAGTGATATTAGTTCTAGATTTCTTAGAGGTTCCACTTTTTCTTTCCTAGTACCTCAGGCTCCTTCGCATCCCTTGTATCTTCTAGACTAATGTAATCAAACACCTCTCTTTTGTTACCATCATCTTTATACCACCCCTGATCGGCCACTGATTCTACTTTGAAATCAGTATCATATAACACGAGTTCTTTGGTAGTAATCTCAGTTCTAGATGATATTTTGCTCATATCTCTTATTCCACACTTTATCCTTATCTTTCTTTGTCGTGTAACGTTTCCACATCCACCTCCACCACAGGGCCTAGAGATGACCCAGTTTCACATGCTCCGAGATAATGTCTCAGGGTGTCAGGTACCCCCTGTCATATGCATCCCATACAAAAGTTGCACGGTTTAATGGTATAACATCGACACACATGGCTCCAGCATCCTCACTACCAAGAGCGTCACCGAGAAGTACGCCGTCGTGGAGTCCTTTCGACCCCATTGTGGCACCCTCTACCAAACAATGCTAAAGGCAATCCCCTAGCAGCATGCATCGACGTCAGCAATAGTCAGTGCATGGAGCCATGACAGTGCATGGCTCGTCGGGATAAGAAGTGAGGAGGAGAGAGATAATGACACCCAAAAAAGAGCACCGACATGGCAAGCGGGATACTAGAAAACCGGTGACATGTCAGTGGGTTTTCCCTTCTTTCTGGTTTTGGACAATTCGTGTTCGGTATAAGAACATGAGGGACAAAATGTATGTAAACCGAAAAAAGGATAAGGGACCAAATGTTAAGCTTTTGTAAATCCGAGGGGCCAGAAATATACTTTTTCTCTTTAACAATTATGTAGTTTCCGGGTCTTAAGATTAATTTCCATAAGAGCGAGTTATTTCCATATGTAGTTTCTCTTTAACAATTCTGTTTTGTTTTTTTGCAGGAGGTGTGCATGTGAAGTGGTACGGCCGGCCCAGGAATAAAAGAGTGGTGGGGCTTGACTTGAGGGGCCTTGAGCCCATGGTTTCGTGCGTGGGCTGGCCCAGAGTCCAGAGTCCAGACGCTTTGGCTTTGGCGAACGATTGGTCGACTACTTTGCGGTCGGTCTCCTCTTCTCTTCTCCACCCCTTCTTCTTTCTTTTCTTTCGTGCATCCCACGCCCACCTCGCCGCCGCCGCCGCCGCCGCCGCCATGGCCGATCCGCGCCTATACCCGTCGGGATCCCGCGACGAATCCACCACAAACGGCTCCGGCCGCCGGCTCTACGACCCGTACCAGGACCTCAAAATCCCCACCGCCTACAAGAACCTCTACGACCTCCCCACCTCCCCCGAGTTCCTCTTCCAGGAGGAGGCCCTCCTCCAGCGCCGCTCCTGGGGAGAGAACCTCACCTACTACACCGGGGTCGGCTACCTCTCCGGCGCACTCGCGGGCGCCGCAGTCGGCCTGCGCGAGGCCGCACACGCCGCCGAGCGCGCCGACACCGCCAAGATCCGCGCCAACCGCCTCCTCAACTCGTGTGGCTCCGCCGGACGCCGCGTCGGTAACAGGCTCGGCGTCATCGGCCTCCTCTACGCCGGCATGGAGAGCGCCATGGTCACCGCCCGCGACGGCCAGGACGACTGGATCAACAGCGTCGTCGCGGGGCTCGGCACCGGCGCCCTCTTCCGGGCCGCCCAGGGTCCCAGGTCCGCTGCCGTCGCCGGCGCCCTCGGTGGGGTCCTCGCCGCCGCCGGCATGGCCGCCAAGCAGGCAGCCAAGAGATACGCGCCCGCCTTCTGATTGAATCGAATCGAATCGAATCAATTGGCCGTTTTTTCGTTTATTCCTGTCAGAGTTAATTATTTGAGAAGGGTCATCTTCTCGACATTATTATGATATATTACAAGTGTTATGCTATATGAAAACAACAATCGGATGGCATCGGATCAGCAAATTTTTGACATGCCTTGTTGCAATGTAACATCATCTTCTTTCTTCATCACTACTACTACTTGGTTAGCGACCTAGATAGATTGTCGTGGGTGTCAGACTCAATAATGCTGGAGAGTCCAGGAAATCGTGGAATGTAATATTCATTGCATGCTACTCCCTCTGTTTCTACTAAATACAAGTCTTTTTTAGAGATTTCAATATGGAACGTAATGTTCATTATATTCACTCATTTTGCACCGTATGTATCTAGTCCATATTGAAATCTCTAAAAGGACTTGTATTTAGAAATTATCGTGGTGCTTGCTTTGCTTCATGTCTGATGAAATATTTTGCCGCAGAATGGTATCTTTCTGCTCATGTTATTCTTCTTGAATGCCACACTGCTATTTCAATTAACTAGACTTGATGAAAAAAGTTGAGCTTTTTTGCATTCTACTACTCACAGTGCGTGTCCTTTTCTCATCTTTCTGCACATGTTATTGTTACGGAACGCTATACTGCTATTTTAAGTAACTAGAGTTGATGAGAAACTTGAGCCTTTTTGCATTCTGATAGTTTAACAACAATGCATGCATTGCTAACTCACAATGGAATGCTCTAGTGTTATTTCGAATAACTTGAAGAATACATTGCATCCTGCTATTGAAGAATGCATTTGGATCACCGTTATTTTTGCACTTGTCCATATATGCTTTATCCGTTGATGATATTCTTGCCTATTTCTATCCTGGCAGTTGCATCCTGCTATTGAAGAATGCATTTGGATCACCGTTATTTTTTGCACTTGTCCATATATGCTTTATCCGTTGATGATATTCTTGCCTATTTCTATCCTGGCAGCTTGCTAGTGGTGGCATATGCATCCTAGTGTACTGCTTCTTCTTCACATGTAGGATGTTTTTGCAGATTGGTGTACATTGGCACTCTTCAGGTTTTATTTTAGTGTGTGTGTTCACTCAATTTAGGTCTGTATGCTGTCCATAATAAAATATCAAAAACATGTTATATTTATGAAGGGAGGGAGTAGATGAATTTTTCTGCCAATTATATTAATATTGTTACGGAACGCTATACTGCTATTTTGAATAACTTCAGTTGATGAAAAAGCTGAGCTTTTTTGCATGCTAGTATTGCACTGTGCATTCTACTTGGGTGCCTTTCTGATCCTTCCGCATATGTTATTACTACAGAGTGCTGTACTGCTAATTCTATTGACTAGAGTTGATGAGCCTTTTTTGCATTCTGATAATTTAACAACAATGCATTGCAACTCACAATGGAATGCTCTAGTGTTGTTTCGAATAACTTGAATTCATCAGAAAGTTCAACTTATTGCATTCTGCTGCTATTGAACGATGCATCTCATAGTTATGCTTGCACTTATCCCTATATCCTTTATACAGTTATGATATTCTTGCCTATTCCATTCAACCTAGCTGGTGGGTGTCAGACTCAATAATATGTTTGTGTGCGTTTACATTATGCTGGAGTGGAGAGTCCAGTCCAGGACATTGTGGAATGTAGTAATGTTCATTGTAGAGTAATTTCGCTAGGTGCTTCCTTGGCCTCTCTTGTGGTGAAATATTTGGCCGCAGAATGATAGGTGCTTAATTGGGCATTTCCCTCATCCTATTTGGCCGCAGAATTATATTTTTGAATAACTAGAGAGAGATGATGAAAAAGTTGGGCTTTTTGCATTCTATTCTAGGTCCTTTTTTGATCTTTCTGCACATGTTACCGTCACAGAATGCTCTACTGCTATTTCAAATAACTAGCGTTGATAAAAAAAAAGTTTGAGCTTTTTGCATTCTAGTCTAGTATTGCACAATGCATTCTCCTTGGGTTCTTTTCTGATCCTTGTGTACATGTCATTGCTGCTACAGAATGTTGTGCTGAGAAACTTGAGCTGTTTGCTTTTTGGTATTTTTATATATTTTAACAATGCGTTGCTACTCACACTAGGATGATGTACTGTTATTTGGAATAACTAACCTGAATTCGTCAGAAAGTTGAGCTTATTGCATTCTGCTATCAAACAATGCATTTGAATCGTAGTTATTTTTGCACTTGTCCATGGATAGATTCTTAATTCGGTTATGATATATTACCTCCGTCCCAAAAGGCTTGTCTCAGATTTATCTAGATACAGATGTATCTAGAGTTCTAGACACTAGTAAAACAAGTAATTCGGGACGGAGGGAGTAGTTGCCTATTTTCGATCCTGGCAGCTTGCTGCATCCTAGTGCATATTGGCGGCGCTCTTCCAGATTTTATTGTTACTGCTTTCAACTAACTTGATGAAAATTTTTGAGCCTTTTCCATTAACTTGTTTCTTGAGGTGGTATTTTGTACCGCTGTTTCCGTTATTAGTGGGGAGTTATTTTGCTTTTCTCCATACATTCTTTATTATTATATATGATATTCTTGCCTATTTCAATCCTGGCATCTCATCTCACTAGTATCGGCATATGTATGCATCCTGGTGTACAGTAATATCTACAGGAATGCTATATTGCTATTTCAAATAACTTGATGAGTTGTTTGCGTTCAGTATTGCACAGTGCACTGCACTCAGATGGATGTTATTATTGTTAGGATTTATTTAATCCTGTTAATCCATACTTTTCCTAAAGGAGGTGGTTGCCTCGTGTCCCTTCGGAGACACCCCTTCGGGGGTTATATTTATGTGTAACCCATCATCAATGAGAACAAGGATTTACTTTAGTGTCCCTGGCCCCTGGCCGCGCCCACCCGGGTTGGCCGCGCGCCCGTCCACCCGACCTCCGCGGCGCGCCCCAGGCCACGGCCTCCGTGCCACCTGACCAGCGCCCTGTGCCCGGCCTCCGCGCCGCGCAGCACCCCAGGCCACGGCCTCCGCCCGGCCGTGTGCCGTCCAGCATCTTCTAGCGCTACGGCAGCAGGAATACGGTGGTGCGTAGCACGGCGGCGTGAGCCAAAACGAATCCTTCGATTCATAACCGCACATGGAAATTGGATCCCTTCGCGATTATACACTTTAGCCCATGCGGCTTTACCTATTTTCATAATAGGCTTGCGTGTATAAATCTTGGAGTAATTCCTCTATGTCTCAGGATAACTCAACATGGTTCAACTACTCGTGCTATTCATTAGCACTTGCCATTTTTATTAGACCATGTATGTATGTATAGATATGCATTTCAACCCATTTTCTGTTGAGTTTTACAATTCCAGAAATACGTGTATATTTATATTTGACATGTTCAATGTGTTTACCACATTCTCTAGAACATGTTTTTCGCGATTGAGATTAAATTTTCTCGCACAACAATATTGATTTGCAATTGAGAAATATAATTTTTCTCGCAAAACAATCTCATAGCGATTGACATTAATTTTCTGGCGCAAAATATTAATTCACCTGTCGGGGCTCATATCTCCGTGGCCTCGAGCACCTATGGGGCACTTGGGGCCCTTCAGTTCGGCAAGGAGGCGGGGTCGTGCGCCGAGCAGATCGAGGTCGGCCTTGGGAGGCGGCGATCTTTACCCGGCCGGGGCTCTCCGAGAGATAACACCCCTCTGCTTTGCTCGTGTTGTTATTTGATCTAGCTCGGCGTGCGGCGTATGGTAGTCTTGTGGGTGTCGAATGGACGAACCCCTTCTCGTGCGCATGGGCCTCCTTTTATAGTCTGAAGGGGTACCCACGGTGGCTGCGTGGGAAGAGGGGTAGAAATGTAAGCGCGAGTTGGTGCAGCGATGCTGTGATGCCCCTACCTAACTCGACGGCGGGGACAAGGGCATCAAATGCCCGTCCGGTCGCCTAACAATCACGGGGAAGAGTGGCCAGATTAATTGAGCCTCCGGTTGCCACGATGGCGTCTCTGTCGACTCCGTTTGCCACCTCGCTCGCATGGTTGTGTAGTGTCTCGCCACGTGCCCTTGGGATGGCACGGTGATGGCGCGTCCTTGGGTGTCTTTGGAGTTGGGTGGCAGCCTTGCCGGACAAGTGCCTTGTCGCATCCTTTTGTTGAGCCGCAAGCTTGCGGCCCGGGCACTGCCGGGTCTTGTGAGCGTCGCGGCAAGTTTTCCGTGATGCCACTGGTTAGCCTTCGGCAAGCTCCTCTTCTTGGGGCCTTCGTGTTCTTAGCTAGTACTTTGTTCTTGAATGGCGGTGCAAAAGAGTGGTGGAGGGCCTTGCGGCGCCCGGCAAGCCTCGCCATGGGTGTCTTCTGTTGCTCGTGCACAAGTTCGGGTACTAAGGTACCCCCTACTTTAATACACCGGCAGAGCCCCTGCTGGGCCATACATCTGCGGCGTTGTTGGGCGGGCCCAAAAGCGACTCTGCAGCGCTGCGTCTTTGGTCCGCGACACAACGGGCTCCGCGCCCACCGCTCTCCCGCAACGCAGCGTCGATTGCGGCGTCGTGGGAGGCGTGGGCGACGCGTGCGATCTTTAAGGCATCCACCCGTGATCATGGTGCGGGCGAGGTCACTTCACCCGTCGCCCGGCTCGCTTTTTCGCCACGCGGCTCTCATGCGTGGGGGTGGTGGCGGCGAAGGTGGGAGACCGAGCCGTCCGCAGGCGGAGATGGCGGTCGGCCCGCTCCTCGCCCTCCTCGCTTTACGATTGGTGGTAGGGCGGCCGAGCCCCACTCGCCCTTTAAAAGGGGCGGAAGGGGAGCACAATAGTCTCGCACTTCCTCTTTTCCTTCGTCTTCAACTTCCGTTACTCTTCCTCCCATCTCGCCATGGAGGAGGGAATCCTGGTCCTTCAGCGGTGGCAGCGAGTGTCGCCTCGGTAGCGCGCCTCTCCTATCCCGCACCCGTGGCGGCGGAGCCGCCACGAGGGGAGAGGGAGGGGCGAGGCCGCGGACGGGCCGAGGGCGTGGTCGGCGCTCGGGGAGAGGTGGCGGGCGTCGCCTCCCGTCTCTGCCGGCTCCTTTCCTCGGCGGTCCACACCGAGGCGATCCACAGGAGTTCTTCATCAAGCTGCGCCGAGCACCTCGTCGCCGCCTCGGCTGCCGGCCCGTTCATGGCGCGATGGAACCGGATCCGCTGAGATGATGGAGTTGCGCCGAGAGGGCTGCGGGATCAGCGACACTCGAGTGAGTGTCGTATCCCCAGCCCGGCGTGATGTGCTTCGATCGAGGTGGAAGATGTTCGCCCGCATCCACGGCTTGGGCGGGTTTACCCTCCATTTTAAGTTAATGGAGGCGACCTTCTCGCCGTCAAGGTCTTCGGGACTCGGCACCGGGCGAGATGCTGCGTGGACAGCTCCTCCGATGGCGAAGGTCCTCCTCGGCGAGTGGCGAGGGGAGCGACAACAACGGCAGCGAGATGGCGGGTCCGACTAGGCGTCGGACGCTGCCTCATGCGCCACCGGCGACCCCATCATCCGGTCGCCGGCCTTCAACTCCCCGGGGCCGTCTCCTTGGGCGGCCGTAGGGAGGCTGCGGAAGAGGAAGAGGGTGGCGGCAAGGCCGTCAAGTCGAATCTGAGGCAAGGAGCCCTCGGCAGCGTCTTGACGTTCCACCACCCGTCTTCAAGCTCTGCCTCCGGCGCCTCCGTCTCCGCCAAGCTCTGGCGGCCCCGGAAGTTCTCTTGGTGTCTTCTGGCGCCGTAGCTCTCCTAGGCGCCCTTTGCCCTTCGGCAAGCTTCTCTTGCCGGGCCTCCTGACCTACCTCTGAGCAGAGAAAGCAGAGAGGGATTACGGGCATCTTATCTTTCAATTTGTAAGCCTTTGGGCCTTAGTTGTATTTAAAATCTGTAATCCTCTCTATCATGTTTTTCATCCTCTATGGACTTGTACTAAACTAGGATGTTTTTAATGAAAAGAGGGGAACGCTTGTCGGACTAGGTCCTTTACTTGATCTCGTGCCTTATGCGCTCCCATTCTCGCTTCTAGGGGACTTGCGGAGTGAACACACTTGCTTGAGTCAGGGACATCAGCAGCCCGGCTGGTGGTGTTGCTTCCGCAAGCAACCTTGCGGGCGATTGCAGCGCACTTGTGTTTGTTGGCGGACTCGGAAACAAACCAAGAAGCAATCGGGCCACGACTTCGCTCCTCCGCGCATGGGTTTTACAAGACACGCTCGTTCAGGACGCGCCCCGCCTTCCCGGTCCATAAGAGGATGCATGACGAGGGATGAAAAACTTATCTGACTCCACAGCCACCCGGCGACATTAGCTTGTCGGGGAGGAATCTTGGCCTTCGCAGCCACCGGCAACTCTGGCTCCGCCAAAATCCAGGTGCTGGTGTGCTCTCTTTTGCCCTTGTCGCCGCCTTGCGACAGCAGGGGCCACAGCCCGTCGCGAAGGGTCTCTGGTACTTGCAGCCCCCAGTAAAGTTGGCTTGCCGGGGCCGGTGTGCTCTTCTGGCTTCTCCTTGTCACTGTAATTACAGCCATGAAAACAGCTGAGACAGCACTGTAATAAGTTCGTTATCTATATTTTATGTGCGACTTTGCAAAACGATGCCATGCTTTGCCCTTCGTATGTTTATACTCTACGCTGCTAGGGAACTTGCCGGCGCTAACACACTTGCTGAGTACGGGACATCAGCAGCCCACTGGCGGTGTTGTTCCCGGCAAGAAACCTTCTCGGGCCAGTTGCAGTGCACTTGAATTGTTGAGCGGACTCGGAAACAAATCAAGGACGCAACTCAGCCGTGAGTTAGTTCCTCCGCGCACAAGTTTCTCATACGAAGGGCGCCTTACGGCAAGGCTTGCTATGTTCGCCCTCTACTTGTTACATCCTTTGTGCGTTTTACCCTCGCTTCTAGGGAACTTGCGGCGCTAACACACTTCTGATGCGGGACATCAGCAGCCCGCGGTGTTGTTTCCGGCAAGAAACCTTCTCGGGCCAGTTGCAGTGCACTTGTATTGTTGAGCGGACTCGGAAACAAAGCAAGGACGCAACTTAACCACGAGTTGGCTCCTCTGCGCACATGTATTGCGTACAAAGGACGAACGCACAAGGAACATAACATAAAAAAGCATGGAACTAAGAAGTGCTCTGTACAAAAACTCGGACGACTTAGCTTTTCCGTCTTCAACAATCCGTCGAGGCCGTGCTTCTTCCCCGATCCTTCCCCTTGTATGTTCTCGTCCCTCGCTTTGGGAACCCACCGCGCAAACACGCTTGCTGGCGCGCAGGCATCGCCGCTCGCTGGCGGTGTTGCCTCGGCAGAAGAACTTCGTCGGGCTGGTTGCGGCGTGCTTTTATCGTCGGCGGACTCAAGACGGATCGACGGCGCAACCTAACCACGATTCGACCCTTCCGCTCGGGTTCTTCATACAAGGTATGGATTCTCGGGAGCACAACTCAAAGTTGAAGCTTGGCAACTTTCTTTGCCCTCTTGGCGGTGGATGGCGGCGGAGCTCGATGGTGCATCCTCGACAGCAGCGCGGCACTCCGGAGAGACAGGCTTGCCGGAGCGAACACCAGAGCCGTTCTTGCCGGGCTTAATCTTTGGTTGGTCTGTCTTCGCCTTCTAGCACTTGCCGGTGGAGTTCGATGGCGCGTCCTCGACGGCGGCGCAGCACTCCGGGGAGACGCGCTTGCCGGAGTGAGCACCAGAGCTGTCCTTGCCGGACTTGGTCTTCTTCTTCCTCGGGAGCTTCAGCGACAAGTGGCTCGCGTTACTGCGCAGCAGCGCTGCTTCGGTTGGTCTTGTCGGCGCAGATGAGCGCATCCTTCTTGTCGCCTTGGACAGAAATGACACTCATTGGGCTAGGCATTTTGAGCACATTGTATGCGTGGTGAGAGGCCGCCATGAACTTGGCGAGTGCGGGTCGGCCGAGTATCCCGTTGTAGGGTAAGGGGATATCAGCCACGTCGAATGTGACCCTCTCAGTCCTGAAGTTCAGCTCGCTGCCGAACGTCACCGGCAATGTGATCTTCCCCTTAGGCTGGCTCCTTCCCGGATTTATTCCTTGAAAGGTGCCAGTCTCTTCAAGCTCGCTGTCGGGGATCTGGAGCTTCTTGAGCACTGCGGAGGAAATCAAGTTCAGGCCGGCCCCGCCGTCAACCAGCATCTTCGTGACCTTGAGGTTGCGGATTGTTGGTGAGACCAACATCGGCAAGCACCCGACCGCAATGATGCGATCGGGGTGGTCCTCAGCGTCGAAGGCGATGGGCGTCTTGGACCACTTGAGCTGCGGCGCCTCGGCGGACGGCTCCGCTGCATTCACTTCGCACCCATGTTTGAGTTGGCGGTGCGAGGTGTGCGAGGCGCCGCCGTCGACGCTTATAACACTTCTGTCGCCTTCAAACTCTTGATCATTGGTCTCATCTTCCTCCATCTCATCATCTTCATCTTCATCTTCGTCCTTATCGCGGCGGCGGGAGGCTGTCTCCTTGCAGCGTCTTGGCCTTGCTGCGGTTCCCTCCCGGGCGGAAGCTTCTTGCGGATCCTCCGCCACCTCCTGGGCTCTCTCCTTATCGCGGCGCTCGTATTCAGCTTTCGCAGCTCCGCCATCTGCTCTACTTTTTGCAGGTTTGGAGGTCATGGCCTTTGGTGCGGTGGATCTTGCAATAACGCTTGCGGAGCCATCCTTGTCGGCGGCGCTTCATGACCTCGCCGAGTCGTCGGTCCTGGCCTTGTCGGAGCCGCCTCCGCTGCCGGAATGCTCAACAGCTAGCACATCCTTAGCTTTCCTCTTCCTATTGTTCCGCCTCCGGTTCTTCCTTGCCGGGGCGGCATCCTCACTGTCAGATCATTCTGCTCCGGCAACCTCTCCGGGGATTTTCCTCCCCTCCTCGGCCCGTGCACACTTGTCGGCGAGGCGTAGAGCTCGCTGACATCTCGATCTTGATCATCGCCATCTCCTCCCTCATCCTGCGGTTACGCATGTTCTGATGAAACGCGCTAATAACCGCGGCGGGGTGGGCGTCAGGGATGTTGCGTTGCACTGGCTGAATCTTTGTATATACTTGCGCAGGGGCTCCCCTCATACGGGCGAGCAAGTGGAGGTCACTCTCCGCCATGAGGCTTGTGGCCACCCGTGAAGGCGCCGACAAACTGATGACACAGTCCGCCCATGAAGAGATGGAGCCGTCCGGCAAGTGCATGAGCCAAGATCGGCGTTAGGCTTGAGTACCAGCGGGAAGTAGTTGGCGAGATCTTCTCATCGCGCCCTCCGGCAGCTGCACCGCGATGGTGTAGATCTTTGAGGAACTCCGACGGGTGTATCCTGCCGTCGTACTTCTCGAACGCGTCGCTTGAAGTTCTTGGTTTTGGGCCCTTTGGACTTGCCGCAGCTCACGGGTGAGCGCAGGCAACCTGCCGCGTCTGACAAGTCGCTGGTTCTCCGGTGCTTGCGCGTCGACAATGAACTGGCGCGCTGGTCGATTGACGTCGCGCTTCTCTCCGGCGCTCGTCGAAAAGCGGCGTCTTCGTGTTGCCGTTCTTGGGGAACGTGGCGCTGATCACGGCGAAGTTCGCGGGTCCAACGACGCGGTGGAGTCGGCGTCAAGGTTGGTCCGCGAAGGCGATCTTAACCTTTAGGGCTGGGGCGCCGGAAGCGGCACCCAGCGGTCTGTCGGCGCCCGGCTGCGCGGGCGTCTTGCCGGGCCCTCGGCGCGTTGATCGCGCCAGGCTTGTCGCCGTTAAGCGGCCGATGAGGCTTTGTATGGCCATCCTCGATCGTCGATCTTGTGTGGCGCCGAGGGAAATCTAAGCAGCTGGGCTCGGGCGGCGCTTCCTCTCTTTTCTTAGGCGGCGGCGGCGAGCGGCGCGAGGAGTGAGATGTGCTCGGACTCCCAACCGGATTGGGAGGAGCAACACCTCGTCCATGCGACCGCACCTCACTCGCGCCAGCATGCGGGCGTGCATGCTGACCTCGAGCGTCCCGCGACCCACCAGCTTGGCCTTGCTCCAACGGGAGCACGGTGCTAGGAGCACCGGGGCTTTGTTGACCTTGCACCTCTTGGGAAGGGTGCGGCGTCTGCACCGTCGCCGACGCTTGCGGGGCCTTGTTCTTGGATCTGGTGACGACACGAGACCCACCGGCGGCACCGCTCCTCCGCGGCGTCCACTTCACCGCTGCTTGCTCGGCGGTGGTGGTGGAATTGATGTAAACGGGCGGCCACCTCAAAGGCTTCTTCTTGGTGGCATGTTGACGATGACGCTGATGTAGCGCGTGGAGACCGGATCGGATGCTCACGACCTGGCGCGCCAAAGATGTCGGGGCTCGTATCTCCGTGGCCTCGAGCACCTATGGGGCACTTGGGGCCCTACGGTTCGACAAGGAGCGGGGTCGTCGCAGAGCGAGCGGTCGAGGTCGGCCTTGCGGGAGACGGGCAATCTTTACCCAGCTTTGGGGCTCTCGGAGAGATAACACCCTCTGCTGCTGCTGTTGTTATTTGATCTAGCTCGGCGTGCGGCGTATGGTAGTGCTGTGGGTGTCGAATGGACCAACCCCTTCTCGTGCGCATGGGCCTCCCTTTTATAGTCGAAGGGGTACCCACGGTAGCAACGTGGGAAGAGGGATAGAAATGTAAGCGGGTTGGTGCAACAGTGAACAACAGTGCCCCTACCTAACTCTGACGGCAGGGGACAAGGGCATTAAATGCCCGTCCGGTCGCCCCAACAGTCCAGGAAGAGTGACCGTTAAGTGAGCCTCCGGTTGCCACGATGGCGCCTCTGTCAGCTCCGTTTGCCACCTCGCTCCGCATGGTTGTGTAGTGTCTCGCCACGTGCCCTTGGGATGGTCTGGTGATGACGCGTCACTGGGTGTGCTGGAGTTGGGTGGCAGCCTTGCCGCGGCAAGTGCCTTGCCGCAGTCCTTTTGTTGAGCCGGCAAGCTTGCCGGCCGCTGGGCCTTGCCGGGGTGCGCGGGGCGTCGCGGCAAGTTTTCTGGTGATGCCCTGGTTAGCCTTCCCGGCAAGCTCCTCTTGCCGGGGCCTTCGTGTTCTTGGCTAGTACTTTGTTCTTGAATGGCAGTGCAAAAGAGTGGTGGAGGGCCTTGCCGGGCGCCCGGCAAGCCTCGCCGCGGGGTGCTGCGACTGCCCGTTCACAAGTTCGGGGTACTAAGGTACCCCCCTACTTTAGTACACCGACATCACCCAGCTGAATTATCTTGCAACTTGATACAAGATCATCTCATTTAATTTGAGATCTGTACAATTCAAGTTTTTCACTTGAACATCAAGTTTGCAACATCATTACTATTCATTATAATAGTGGTGTATTTTTGTTGAGTATGATGTATTCCGAAATGTATGTATCTCCATGTTCGCTACATGTTGAGATTAATACGTCTATTTGCAATTGAGATTTTTAATTTCTTGCAAATAAGAATGCAAAATTCAAAGTGATTTCTTCAAATTGATGTATTGGGATCACAAGGTAGTCATTTAGATCTACTGCCTTCGCAGATTGTCAATGACTACTGTTAAAGCCTATATTTTGTCATTATGACATTATAATTGCTTTACAAAGTGCTCTCCTACACATTTTACTAAGTCATGGCATAAGGCATTACGAGTGGGTATCTACTGATTCCATCAGATTATACTCTCTAGTGCCGTGAGATCTACTCCATTTTGGAGATTGTCTTCAAGATGTCATATTTAGCTATTTGAGATTCACACTAATGGTTTCAAGATAACTTCTTGAAATACCCATTGATTTTGCTAAGTTCATTAAAACATCAACCATGATGGTCTTTAATTTACTGGTTGTAAATTAATTATCTCTGGTTTACCCATAGAGGTAACATATGGCTATAGAGTTTGAGGCATTCGCCCTCAATGGCCACCACTGCCCTATATGGGCCATGGACATCATGACCGCTCTTGTGTCTCGTGGAATAATATGTGCAATCCTGGATTCACCTCTGGTTAGCATGACACCGCTAATAGAAAAATGGTGTCTTATAATCATAAGGCATTAGACCAGATCACAGCATCTGGTTATTCTGTATCAGCAATTCCTGGGATACAATGAACCTCAAGGGCAAAGGTTTGAATTTTACTTCAACCTTCAATCCGACATCACTAGCTATGAGGGGGCCCTATAGGCACGGAGAATGTGATGGTTGAATATGCTTCAACCGACATGTTTGGAGATTATGAATGGTCTTCCAATCTCCTGAGTGGTCAATATAATTAATGTCTATTTATGATGTTGTAACAACAACATAAGTATTGTTGTCATCATATATTGTATATCACAATATATTGTATCAGCACTTTGATACAAATTCATTTGTATGTATTCTATATATATCCGACAGTGATTTTCTTGAGAATCTTCATGTCTATATATAGATTTCTACGGGAGTCAATCTGATGAAAAATGATATGTGCCTTGTGGGTATATGCACCACAAACTCTATACTCGGGGAAGTCCAATTTTCCCACTCTCATTGAGAGAAAGGAGATATTTTAAAATCGCTAGATGCGATGAGGTATTTGTTGGCTCAACTCGAGTCATATTTACTATCCCTGTGGGTACTCGAGTAACGTCAGGATGCTTCATTGCTTCCCAAGTTTAACTCGTACCCTACTAAGCTATAGAGATATTCGTCAACATGGTTTCCATAGCGAAACTTATGCTGACAAGAAAGAGAAATAGATTCTCTTTACCATATGCAACGGATATGGCAAGCACATTTTCTATGTATTATCTGGATTGTACTACACATACAACTCAACCCGTAGCACAGGTTGCGTACGAGATAGTTTTCCAGAGTGTCTGTCTTGTACATGACAAACTTGGCATACTCGCCTTGGTCATCGAGACATTGGGTTGAAACCGAAACTATCAGCAATTCCAATAGTTTATGATTATATGATCTAAATTCTAACAACATTTGGATTTTATGTGCACTACAAGTGACACAGGCAAGCTAATTTTAAGGCTCGTACACCTTAAAGTCTACGCCGAACCACTCAGACTCCTTGAATGCATCAAGTTGAGGTAAGTGGCTCTTCCCATCCATTGACTAGACTATTCAGGTATTCCATGGTTCTAAAAGACATATCTACATGATGGTCTTAAGTGTGAGCTTTATTCACACGAAACCATTGGCTCATTATCCTGGCATCGATTTCAAGCAAATCGAATGGATAACATTGCAGCATTCTCCTTGAGTGCCTTCTCTATGGCTCTTGGATTGAAGTTTAGCAATTTGTCCTAATGTCTAGACTCCAAATGGTTTGGTAGAATCCTATCCAAAGAGTTAAGCTCATTACATTATCTTTACTTTGGAATTGCAATTTACCAACTTTACGTTGGAGTCATGTAGTTTTACACGCTCATGACAGAACTACTTAATATTATTCCCCTCTATCTTTGATATGTGGATATCTACCAAGCATTTCCTATCTGCGGTAATTCGGTTACACACCGATGTCATCACCCCAACATACATCATTGGCCCCTCAACATATAGTTGGGATCTATGTAAGGAATAGCTGTATTACCGTCAATACCTCAAGCCCCTCACATGGGGAGTTATCCAAGGCTAGTATGTTGATTCAATGAGGAACATTTCCAAGCATTAGGGGGAGATTCAAGTACCATAAAAATGCCAGGAAATTAGTGGAATGTTCAACACATTTCTGCCTCAAATCCACGTACTCAAAGATCTGAACCATGCGTTCAGAAGATTTGCAACACATTGCTAATAATCTGCCAGATTCTTTTACTGACTATAAAGGTGTCACACAATCCTACAATCCTGCAAAAGTACGCCTGAAAGAGTGGAGGTACCAACAAAATCCACTCCACTCCCCGTTCAAAGCAACAGGGGGAGATGTATGGCAGAAGTACATTAGGATTCAGCTTCTCGCAAGCAAGGATATCAAGGCCTGTGAATCAGTAAATGCAAGTCAACTTCACGTTGGCAGACACCTAATGGGTAGTATACACCCAGTGGATGGGAAACCTCCACTAACCCAGGTCATAGTGCACATAATAACCGGGACATTGGAATACCCGACTCAATCGCATTGGGAAATCGCGAGCAGTCACCATGGGTAACGATATTTCCATCAACTATATATTGTTATATAGATTCTGGAGAACCATATAACCGGAAGTCTACAATTGTCAACATACATTTCTCAACTAGATTGCAAAAACCTTTCAAATGATTCAGATCCAAAGACCATGGCCATGGCAAAGTGTGAACAACACTCGGACTGAACTCAAGCAAAGGGTATAATCTAGGTAGAAATGATCTTGCTCAATAATGGGAAGGTATTCATAAGCAATACCTACACCAGTTTTCTTCTGGAAACAGAATTGAGAACAACGAGGTGGTGAAACAAAGAGCAAGTATTGTAGCACAAGGGTTCACGCAGATACCCAACTATTCTCCAGAGGTGGAATCTCATTCCGATAACTTATATCATTGGCAGTTCAAAATCATCTATCTCTGCAGTTGATAGATGTAGTGATCACATATCCATATGGATCACTAGATTCAGACATATATGATTGATATCCGATGGAATCTCAATTCTGAATCGAAATACAAAATCCAACATACATTGTGTAAAATCGGTAAGCCACCATACGGCTTATTGTTGTCAGTACATATGGTACAACCGACGTAGTGAGATCCTTATACACAAGGATTACTCCTACAATGATGATTATTCATGTGTTGTGTGTCTGCAATGACGACGCATGTAATCATCAAAGTGACGGACTTTAAAATGAAGGATTTGGGTAAACCAAAATACCGCTCGTTACTACAACTTGAGCACCTTCATTCATGCATTATGGTATACTATGTTGTCTATATCCAAAATATATTTGAGAAATTCAGTGTGGACAAATCTTATCTATCCATAACTCTCATGGTAGTTCATTCTCTAGACGTAGAGAAAGATCTATTAGACCAAGAGATGATGGAAATGGGATATTGGGACTCAATGTTCCATAATGCAATTGGATCCACCAAACACAATTGGTTGGTACTCAAGAATATCTTTCGATATCTCCAAGGCATGAAACATCTTGTCCTGGTTTTTCAGTTTCGGAGAAATCTGAACACCAATATCATTGGTTACATGGATCAGATTCCCACTATCAGATCATAGACAAATTTAGTGTTCCTACTAGGTGTGGTAGCCCTCTCATAAAGAGTCTTCAAATCAGACCTCATGGCTACATTCACCAACCATTATCTCAACGATAATGTTTCTTGTGTTGCCCGGATGCAAACATGTTACATAATAAGCAATATCACTATATTGCATATCTTGCAAGTCAAATCATGCGACTGATTTGTTCAGCGAGTCTCTACCAATTTCTATGTTTTGGTATGTGACGGCTTCGAATTTTTGCAAGAATCACGGGGAGTATCTTCCTGAATTGTTCTTGTTCAATACATCATATTATACTCTTTTTCCCTTCATGAGTTTACTTTACAGGTTCTCATAAAGGTTTTTAATGAGGTAATATCAACATGAGATCATATGTCATTCTTTCTGTTTTCCCCACCGGTTTTTTTAGGAAAGTATATACGACATACTTATTGTCCTCTAAACTCTATGGGTTCTCGTATTGAGTTAAAAGAGACAATAACCATTATATGTTGCATCATTTTCTCCTTATTTCCCCACTGGGTTTGAAGGAGTTTTAGCAACATATGGAACACATATCTCCTCATATTTTCCCCACAGGGTTTTTGGAGGAGCTTCTCAAGATGATGATACTTACACTAACAAGCATGGATTAGGGGGAGTGTTAGGATTTATTTAATCCTGTTAATCCACACTTTTCCTAAAGGAGGCGGTTGCCTCGTGTCCCTTCGGAGACACCCCTTCGGGGGTTATATATATATGTGTAACCCATCATCAATGAGAACAAGCATTTACTTTAGTGTCTCCGGTCCTTCTCATCTATTCTAACAATTATCACTGAAATGTTTGTGCTGCTGTTCCTATATTGATGAAAAGTTGAGCTTTGTGCATTTTGGTAGCATATTGTGCAAGTAATAATATACCTGTGGCGTACATTACTCTTTGATTTGAAGATAATTTTGGCAGGCATTATGAATTTCCAGACTTGCGGCATTTTGCATATGAATCTTCCTTCTTTTACTAGTGATGATGATGTTGTTGGTCATATTCCTGCGGCCTTCCTCCTTTGAGGTAACTTTCCAATTGTTAGATCGAGTTGCTATTGCAACAACCTTGGACTTTATCAACTCATCCAGTTCATATTTGTCGACTGACTGACGCAAGCATTATGGTTTAGTGATTGTATGTATTTGGAAGACGAAACGAGCATTTCAAACCAATCAAAAGTCGAATAAAAATCTAATCCCTTTCCTTGAGCAAGAAGAAGGGTTTCCTTCATTCCTTACTTCCTTCCTTATTTCCTACAATAAAGGCTAGATCATGGTATTGTAAGATTGCGGATCTCTGTTTTTTTTAGGTGCGGAGGTGAGCGTGCAGTCTTCAGTTACAACATGTGTTGTATTCTTCAGTTAACTTCACATCGGTCCTGCCTGATTTTTTTTTGAGAAGAGCAATTTTTGGGTGGGACGCCTAGCGACCGTCTGATTGGCGCCTTTTAGTCCATTGGATCTCAAGCGCCTCTTTCCTCTAGCAATAGCAATGCAGGTTTGGGGAGAGATTCCGGTCCTGGAGCATAATTTCTACTCTTTTATAAAGAGAGAAATAAATATAAGAGCATTGATCTAAATGTTTATATATATATTTTACATCTTTTTCCCCTTGATCTCATGCATCTTTTTCCCCTTGGTCTCATGCATCTCGCTGACCCATTGGTTCTCCCAGAAGCGCTTGTTTTGGTGTAAGCCATCCCAACCCAAGAGCTCCGCCATGGCCGCCTCTCCGGCGAGCCCCGCAACCGTCATTTCCATCGTCCCTGAGGGCAACCGAGGCCACCATCAGCACCACCGCGTCCACCCGAGCCCCTCCCCGACCCCAAGACTCCCCGAGCGCCAAATATGTTGAACCAAGGGCGTAGCACCGTCGTTCCGGCGACATCTACGGTGACCTAACACCGGTGAGGCCCAGATCTAACCTCGTCCGTTTGTTTCAATCCAACAGCTCACACACGCCCTCACTTACCAAATCGGTGCTGGCCAATCACGTCTTGGCACGTGTCCCACCTTGTCCAAAACATTATTCAAAACAATTTCCGTTTAATTGAATTATTTGGTAGTTTTGTAGAAAACCCCTGGGCAATGCAAGACTTGCTCTTTCTGACCTAAAGCAAGAGCTTGAGAAGAAGAAAATGTCTGAAAAATCTACCACTAGCATTCATCAGGTTATGAGGGCTAAGGCAGAGAAAGAGAGGGATGAGATGAAATATCTAAACTGGAGGTCAAATAAATAAACTTTAGTAATTATATTGATTCAAAACTGGAGGTAAATAAATAAATAAATAAACAGGTTACTGAATTTTATTGATGCAAGCACAGATAAGACTTGACTAGTAAATAACTTTGGGATTTATAGTTGACCCTAGTCTAAACTGGAGGTTAAATAAATAAACTTTAGTAATTATATTGGATTTGTATTTGATTTTAGAAAAACAATGAACGTTCACCGCTAAGGTTCCAGGTCTGAAGAAGGAGCTGCGATTTACACACCCCAAAGTAAGTACTACTAGCTAGTTTCGCGCATCTCTCATTGATTCTAGTTTCATCAATACCATTATCATGCTTGCTTCTCAGTTTGATTGAATTCTATTCTCGTAAAGTGCTTGTTGCAGGCACCCAACACTCATTTATGTGGATACTACGTATGCGAGTTCATTCGCTAATTTGAAGTACGTAAACACTATTCACAATTTTATTTTATATACCATCAATTGTGTTGAATTTCATTCATATATATGTATTGACCCTTTCTTTAAATTAGATCTGGCAGATGTGGGATGAACTCCTACCACATGATCGCATACGAGCAATTCAAGAGGAATTGGCGGGGTTCTTTCTTGACCATGTCATACCTGAACAATGAGAATATCATGTGAAATTGAAATTGTTGTAAGGTATGTTATATATTGTACATATGTAGCAGCGTCGGATAGATACACTAGTGCAGAACCGTGCTTTAGTCCCGGTTCGTAAAGGCCTTTAGTGCCGGTTCCCTAATCGGCACTAAAGGGTGGGGACTAAAGCCCCCCCCCTTTAGTACCGATTCGGCACGAACCGGCGCTAACGTGCCACCACGTGGCACGAGCCAGGCCCGGGTGCGTGTAGGACATTAGTACCGGTTGGCAACACCAATCAGTACTAAATGTTTGGGGGTGTTTTGGTTTTATTTTTTATTTTTCCTTTAATTTTGTGTTTTCAATTTAATTTAGTTATTGTTTTACATTATAATGAGTTATTCAATCATTAGGTGAAAGTACCGCAGATTAGTTTCGACTGGATGCATGTGGATCCTATAGCTAAGTGATCAAGTATATGCCAAGTATAATATGAATGGCATATACTTGATCACTTAATTAGGATCCATCCAGCTGAAACTAATCTGTGGTTTCTTTCATAAATTATATAATAACTCATCATCATCATCATATTAATAAAAAACTCTTGCATCATATCATCAACAACATTATACTAGCTAACTAAAAATCATCATAGTCGTCATTACCACTATTTAATCATCATTGTCATTACCGCTATCTAATCACCACCAACACTAGCTTAAAGAAGAAACATTCACTTGTACCAGAAGCAAAGATATCATCGAGTTCAACATGGTCATGATATTATAAGCGTTCATAACACCACAAAAGCAAATCACTCTTTGAGATTAAGTTCAGGACGAAGAACACGGACATGAGAGGACAATGTTGGAAATATGCCCTAGAGGCAATAATAAAAGGATTATTATTATATTTCCTTATTCATGATAATTGTCTTTATTCATGCTATAACTGTATTATCCGGAAATCGTAATACACATGTGAATATATAGACCATAATATGTCCCTAGTAAGCCTCTAGTTGACTAGCTCGTTGATCAACAGATAGTCATGGTTTCCTAGCTATGGACATTGGATGTCGTTGATAATTGGATCACATCATTAGGAGAATGATGTGATGGACAAGACCCAATCCTATGCATAGCACAAGATCGTGTAGTTCGTTTGCTAGAGCTTTTCCAATGTCAAGTATCCTTTCCTTAGACCATGAGATCGTGTAACTCCCGGATCTTTGTAGGAGTGCTTTGGGTGTACCAAGCGTCACAACGAATCGGGTGACTATAAAGGTGCACTACAAGTATCTCCGAAAGTGTCTGCGGGTTGACACGGATCAAGACTGGATTTGTCACTCCGTATGACGGAGAGGTATCTCTGGGCCCACTCGGTAATGCATCATCATAATGATCTCAAAGTGACCAAGTGGTTGGTCACGGATCATGCATTACTGATCTGAGTAAAGTGACTTGCGAACGAGACCGAACGAGGTATTGGGATACCGACGATCGAGTCTCGGGCAAATAACGCACCGATTGACAAAGGGAATTGTATACGGGGTTGTTTAATCCTCGACATCGTGGTTCATCCGATGAAATCATCGAGGAGCATGTGGGAGCCAACATGGGTATCCAGATCCTGCTGTTGGTTATTGCCCAAGAGTCGTCTCGGTCATGTCTACGTGTCTCCCGAACCCGTAGGGTCTACACACTTAAGGTTCAGTGATGCTAGGGTTGTATGAATATGAGTATGCAGCATACCGAATGTTGTTCGGAGTCCCGGATGAGATCCCGGACATCACGAGGAGTTCTGGAATGGTCCGGAGGTAAAGAATTATATATATAGGAAGTGTTGTTTTGGCCATCGGGAAAGTTTCGGGGTCACCCGGTATTGTACTGGGACCACTGAAAGGGTCCCGGGGGTCCACCGGGTGGGGCCACCCATCCCGGAGGGCCCCAAGGGCTGAAGTGGGGAGGGGCCCCCTGCGCCTAGGGTTGAAACCCTAGGGTGGGCGGGGGGGGCGCCCCACTTGCCTTGGGGGGCACTCCACCCCCTGGCCGCCGCCCCCCTAGGGGCCTATATAAAGGAGGGCAGGGGGGAGGGCAGCGACACCCTGTGCATTGGCGCCTCCCTCCCCCTGCTACACCTCGTCCTCCTCCTGCAGCAGCTTGGCGAAGCCCTGCCGGAGTTCTGCTGCATCCACCACCACGCCGTCGTGCTGCTGGATCATCATCAACCTCTCCTTCCCCTTTGCTGGATCAAGAAGGAGGAGACATCTCCCGTCCCATACGTGTGTTGAACACGGAGGTGCTGTCCATTCAGCACTTGGTCATCGGTGATCTGAATCACGGCGAGCACGACTCCATCATCACCCTTCTCTTGAACGCTTCCGCACGTGATCTACAAGTGGTATGTAGATGCAATCTCACTCCCTTGACTCGTTGCTTAGATGAACTCATAGATGGATCTTGGTGAAACCGTAGGAAATTTTTTAATTTTCTGCAACGTTCCCCAGCAGTGGCATCATGAGCTAGGTCTATGCGTAGTTCTCTATTGCACGAGTAGAACACAATTTTGTTGTTGACATAGATCTTGTCAACTTGCTTGCCACTACTAGTCTTTTCTTGCTTCAGCGGTATTGTGGGATGAAGCGGCCCGGACCAACCTTACACGTACGCTTACGTGAGACCGGTTCCACCGACAGACATGCACTAGTTGCATAAGGTGGCTGGCGGGTGTCTGTCTGTCCCACTTTAGTTGGAGCAGATTCGATGAAAAGGGTCCTTATGAAGGGTAAATAGAAGTTGACAAAAATCACGTTGTGGTTATTCGCAGGTAAGAAAATGTTCTTGCTAGAACCCAATTGCAGCCACGTAAAAGATGCAACAACAATTAGAGGACGTCTAACTTGTTTTTGCAGCAATTGTCATGTGATGTGATATGGCCAGAAGTTGTGATGAATGATGAATGATATATTGTGATGTATGAGATCATGTTCTTGTAATAGGAATCACGACTTGCATGTCGATGAGTATGACAACCGGCAGGAGCCATAGGAGTTGTCTTTATTTTTGTATGACCTGCGTGTCATTGAAGAACGCCATGTAAATTACTTTACTTTATTGCTAAACGCGTTAGCCATAGAAGTAGAAGTAGTCGTTGGCGTGACAACTTCATGAAGACACGATGATGGAGATCATGATGATGGAGATCATGGTGTCATGCGGTGACAAGATGATCATGGAGCCCCAAGATGGAGATCAATGGAGCTATATGATATTGGCCATATCATGTCACTACTATATAATTGCATGTGATGTTTATTATGTTTATGCATCTTGTTTACTTAGAACGACGGTAGTAAATAAGATGATCCTTACAACAATTTCAAGAAGTGTTATCCCTAAACGTGCACCGTTGCTAAAGTTAAATCGTTTGAAGCACCACGTGATGATCGGGTGTGATAGATCCTTACGATCACATACAACGGGTGTAAGACAATTTTACACATGCAAAACACTTAGGGTTAACTTGACGAGCCTAGCATGTACAGACATGGCCTCGGAACACAGAGACCGAAAGGTCGAACACGAGTCGTATGGAAGACACGATCAACATGAAGATGTTCACCGACAATGACTAGTCCGTCTCACGTGATGATCGGACACGGCCTAGTCGACTCGGATCGTGTAACACTTAGATGACTAGAGGGATGTCTAATCTGAGTGGGGGTTCATTGTAATAATTTGATTAGATGAACTTAATTATCATGAACTTAGTCTAAAACCTTTGCAAATATGTCCTGTAGATCAAATGGCCAACGCTCATGTCAACCTGAACTTCAACGCATTCCTAGAGAAAACCAAGCTGAAAGATGATGGCAGCAACTATACGGACTGGGCCCGGAACCTGAGGATCATCCTCATAGCTGCCAGGAAATAATATGTCCTAGAAGGACCGCTAGGTGACGCTCCCGTCCCAGAGAACCAAGACGTTATGAAGCTTGGCAGTCTCGCGCTGATGATTACTCCCTCGTTCAGTGCGACATGCTTTACAGCTTAGAACCGGGGCTCCAAAAGCGTTTTGAGCAACACAGAGCATATGAGATGTTCGAGGAGCTGAAACTAGTTTTCCAAGCTCATGCCCGGGTCGAGAGATATGAAGTCTCCGACAAGTTCTATAGTTGTAAGATGGAGGAAAATAGTTACGTCGGTGAGCACATACTCAAAATGTCAGGTTGCACAACCGCCGACCAGTGGACATTAACCTCCCGATGAGGCGGTCATTGACAGAATCCTTGATCGCTCCCAGCAAGCTACAAGAGCTTTGTGATGAACTACAATATGCAGGGGATGGTGAAGACCATTCCTGTAGTATTTTCAATGCTGAAGTCAGAAGAGGTTGAAATCAAGAAAGAACATCAAGTGTTGATGGTCAATAAGACCACTAAGTTCAAGAAGGGCAAGGGCAAGAAGAACTTCAAGAAGGACGGCAAGGATGTTGCCGCTCCCGGTAAGCCAGTTGCTCGGAAGAAGTCAAAGAATGGACCCAAGCCTGAGACCGAGTGCTTTTATTGCAAGGGGAAGGGTCACTGGAAGCGGATCTGCCCCAAATACTTAGCGGATAAGAAGGCCGGCAACACCAAAGGTATATTTGATATACATGTAATTGATGTGTACCTTACCAGTACTCGTAGTAACTCCTGGGTATTTGATACCGGTGCCGTTGCTCATATTTGTAACTCACAGCAGGAGCTGCGGAATAAGCGAAGACTGGCAAAGGATGAGGTTATGATGCGCGTCGGGAATGGTTCCAAGGTCGATGTGATCGCCGTCGGCACGCTATCTCTACATTTACCTACGGGATTAGTTATAAACCTTAATAATTGTTATTTAGTGCCAAGTTTGAGCATGAACATTGTATCTGGATCTTGTTTGATACGAGATGGCTACTCATTGAAATCCGAGAATAATGGTTGTTCTATTTATATGAGAGATATGTTTTATGGTCATGCCCCTATGGTCAATGGTTTATTCTGAATGAATCTCGAGCGTAATATTACACATATTCATAGTGTGAATTTCAAAAGATGTAAAGTTGATAACGATAGTCCCACATACTTGTGGCACTGCCGCCTTGGTCACATTGGTGTCAAGCGCATGAAGAAGCTCCATGCTGATGGACTTTTAGAGTCTCTCGATTATGAATCATTTGACACATGCGAACCATGCCTCATGGGCAAAATGACCAAGACTCCGTTCTCGGAACAATGGAGCGAGCAACCAACTTGTTGGAAATCATACATACCGATGTGTGCGGTCCAATGGCGTTGAGGCTCATGGAGGATATCATTATGTTCTCACTCACCGATGACTTGAGTAGATATGGGTATGTCTACTTAATGAAACACAAGTCTGAGACCTTTGAAAAGTTCAAGGAATTTCAGAATGAGGTAGAGAATCAACGTGACCTAAAGATAAAGTTCCTACGATCAGATCGTGGAGGAGAATATTTAAGTCATGAATTTGGTACACACTTAAGGAAATGTGGAATCGTTTCACAACTCACGCGGCCTGGAACACCTCAGCTTAACGGTGTGTCCGAACGTCGTAATCGCACTCTATTGGATATGGTGCGGTCTATGATGTCTCTTACCGATTTACCGCTATCATTTTGAGGATACGCTCTAAAGACAGCTACATTCACTTTAAATAGGGCACCGTCTAAACCGTTGAGACGACACCGTATGAATTATGGTTTCGGAAGAAACCTAAGCTGTCGTTTCTAAAAGTTTGGGGATGCAATGCTTACGTCAAGAAACTTCAACCTGAAAAGCTCAAACCCAAGTCGGAAAAATGCGTCTTCATAGGATACCCTAAGGAAACCATTGGGTATACCTTCTACTTAAGATCCGAGGGCAAGATCTTTGTTGCCAAGAACGGATCCTTTTTGGAAAAAGAGTTTCTCTCGAAAGAAGTAAGTGGGAGGAAAGTAGAACTCGATGAAGTACTACCTCTCGAACGGGAAAGTAGTGCAGCTCAGGAAAATGTTCCTGTGATGCCTACACCAACTGAAGAGGAAAATAATGATGATGATCAAGGTACTTGGATCAAGTTGCTCTTGAACTTCAGAGGTCCACAAGGACACGTTACGCACCAGTGGTACGGCAACCCTGTCACGGAAATCATGTTGTTAGACAACGGTGAACCTTGAACTATGAAGAAGCGATGGCGGGCCCAGATTCCAACAAATGGCTTGAAGCCATGAAATCCGAGATAGAATCCATGTATGAAAACAAAGTATGGACTTTGACAGACTTGCCCGATGAACGGCGAGCGATAGAAAACAAATGGATCTTTAAGAAGAAGACGGACGCGGATGGTAATGTTACCATCTATAAAGCTCGACTTGTCGCTAAGGGTTATCGACAAGTTCAAGGGGTTGACTACGATGAGACATTCTCTCCCGTAGCGAAGCTGTAGTCCGTCCGAATCATGTTAGCAATTGCTGCATACTATGATTATGAGATATGGCAGATGGACGTCAAAACGGCATTCCTTAACGGACATCTTAAGGAAGAGCTGTATATGATGCGGCCGGAAGGTTTTGTCGATCCTAACAGTGCTAACAAAGTATGCAAGCTCCAGCGATCCATTTATGGGCTGGTGCAAGCATCTAGGAGTTGGAACATTCGCTTTGATGAGATGATCAAAGCGTTTGGGTTTATGCCGACTTATGGAGAAGCCTGCGTTTACAAGAAAGTGAGTGGGAGCTCTGTAGCATTTCTCATATTATATGTAGATGACATACTCTTGATGGGAAATGATATAGAACTTTTGGACAGCATTAAGGCCTACTTGAATAAGTGTTTTTCAATGAAGGACCTTGGAGAAGCTGCTTATATATTAAGCATCAAGATCTATAGAGATAGATCAAGACGCCTCATAGGTCTTTCACAAAGCACATACCTTGATAAGATTTTGAAGAAGTTCAAAATGGATCAGTCCAAGAAATGGTTCTTGCTCAGGTTGCAAGGTGTGAGATTGAGCTCAGCTCAATCCCGACCACGACAAAAGATAAAGAAGAGATGAGTGTCATCCCTATGCTTCAGCCATAGGATCTATTATGTATGCCATCTTGTGTACCGGACTGATGTAAACCTTGCCGTAAGTTTGGTAGGAAGGTACCAAAGTAATCCCGCAAGGAACACCGACAGCGGTCAAGAATATCTGAAGTACCGAAAAGGACAAAGGACATGTTTCTCGTTTATGGAGGTGACGAAGAGCTCGTCAGAAGGGTTACATCGACGCTAGCTTCGACACGATCTGATGACTCTAAGTCACAAACCGGATCGTGTATATGTTGAATGGTGGAGCGATGGCTGGTGCAATTGCAAGCGAAGCGTCGTGGTGGGATCTACATGTGAAGCGGAGTACATGGCAGCCTCGGAGGCAGCGCATGAAGCAATTTGGGTGAAGGAGTTCATCACCGACCTAGGAGTCATACCCAATGCGTCGGGGCCGATCAAACTCTTCTGTGACAACACTGGAGCTATTGCCCTTGCCAAGGAGCACAGGTTTCACAAGAAGACCAGGCACATCAAGCGTCGTTTCAACTCCATCCGTGAAAATGTTCAAGATGGAGACATAGATATTTGCAAAGTACATACGGATCTGAATGTCGCAGATCCGTTGACTAAACCTCTCTCGCGAGCAAAACAAGATCAACACCAGAACTCTATGGGTGTTCGATTCATCACAATGTAACTAGATTATTGAATCTAGTGCAAGTGGGAGACTGTTGGAAATATGCCCTAGAGGCAATAATGAAAGGATTATTATTATATTTCCTTGTTCATGATAATTGTGTTTATTCATGCTATAACTGTATTATCCGGAAATCGTAATACACGTGTGTATATATAGACCATAATATGTCCCTAGTAAGCCTCCAGTTGGCTAGCTCGTTGATCAACAGATAGTCATGGTTTCCTGGCTATGGACATTGGATGTCGTTGATAACGGGATCACATCATTAGGAGAATGATGTGATGGACAAGACCCAATCCTAAGCATAGCACAAGATCGTGTAGTTCGTTTGCTAGAGCTTTTCCAATGTCAAGTATCCTTTCCTTAGACCATGAGATCGTGTAACTCCCGGATGCCGTAGGAGTGCTTTGGGTGTACCAAACGTCACAACGTAACTGGGTGACTATAAAGGTGCACTACAGGTATCTCCGAAAGTGTCTGTTGGGTTGACACGGATCGAGAATGGGATTTGTCACTCCGTATGACGGAGAGGTATCTCTGGGCCCACTCGGTAATGCATCATCATAATGAGCTCAAAGTGACCAAGCGGTTGGTCACGGGATCATGCATTACGGTATGAGTAAAGTGACTTGCCGGTAATGAGACTGAACGCGGTATTGGGATACCGACGATCGAGTCTCGGGCAAGTAACATACCGATTGACAAAGGGAATTGTATACGGGGTTGTTTAATCCTCGACATCGTGGTTCATCCGATGAAATCATCGAGGAGCATGTGGGAGCCAACATGGGTATCCAGATCCTGCTGTTGGTTATTGCCCGAGAGTCGTCTCGGTCATGTCTACGTGTCTCCCGAACCCGTAGGGTCTACACATAAGGTTCGGTGGCGCTTAGGGTTGTATGAATATGAGTATGCAGCATACCGAATGTTGTTCGAGTCCGGATGAGATCCCGGACGTCACGAGGAGTTCGGAATGGTCCGGAGGTAAAGAATTATATATAGGAAGTGTTGTTTCGCCATCGGAAAGTTTGGGGTCACCGGTATTGTCTGGGACCACCGGAAGGGTCCTGGGTCCACCGGGTGGGGCCACCCATCTCGGAGGGCCCCAAGGGATGAAGTGGGGAGGGGAACCAGCCCATAGTGGGCTGGTGCGCCCCCCTAGGCCCACCCCCTGCGCCTAGGGTTGAAACCCTAGGGTGGGGGGGCGTCCCACTTGCCTTGGGGCACTCCACCCCACAGCCGCCGCCCCTTGGGAGATGGCATCTCCCGGGCAGCGCCCCACAGGGCCTATATAAGGAGGGCAGGGGAGGCAGTGACACCACGTGCATTGGCGCCTCCTCCCCTGCTACACCTCGTCCTCCTCCTGCAGCAGCTTGGCGAAGCCTGCCGAGTTCTGCTGCATCCACCACCACGCCGTCATCTTCTTGAATCATCATCAACCTCTCCTTCCCCTTGCTGGATCAAGAAGGAGGAGACGTCTCCGTCCGTCGTGTGTTGAACGCGGAGGTGCTGTCCGTTCAGCACTTGGTCATCGGTGATCTGAATCACGGCGAGTACGACTCCATCATCACCCTTCTCTTGAACGCTTCCGCACGCAATCTACAAGTGGTATGTAGATGCAATCTCACTCCCTTGACTCGTTGCTTAGATGAACTCATAGATGGATCTTGGTGAAACCGTAGGAAAAATTAATTTTCTGCAACGTTCCCCAACAGACAAGTACTAAGATCATGAACTAGCTAAATCACTCCTGCTGCTCTCTCTCAGGTAAAATAGCATAGAACATGTATAGCTCTCCCGATTCATCATGCCGGAGCATGCAGATGAACTTGCCTCCTAATCGTGGGCTGCACTTCTGATTGCTGCCCCCTAGTACTTCTCTGGGATCGTTAACTATTTTGCTCCAATATTTCACTATTAAGCATTCATCGCTTTTAGAAATCCTGAATGCAACTCATGTGCAATGTAGGATATCTTGGCCGTAAGCTAACCATTGACATGCGACCTTTAGTCTCGATCCACTGAGGCACAACTGTCATCGGGAGTCCCTGTTGAAGAACATCGTATAGTAATTAATATACTTAGCAATGAAAGTTTAGCTTCAAAAATAATGTATGCAAAAGATGCACTGAGGACAAATAGTAAAAATCTTACCATCTTTCCTAAATAGATGTGACTGTAGTTCAATACGATCACTACTGGTCGCACGTTTTGAGTACTAACATTTTTAAGTGCGGGAAGAAAATTTGTCTTGACAGTATGAAGATCCTCAAGCCATGAAACATAATGACTTATCTCCTCGCAGTTTAGTTCAGCTCCGGGATAGTAGTAGGCCTTGTCTACCAAGCGCCAGACATGTTTGCTTGAATGGAAATAAGTTGTCAGTAGAAATTAGTTGTCAACTATTTTTGAATAAACAATATCAAAGATATAAATATGGTTGAGAAACTCACATAATGGTAGAACTGGGGCGTATGCACATCGACCCAGATGTCTCTATTACCTTCAATATCATCTTCCGGACGAATATGAAAGGTGATAACCATATCAGGCTCAAATGCATAAGCCTTGCATAGTGCTTGCCAAGTTTTGTATTCAAAATAGGTGTATGTGTCTGCATTGTATAATTTGTCGTTGAAAGTATAACCATGATCGATGTTCAGGTAAACTCTCTTTACCTCCATAGTTTCCATAGCGCTCAAACCAGGGGATGCGCTAGTAGAATAGTGAAAATTTAAAATTATAAGTTGAAGCAAATGAAGCATATATAAGTCATGCTTAATTACGAAAAAGACTTGTCGTTGTGACTTACTGTATCCACTTCGAAAGTCTCATCCAGCTTGATGCTGAAGCGCCTATCATCAATAAGGAAAATTTCTGTTACACAGGCCGCGCTGGTCTTCACAATATTCGCACATAATGAAATCTTTTTCGTCGTCAGACGACATTTCCTATGTTCATATAGGTGAAACATTAAACACTTACTAGTTCTATTAATTCAACTAATTCAACTAAGCATTTACTAAAATAAACTTGTTCCATTAGTTTTCTTACTAAAATAAAGTAGCTAGTTCTATATAGTAATATTTTAATTAGATCATCAAATCTTAGATACCTAAATTTTCTTACTAAAAATAAACTACTTCTATTAATTCAACTAAGAATTACTAAAAATAAACTAGTTCTATTAATTTTCTTACTAAAATATATAAAGTAGCTATATATACATATATTAATATTTTAATTAGATCATCAAATCTCATATACCTAAATTTTCTTACTAAAAATAAACTAGTTCAACTAAGAATTTACTAAAAATAAACTAGTTATATTAATTCAACTAGTTCAAATAATCTCAAATACCTAAATTTTCTTACTAAAACTAAACTAGTTCTATTAATTTTCATACTAAAATAAACTAGTTATATTAATTCAACTAGTTCAAATCTCATATACCTAATTAATATCTAGCTAATTCATCTAACAATTGACATTAATATTTAACAACTTTTCTATCTAATTCATCTAACAATAACATTCTAACATTCTTATCTACCTAATTCATCTAACATTAATCCAACAGAAAACAAAAAATAAGTAAATATATATATATATATATATATATATATATATATATATGTGTGTGTGTGTGTGTGTGTGTGTGTGTGTGTGTGTGTGTGTGTGTGTGGCGGCGGCGGCGAAGACGGCGACGACGACGGGACGACGCGACGACGGCGGCGGGAAGGGCGACGACGCGGTCGAGACGGCGACGACGGGCGGCGGCGCGAGATCGCGACGACGGGACGGCGACGACGGGCGGCGGGCGACGACGCAGAGCGGGCCGGGCGAGGCGGCGCGAATGGGCGACGGCGGCGGCGGCGGCGATGTCGCGCAAAGAAGTTGGAGAAGAAGTGGTGGTCGATGAAACTGAATTTTTCGTAAGTGCCATATATATAGGAGGGGCCTTTAGTACCAGTTGGAGCCACCAACCGGTACTAAAGGCCAATTTTGGCCAGGTCAAGCAGCGGGAAACGACCCCCTTTAGTATCGGTTCATGGCTCCAACCGGTACCAAAGGCCCACCCATTAGTACTGGTTGGAGCCACCAACCAATACTAATGGGTGTGCACTGCCACCCGCGATGCACAATGTTTAGTCCCACCTCGCCGAGCGAAGGGCCGCCGCACTGGTTTATAAACCCAGCCGCGGCTGCTCCTTTGAACTCCTCTATATAGCAGGCTTCTGGGCCTAACTATGGCACGCTACCCTGTGAGCCTGCTGGCCCTTCTGGGCCTGAATTTGCACACCCGAGGTCTGGTAGGCCCACTGGGCAGCGCCCCAACATTTTTTATATAGTTTTTTTTCTTTTCTGCATTATTTATTTTCTTCTAATTATTTTTGAGTAATTTTTTATATAGTTTTTTTCTTTTCTTCTATTTATTTCTGAGTAGTTTTTCTTTGCTGTATTTAGTTTCTTTGTGAGTATTTTTGCTTTAGCTCTCTAAACAAATTGGTAAATGAATGAAAAACAGCAAATGATGTCAAAACGTGTTGGAAAATGATGACGTTGCTTTGAATGCTGAATACTGAATGCAAAAAAAGTCTGGAGTTCAAATAAGTTTAAAAAAATGAAGTGCCATGTAACAAATGAGTTCTCGTCCGAAACCCTGATACTCCGAAAGAGATTGTCCAGTTTGTACACGAAGTGCACCCAGTTTTTGCCGTGACCCTCTCTACTTTCTTACACATGCTATGCGGGTGAAATGATGATACCATATCAAGTTTCAACATTTTTAGAGTTCATTTTGTAGTGATTTTCAATTTCACGGTCATTTAGCTCTCTAAACAAATCGGCAAATGACTAAAAAATAGCAAATGATGTCAGAACATGTTGGAAATTGATGACATCGCTTTGAATGCTGCGTACTGAACCCAAAAAAAATTATGGAGTTCAAATAAGTAAAAAAAATGAAATGATCGTGTAACAGATGAGTTCTCGTCCGAAACCCTGATACTCCGAAAGAGGTTGTCCAGTTTGTACACGAAGTGCGCCCAGTTTTTGCTGTGACCCTCTCTACTCTTTTGCACATGTATGCGGGTGAAATGATGATACCATGCCAAGTTTCAACATTTTCAGGGTTGATCATTTTGTAGTGATTTTCAATTTCACGGTCATTTAGCTCTCTAAACAAATCGGTAAATGACTGAAAAACAGCAAATGATGTCAGAACATGTTGCAAATTGATGACGTCGCTTTGAATGCTGCATACTGAACGCAAAAAAAGTCTGGAGTTCAAATAAGTTTAAAAAAATGAAGTGCCCGTGCAACAGATGAGTTCTCGTCCGAAACCCTGATACTCCGAAAGAGATTGTCCAGTTTGTACATGAAGTGCATCCAGTTTTTGCCGTGACCCTCTCTACTCTTTTTTGCACATGCTATGCGGGTGAAATGATGATACCATGCCAAGTTTCAACATTTTCAGAGTTCATTTTGTAGTGATTTTCAATTTCACGGTCATTTAGCTCTCTAAACAAATCGGTAAATGACTGAAAAATAGCGAATGATGTCAGAACATGTTGGAAATTGATGACGTCACTTTAAATGCTGCATATTGAATGCAAAAAAAGTCTGGAGTTCAAATAAGTTTAAAAAACATTGATTATACATGTGAGGGCGTAAACATGTAAAAATATACATAAAAAATACATTGATTGTCAATTATCTTTGTGTGTACAATCTGAATTGTCAACATGAGTCCTCAACGGTTTAGAAACCGGTGAAGACTCATATTGCGACCACAAATTCTACACATAGAGTTCAATGAAGACCAAGTGCTTGTGATAGTTTAAAAAATAACATATTTAAGGTGGTAAAAATCCTGCTAGGGGAGCGAGGTGGGACTAAAAACAGCCTGCCACAACTTCTTTACTACCGGTTCATACCACAAACTGGTACTAAAGGGGCTGGCCGGGCCCCTGCCTCTTTAGTACCGGTTCATGGCATGAACCGGTACTAAAGGTCCGTTCCGAACCGGTACTAAAGATCTCCACCCGTCTAGCCGTTGGAATCAGCACTAATGGACACATTAGTGCCGGCTCATATTCCAACCGGGACTGACGTGGCTCACATTTGACAATTTTTCTACTAGTGATATACGAAAACTTGTTGTTCGACCAAGCACGAAGAAAGAGATGTCACTTCTCTCTATATATGTTCATGACAATCTTGTGTAATTAATGGTTTCCTTTATTTGCTTACTAGCTAGTGTCGAGTTCTCTCTATATGTGTAGTAGCTAGAGTCGACCAAGCATGGAAAAAGAGAGGTCACTTCTCTCTATTAGCTCGCTAACACAATATGAAACCCCTAAATTAACCCTCCAAAACCCCAAACCCCCTTCCAATGATCATGAAGCTCTTGTGCGGGTGGCTTTTTTGGTACCAGTTGGTGTTACCAACCGGGACTAAAGGTGGAGCCTTTAATCCCGGTTGCTAACACCAACCGGGACTAAAGGTCCTCCCTCCCCCGCCCCAGGCAGCGCCACGTGGAGGGCCTTTGGTCCCGGTTCGTAAGCAAACCGGGACTAAAGGTTTTGGGTAGTAGTCCCGACCCTTTAGTCCCCGGTTCCAAAACCGGGACAAATGGCCCTGTGGAACTGGGACAAAGCCCTTTTTCTACTAGTGACTTCTCAGAGGATATACTTTCAGATAGACATAATCTCCTACTCCAAAAATTAATTCTCTTCTTTGATTATCTGCATAGCTCTTCTGACGAGTTTGTGCCACTCTCAAGTTCTCTCTAATCAGCCTGACTTGTTCCTCGGCATTCCTGGGCACATCTGGTCCAACGACTTAACTTTCACCCGTTTGATTCCAGAACAACGGTGTTCTACACTTTCCCATACAATGCTTCAAACGGTGCCATCTTTAGACTATTCTGGTGACTGTTACCATCCGCCTTAGATGCACAGTTCAGGACCCCCTACCCGAGATCCGCCGGTTTTGACACCGACATGCACTTTCTGCCAAAAGATAGACGTGAACTGCATACCTCTATCAGACACAATCTTCTTAGGAACTCCATGCTGACATACTATTCTTTCCATGTATAGCTCTGCCAATCTTGCCCCGCTATCAGTAGTCTTGACAGGCAAAAAGTGAACGACTTTAGTGAGACGATCCACTATTACCCATATAGAATCATAACCTTGCTGAGTATGTGGTAATCCCACTATAAAGTCCATTCTGACTTCTTCCCATTTCCACTCAGGAATCTTCATTGGTTGCAACAAACTAGCGGGTCTCTGATGCTCAGTCTTTACCCTCTGACAAGTGTCACATATAGCTACATACTCAGCCACATCTCTTTTCAATCCATACCACCAGTACTTCTCCTTAAGATTTACATACATCTTAGTACTTCCAGGATGAATAGAATAGGCTGACTCATGTGCTTTCACGCAAAATTTATCATGAATAGCTTTCACCTCAGGCACACATATCCTTTTTCCAAACCATAAGGTTCCATTCTCATCTATTCTGAAGCCAGGTGCTTTACCAATCACCACATTCTCAGCTATCTCCTTTAGCTTTTCATATTCTAGCTGACTCTTACGTATTTCTTGCTCCAACGTAGGAATCACTTTTATCTCCATAGCACTAGCAACAATACCAAGGTTCAGATGTTGCAACTCCGCATGCAACTCTTCTGCCTTTGGTGTCAACTTACGATTGTTGTCATATTTCTTCCTACTGAGAGCATCAGCTACAATGTACCTCCGGTTCATAATCCTTGATTAACTCTAGCCAATGACGTTGTCTTAAATTCAGATCTGTCTGAGTGAATATATACTTCAAGCTCTTATGATCGGTGTAGATATCACTCTTGTGACCAATCAGATAGTGTCTCCAGATCTTCAATGCATGTACCACAGCTGATAACTCCAGATCATGAGTAGGATAATTTAACTGATGCTTCCTCAACTGTCTCAATGCATGCGTCGGTGGTGGTGACCTCATGTCCGCTCGCACCGTGTTCGATGAGATGCCAACGAGGGTCAAAAGCTTCGAACTGCATCGTCATCGCTCGGAGTAGCAGCGGGTACACGCTGGAGTGCTGGATGTGATGCTTGGCCATCTCCAACTCACGAGCCTGTAAGAGAGTAATCATGAGAAAATAATGATTTAATTTGGTTTTGCAATGTTTTTAGTTTGTTTTTTTGTTCTTCTTTTTTTAATTTCAAAATCAAGGGATGTCTTAGTTTTTATATTAAAAGAAAGAAAGAAATATTTGGTCCAAAGTTGAATGAGCGTGTCGTGTCATGCAGGAGGGTTAAATCACAAGATAAACTGATGAAACACATGATGCATTTTCTTTTTGCTACTATTAATAAATTGGTAAGGTAAAAATCAGAGGATACGAAACCTGGCCAAATGGGCCGGCCCGGGCTGGGTTAAACGGGCCAGGCACATCTCCGTGCATTTACCCCCGAACGAACCCCTCTTGCCCTCCCTCCTATAAATATAAAAGCCGCCGTTCCCCGCAACCCCCTGTCTGTCGACCCAATTCATCTCACGGATATCACCCGGCGCCTCGTCCTCTCCAGATCGAACGGAGGGAGGTGAGCACTTGTACATCCCGATCAGCTTGGAGTTCGTTCCGATTGGTTGGTTCGTAGGTCTCCTTTCCATCCGGAGTTGCTCGTTCCGTTCCGATTGTGGTTGGTAGGCGCTTAGGGTTCATATATAGGTCTCGATCGGATCCAGCGCGGTCTTGTATCCTTTTCCCCCTGGCTTTGAGTATTCATTCGTATGACTAGGATAGGAGGATTTAATTAGTTAGGGTTTGTTTGTATTAGGGTGACACCACCTAGGCAGGGTTCGATTGATTATTCCTAATAAGGAATCAAAAAATCTGACGTTTTAGTTAGGGTTTGCTTGGTTGTTTGTGGTCAGATTTTGGTTTAATAAGGAATTCTTCATTTTGTTTAGTTGCCTATATATATATATATATATATATATATATATATATCAGTATACATGGTTGAATTGCTGCTTTCACTTCGTATTAATAACTATTAATTCTGTCGCACAATGCAAATATATATATGCTGCTGTCCTAACTAATTAAGTAGAAGCTTGGATTGGTGCTCTATGGTCTCTTGCTGACATTAAATCCTCCTCTGTTTGTGCTGTCTGTACCAGGTAGCAGCAACCAACTGTTCTGCTGCTGCAGTCTTGTTGGCCGCCAAAAGGAAAAGATGCTCTACGAAATCCACTCCCATGCCCAAATCCAAGCCCTGCAGGCCCACCGCTC
Source organism: Aegilops speltoides (assembly GCA_021437245.1). Lineage (NCBI taxonomy): Eukaryota > Viridiplantae > Streptophyta > Magnoliopsida > Poales > Poaceae > Aegilops > Aegilops speltoides. The sequence goes on along the minus strand of CM038144.1, from coordinate 498,404,542 downwards.
CGATGAGCACATGCATGTCAAGCTTGTCTCTCTCGAGTCGGTGTGCATAGCGCGCGAGTCGTATGCACTCCTCTGCCCGCTCATCATGGAGTCGAGGTCCTGGGCATGCCCGGAGCTGGATTCCCTCTCGGTCGTGGCAGCCTTGTCGCTGGAAATCCAAAAGCTCGAGCATGATGTGTTACCCCAGCTCATGCTTCAGGAGGCCAAGCTGGAACGGGACGCCCTGGAAGCCCTCGTACTCATGAAGAACTCAGCAATTAAGCTCTTGCATCTGAGTAACTGCTTTAAGGAAGCCTTTGGCGTATTGCTTGACGAGGACCGTCTGCTCTCAGTCTCAGCCCAAGTCGAAACACTGAGCACAGTGCTAGAGGATACTGCTGTTCATGTACTCAGAGGTCACAACAATGTCTGGCTTCAGGCGCGTATCCCGTGGCTGGTCCAGCTGGTCACCTATGTGTTGGAGATGCCGGTTCGTTTCCGTGATTCTGATGAGTAGACTTCTGAGCCAGCTCGAGGCTCTTGTGATGAGTATTTCATTTCTTAGGGGCGTGGCAAACAGTTTAGAATCAACCCTCCTTTTATGTTTGGATGTGTTATTAATGGATGGATTTTAAATGATATGTGTCTTGGGTGGGTAGCGTTTTCTCATTCTGTGCTAGTGCTAGTAGTAGGGTACAACTTGCAATTACTTTCAGTTCCTAAATATATAAGTCTTTTAAGAGGTTTCACTAAAAGACTACATATAGGGAGGATGAATATAGACATACTTCAGAACGTTCATTTTGCTCCGTATGTAGTTTCCTGGGTTATTAGCCTTGGGTATCTACTTAGCTTGGCTGTGTTCTCAGTTGCATGCAAATGATGGAAGCATGCAAATGATATCTACTTGTCTCATCTCGCTTGGTCCATTGGAGTAGACAATTATGGTTGAGATTCTCCTCAACCTGCAGCTTCACATCTTGAATGCATATCATGTTAGATTGTTACTAGTATTGCCTTGTCAGATTTATACTATGTATTACTATTTAGAATCAGAGTCGGAGCATCATCCCGCGACACAAGGCAGAGGCTCTAGGCTCTAGGGTTTAGGGTTGATATGCTAGCCAACATCCACACCCGACTGCGCTTTCACTCCGGAGGCGCTGTGCCTTGTGCTCCCAGGCGACACTCCACAGGGGACCGGCGGCCACCAGCCGATTGGCACGTGCATCCTGGAGGCCCAGCAGATGCGCACCATACTCGGACGACGCGTGGAGGCTGGCGCCCTCGCAGTCGCGGGATTGCCCTCCTCCAGATCGTGGAGGAGCGCGACGCCGACACCGGCGATTTCAGCAGCACGGCCGTGATGCCAAGGCTGGACGATGCGATGCAGGTACGTCGTGGCGTCGCTGGGCGGGCTGATGGTGGTGGTCAAGGAGATGACGGAAGGGTGGCGCGGGCGGCGGACGTGGTCGTTCAAGGTGAGGATCCTGGACGGAGGGCAATGAAAGCGTCAAGACGCGCAACATCGGCGAGGCGGCGGTGTTGGTCGAGGCCAACGACTGAGTCCCTGTGCGTGCGTGTCCACCAGGGGAGGTGCACCTGGCCGGCTGCGTCTATTACACCGACGACGACCTGTCGGCTGTCGCAAGCGGCGCGGCGCAAGGACGACGTCGACCACGACGTCAAGCTTACCGTGGGTTGACAAGGTGCAGTGTCTCGGGAAGGGGCAGCAATGGAGCTGGCAGCGGCAATTCGCAGGTTTGAAATTTGTACTGGTAAATTGCCTATTTCAATCCTGGCAGCCTACAAATACTGGCTGTTTCATTCTTGCAGATTTTACTGCTACAGGAATGATATAGCTATATATTTCGAATAACTTGATGAAATGCTGAGGTTTTTAGCATTCAGTGTTGCACAGTGCATACAGATTTTTTTAGGGTAAGTTCACACAGATCTTTCCGTAGATGTTAAGAGCAACTCCAACGCGCCATCCCATTTCATCCGCCGCCGTCCGTTTCGGTCGCCGTAGATAAAAGTGCTCGCCCAACGCGCCGACTCATTTCCAAAACGCGTCCGCGCAAACTCATTTTCGGCCCAAATTTGAGCCTGAAATGCACCCATTTTCGGCCTAAATTTGGGCCTGAAATGCGTCGGGGCAGACGCGAAGCGGACGTGCCGCGCGTCCTCTCGGTTGAAAAATACCAAAATAAAAACTATTAAAATCGTTGGAAAGAACGAAAAGAAAGAAAAACAAAAAACCAGGCAATACCTTCTCAAAACCATGAAAACCGACATGCCCAACAGTACACACCATTACTGGCGGGAATCGAGGCATCCTCCACAACCCCCAACGCATCAAGAGTCTCCAAATGAAAGGAGCCAGTATCTTAAATAGATAGATAGATTCTGTTCTTGTTATTCCAGCCTTTCAGGGGATGATATTGATTCACAATTGTTGAACCTGTTAGAAAATATGCAACTTATATTCCCATGGGGGTCATAGGTTAGTATATAATATACCTTTACATGTGTAGAATATATGCAGGAAACCCCTTATACAATGGGGTAAATACAAAAGGCTACATTACTTTATATATAACAATCTAAGAGCATCTCCAGCCGCCTTCAACAGCCCCCGACGAATTTTTAGCGCCGGTGGCAAAATCGCCCGGTCGCGCCCAGATCTCGTTTAAGCGCGGTTTAGGCGAAATCGAGAGCGACGATCCCGCCAACCTAAGCGGCGGGTGTCGCTGGCGCCAAAGACACGCGAAAGCGGCGTGGGACCGCTCTGTCGGCGACTGGAAGCCCTTTTCCCGCCATTTCCTCCCGCTCCCCCTCTCTTATCCATTCCTCCCGCCAAACCCCCGCCTCCTCCCTGCCCTTCCGCCCGCCATGCCAACGAAGAAGTACGTGAGGCCGCACGCCGCGACGGATCCCGCCGCCGCCGCCGCCGCTCCTCCGAAGCAAAGGAAGCCGAGGGCTCCGCTGTCCAAGCCCCCCGGCATGATAAACGCCGAGTGGAAGGCGGATGTGGAGCGCCGGGAGGTCGTCACCGCCGACAGGCGCAACAGGGCCAAGAAGGCAGGGAAAAAGCGGCACACGCTGCGGCGGTGGCGGCGGCGGCAGAGCATGCAGCCAAACAGGTAGAGGCGGCGCGTGCGGCGATGATGAATCCACCCAGTGGGCACCCGTACGCGGCCTGGAGCCAGCAAAGCGTCGGCTCTCCGGCCGGGTTCTCGTCGTCGCCGCACCCATGGAGCACGCCGTCGCTGGGCTATGCTGATGGGGACGCCAATGGTGGCTTCAACCCCAACATCACCTTCCCCCATGGGCGCCCTGCCCAGCGCACGCCTTCGCCCGCGTTCGCCGGCGTGCAGTACTCGCCGTACACGTCCTCGCTGCTAGACTACGCAGCCTCACCGACGCCACCTCTTCGCCGTGACCTCTACTCACAAGCCTCATCCTCGTCGCATCTCGGCGACGCCGACACAACGGAGGCCGACATGGAGGACATCATCACAGCCGGCTCGGCTGCCGCCGCCGCTTCCCCCGAGTTCATAACGCGAGACACCTCGATTGACCTCGCCGACATGGACGACAAGCTCGACTACGGCGAGGAAGAGCCGGAGGAGGAGGAATAAGAGGAGGAGTCGGTGCCGACAAGGAAAGGCAAGAAGAAGAGGAAGAAGGTGGCCAAGTCTGGCGAGCCACGCATCAAATGGGCGTCCAACGAAGAGGAGTGCCTCGCCGAAGCATGGAAAGTCGTCTGCCTCGACCCGATCACCGGTACGAATCAGAGCATCGAGACGTATTGGGACCGCATCAAGGCCGAGTTCGACGAGCGGAAGCTCGTCGACCCCTACTTCAAAGGCAAGCACATGAAGCGGGGGGCGAAGGCGATGGCGAAGCATTGGTAGCTCATCCAAACGGCGTGCAACAAATGGCATGGGATCATCGAGGAGGCCAGGCCTCGCCCGGAGAGCGGCATGAGCGTCGAGGATCAGGTATCGCACGCCGTCCCTGCATTTCGACGGGCGCGCACTCTCGCCGCGCGAGCGCTCTTTCGCCTTGTGCATGCCCTGGGCGCGCCTGTTGGGGAACGTTACAGAAAATTAAAATTTTTCCTACGGTTTCACCAAGATCCATCTATGAGTTCATCTAAGCAACGAGTCAAGGGAGTGAGATTGCATCTACATACCACTTGTAGATCGCGTGCGGAAGCTTTCAAGGGAAGGGTGATGATGGAGTCGTACTCGCCGTGATGCAGATCACCGATGACCAAGTGCTGAACGGACAGCACCTCCGCGTTCAGCACACGTACGGGACGGGAGACGTCTCCTCCTTCTTGATCCAGCAAGGGGGAAGGAGAGGTTGATGATGATCCAAAGACCACGGCGTGGTGGTGGATGCAGCAGAACTCCGGCAGGGCTTCGCCAAGCTGCTGCAGGAGGAGGACGAGGTGTAGCAGGGGGAGGGAGGCGCCAATGCACAGGGTGCGGCTGCCCTCCCCTTTGCCCTCCTTTATATAGGCCCCCAGGGGGGCGCCGGCCCTGCAAGATCCAATCTCCCAATGGGGTGGCGGCCAGGGGGGTGGAGTGCCCCCCAAGGCAAAGTGAGGCGCCCCCCCCCCCCACCCTAGGGTTTCAACCCTAGGCGCAGGGGGTGGGCCTAGGGGGGCGCACCAGCCCACTATGGGCTGGTTACCCTCCCCACTTCAGCCCGTGGGGCCCTCCGGGATGGGTGGCCCCACCCGGTGGACCCCCGAGACCCTTCCGGTGGTCCCGGTACAATACCGGGTGACCCCGAAACTTTCCCGATGGCCGAAATATCACTTCATATATATAATTCTTTACCTCCGGACCATTCCGGAACTCCTCGTGACGTCCGGGATCTCATCCGGGACTCCGAACAACATTCGGTATGCTGCATACTCATATTCATACAACCCTAGCGTCACCGAACCTTAAGTGTGTAGACCCTACGGGTTCGGGAGACACGTAGACATGACCGAGACGGCTCTCGGGCAATAACCAACAGCGTGATCTGGATACCCATGTTGGCTCCCACGTGCTCCTCGATGATTTCATTGGATGAACCATGATGTCGAGGATTAAACAACCCCATATACAATTCCCTTTGTCAATCGGTACGTTACTTGCCCGAGGATCGATCGTCGGTATCCCAATACCTCGTTCAGTCTCGTTACCGACAAGTCACTTTACTCGTACCGTAATGCATGATCCCGTGACCAACCACTTGGTCACTTTGAGCTCATCATGATGATGCATTACCGAGTGGGCCCAGAGATACCTCTCCGTCATACGGAGTGACAAATCCCGCCTCGATCCGTGTCAACCCAATGACACTTTCGGAGATACCGTAGTGCACCTTTATAGTCACCCGATTCGTTGTGACGTTTGGTACACCCAAAGCACTCCTACGGCATCCGGGAGTTACACGATCTCATGGTCTAAGGAAAGGATACTTGACATTGGAAAAGCTCTTGCAAACGAACTACACGATCTTGTGCTATGCTTAGGATTGGGTCTTGTCCATCACATCATTCTCCTAATGATGTGATCCCGTTATCCACGACATCCAATGTCCATAGCCAGGAAACCATGACTATCTGTTGATCAACGAGCTAGTCAACTAGAAGCTTACTAGGGACATATCATGGTCTATATATTCACACGTGTATTACCATTTCCGGATAATACAGTTATAGCATGAATAAAGACAATTATCATGAGCAAGGAAATATAATAATAATCCTTTTATTATTGCCTCTAGGGCATATTTCCAACAGTCTCCCACTTGCACTAGAGTCAATAATCTAGTTACATTGTGATGAATCGAACACCCATAGAGTTCTGGTGTTGATCATGTTTTGCTCGCGAGAGAGGTTTAGTCAATGGATCTGCGACATTCAGATCCGTATGTACTTTGCAAATATCTATGTCTCCATCTTGAAGATTTTCACGGATGGAGTTGAAACGACGCTTGATGTGCTGGTCTTCTTGTGAAACCTGGGCTCCTTGGCAAGGGCAATAGCTCCAGTTGTCACGAAGAGTTTGATCGCCCCGACGCATTGGGTATGACTCCTAGGTCGGTGATGAACTCCTTCACCCAAATTGCTTCATGCGTTGCCTCCGAGGCTGCCATGTACTCCGCTTCACATGTAGATCCCGCCACGACGCTTCGCTTGCAGCTGCACCAGCCATCGCTCCACCATTCAACATATACACGATCCGGTTTGTGACTTAGAGTCATCCAGATCGTGTCGAAGTTAGCGCCGACGTAACCCTTCTGACGAGCTCTTCGTCACCTCCATAAACGAAACATGTCCTTTGTCCTTTTCGGTACTTCAGATATTCTTGACCGCTGTCCGGTGTTCCTTGCGGGATTAATTTGGTACCTTCCTACCAAACTTACGGCAAGGTTTACATCAGTCCAGTACACAGCATGGCATACATAATAGATCCTATGGCTGAAGCATAGGGGATGACACTCATATCTTCTTTATCTTTTGCCGTGGTCGGGGATTGAGCTGAGCTCAATCTCACACCTTGCAACACAGGCAAGAACCCTTTCTTGGACTGATCCATTTTGAACTTCTTCAAAATCTTATCAAGGTATGTGCTTTGTGAAAGATCTATGAGGCGTCTTGATCTATCTCTATAGATCTTGATGCCTAATATATAAGCAGCTTCTCCAAGGTCCTTCATTGAAAAACACTTATTCAAGTAGGCCTTAATGCTGTCTAGAAGTTCTATATCATTTCCCATCAAGAGTATGTCATCTACATATAATATGAGAAATGCTCAGAGCTCCCACTCACTTTCTTATAAACGCAGAGCTTCTCCATAAGTCTCATAAACCCAAACGCTTTGATCATCTCATCAAAGTGAATGTTCCAACTCCGAGATGCTTGCACCAGCCCATAAATGGATCGCTGGAGCTTGCATACTTTGTTAGCACTATTAGGATCGACAAAACCTTCCGGCTGCATCATATACAGTTCTTTCTTAAGATGTCCGTTAAGGAATGCCGTTTTGACGTCCATCTGCCATATCTCATAATCATAGTATGCGGCAATTGCTAACATGATTCAGACGGACTTCAGCTTCGCTACGGGAGAGAATGTCTCGTCGTAGTCAATCCCTTGAACTTGTCGATAACCCTTAGCGACAAGTCGAGCTTTATAGATGGTAACATTTCCATCTGCGTCTGTCTTCTTCTTAAAGATCCATTTGTTTTCTATCGCTCGCCGATCATCGGGCAAGTCTGTCAAAGTCCATACTTTGTTTTCATACATGGATTCTATCTCAGATTTCATGGCTTCAAGCCATTTGTTGGAATCTGGGCCCGCCATCGCTTCTTCATAGTTCGAAGGTTCACCGTTGTATAACAACATGATTTCCAGGACAGGGTTGCTGAGGGAGTCCTGGACTAGGGGGTGTCCGGACAGCCAGTCTATCATCGTCAGCTGGACTCCAAGACTACGAAGATACAAGATTGAAGACTCCGTCCCGTGTCCGGATGGGACATTCCTTGGCGTGGAAGGCAAGCTTGGCGATACGGATATGTAGATCTCCTACCATTGTAACCGACTCTGTGTAACCCTAGCCCTCTCCGGTGTCTATATAAACCGGAGGGTTTTAGTCCGTAGGACAAGACAACCATTACAACAATCATACCATAGGCTAGCTTCTAGGGTTAGGCCTCCTTGATCTCGTGGTAGATCCACTCTTGTACTACCCATATCATCAATATCAATCAAGCAGGAGTAGGGTTTTACCTCCATCAAGAGGGCCCGAACCTGGGTAAAAACATCGTGTCCCTTGTCTCCTGTTACCATCTGCCTAGACGCATAGTTCGGGACCCCCTACCCGAGATCCGCCGGTTTTGACACCGACATTGGTGCTTTCATTGAGAGTTCCTCTATGTCGTCACCGATAGGCTCGATGGCTTCTTCAATCAACGACAACACGGTCCAGGGTGAGACTTTTCTCCCCGGACAGATCTTCGTATTCGGCGGCTTCGCACTACGGGCCAATTCGCTTGGCCATCTGGAGCGGATCTAAAGCTACGCCTCTGGCCATCAGATCAGGTTTGGAAGCCTAAACTTCACGGCCGATATCCGCGGAGACTTGATCTTCGACGGATTCGAGCCACAGCCGAGCGCGCCGCACTGTCACGATGGGCATGATTTAGCTCTGCCGCGGGCAAGACCACGAGGTCAGACACGAGTCTCGCGCTCAACCACGTTCGGGCGGACCGCGCAGATCGAGGATAGGTGGCTGGACACCGCCTCGGTAGCTGCAACTTTTACGGCGATGGAGCCGAATAACGACCTTGTCCCTTATAAAGCTCGTGACTCCGAGGCGCCGGACACCTTGCCGGACTCCGAACCTCCTGCGCCCCCGCCAATCGAATCCGATTGGGCGCCGATCATGGAGTTCGCCGCCGCGGACATCTTTCAGCACTCACCCTTTGGCGACATCCTAAATTCGCTAAAGCATCTCTCGCTATCAGGAGAGCCCTGGCCGGACTGCGGTCAGGACGGTTGGGATGCGGACGACGAAGAAATTCAAAGACCACCCACCACCCACTTTGTAGCCACTGTCGACGATCTAACCGACATGCTAGACTACGACTCCGAAGACATCGACGGTATGGACGACGATGCCGGAGACGATCAAGAACCAGCGCTCATCGAGCACTGGAAGGCCACCCCAACCCATGATGTATATATGGTGGACACCCCAAAGGGAAGCGATAACGAGGAACAACGGGACACGTCAAAGGGTAATCCCGTGGACAAACAACCAAAACGGCGACGCAGACGCCGCCCTAAGTCCCGCCTCGACAAAAACAGCGCTCCTAATGACCCAAAGAATAGAGCAGGACAAGCCAGTGGACGACGAACATGCAACCAAGCAACCATCCGAACAGGATGAATCAGATAATCAATCCACGCCCGGCGAAAACAACAGTCCAGAAGATCTCACGCCGGACACACCACTGGAGAATAAGAACCTTCACAAAAGACTTGTCGCCACTGCGAGAAGCCTGAAAAACGAAAAACGGAAGCTCAAAACAGCGGAAGACATACTCAGAATGAGGTGGAGCAAAGTACTCAAGACCGCAGACAAATATGGCAATGGCCACCAAACAAAGAGCTACCTGAAGCGCAAGCTGCTGCCAGAATTCGACGAGGAGGCCGTAGAGCCTCCATAGTCAAAAAGCAAAAAGGCCGTCTGGCTGGATAGACGACCAGATGACGGGCCAAAAGCGATAAGCGGCGCCGCACACAAGCCGACTCCTGATCCTCGGAAAACAGATGGCCCAGTCAGGTCCATTTATGGGCCAAAAAAGAGGGCCCCAAGAAGCAACACAACACGCCAAGTGATCGAAGGCAACGGCACACCCAAATACAGGGGCGCCGCACACCCACTATGTTTCGCCGATGAGGTGCTGGATCATGAATTTCCAGCGGGGTTCAAACCCGTAAACATAGAGGCATACGACGGAACAACAGACCCTAGAGTCTGGATTGAGGATTACATCCTCCACATACACATTGCTAGAGGAGACGATCTCCACGCCATAAAATATCTACCCCTCAAGCTCAAAGGGCCAGCTCGGCATCGGCTCAAAGGCCTCCCAGAAAATACTATTGGAAGCTGGGAAGAGCTTGAGGACGCGTTTAGAGCAAATTTTCAAGGGACTTATCACTACTAGGGAAAAGCCTATACACAGAATCTTAGCAGCAGCGAGGGTTAAAAACCCTCGCTACTGCTACTTACTAGTAGTGCAGGTTTTTAAACCTCGCTACTACTAAGTTGATAGCAGCAGTGCGGGTTTATTTCCCTCGCTACTACTAAGCGGTCTCTACCGTGCCCCCCGGGACATGCCATAGTAGTAGCGCGGGTTTTTAACCCTTGCTACTACTAAGTTGATAGCAGTAGCGCGGTTTTTTAACCCTCGCTACTACTAAGTGGCCCCTGGACCATGCCATAGTAGTAGCGATGGTTGTAAACCCGCGCTACTACTAAGTTGATAGCAGTAGCACGGGTTTTTAACCCTCGCTACTACTAATCGTCTGCCATAGTGGTAGCGCGGGTATAGCCTATTTGTCAAAGTCTACCCCACACAGGGACGCTTTTCAGTTTTTAAAAAATAAAAGAAAATGATAAAATGTCAAAAAATAAAAGAAAATAAGTTTCCCATGTGATATGTGGTCTAGTTGTTGGGAAAATTTACAAATATGAATTTCGACTTTATTTGCAAAATCTCTCTGGAAATTTGTAAAATGGCCATAACTTTTGCATACAAACTCGGATGAAAAAGTTTTTTATATGAAAAATCATCTACTCGAAAAGTTACATCCGAATTTAACGGGGGGAACCCCGTTAAACATTTTCAAAATCCTCAAAAACCTAACAGAAAAAAGTTACGAGGCAAAAAAATTCATCAAATTTCAGTTTTTTTTTATTTTTTGTTAAATCAGGTCAAATTATGGTCAAACTAATTATTCAATAATATTAGTGTTACTAAATAATTATTTTAGTTTTTTTGAATTTTGGTCAAATCTGGTCAAACTGTGGTCAAATCTGGTCAAACTATGGTCAAACTATGGTCAAATATGGTCAAACTATGGTCAAACTGTGGGTCAAACTAATCATTCAAGAAATATTAGTGTTACTAATTTTTTAGAACAATAGTTTCAAACTCAAACAGTGAAATGTGTCAGTACATCCTCAAGCTAAATTCCTGAGGTTAATAGGATTGACATCTTAATATTGTCAGGAAAACAACAAGTGCAGACTTGGAAATGAGGGAAAATAGAACCCGGAAGTTAAGCGTGCTCAGGCTGGAGTAGTGAGAGGATGGGTGACCGTTCGGGAAGTTAGATGATTTGGAATGATGAGGGGTGATTAGATATTAAATTTAGCAGCGATGATGGGTGATTAGAGATTTGAGGTTAAAATAATTTAGAAATTTGAATATATATTAGGAAAAAAATTCAAAAAAAAAATCGAAAAAATTCAAATTTTTTTTCAGAGATTACAGATTAGTAGTACCCACGCTATCGTTATCGTTAGTCATGGCCTGGTCACACCAGCCATCGCTATAATTTAGTCAGAAGCGCCTTATTAGTAGCGCCGGCCCCCGCGCTACTAATAGGCCTAAAACCCGCGCTGCTGCTAGGCTTTTCCCTAGTAGTGTATGTCCGCCCTCTGGATGCAGACGATTTAATCACATAACTCAACAGCCCGGAGAGTCGGTAGCAAGAATTTCGAACAGGTTCCTTACCAAAAGAACCAAATAGTCGATCGTCCGGACGCCAAGCCTTAGCAGCTTTTAAACATAATGTCCGAGACGAATGGCTCGCTGACACCTCGGCCAAGAGAAGCCGAGAACAATGGCCGCTAATGAGCCTCATGACCCGCTTTGCGGGGGAAGACAGCTGGCTAGCAAGATGCAACACCAGCGACCGAGTACATCCGAGATCGGGATGGAACGGAAAATCACGCACGTAAAAAGGATCGGCGCGAAATAAAGAAAAAGCCCAAAGAACACGGCGGTCAACGCCGGATTCAAAAGCTCATGTCGAACAACAAAACACCGCCTCTTAAGGACAACGGTGGACGAGCTATCCAACTTAAACAAAATTTTGGATCGGATATGTCAAATACACAGTACTTCCGGAAGGCCTGCAAACCACACCCATCGAGATTGTTGGGTTTTCAAACAGTCCGGCTGACTCAACGCTGAACACAAGGGGCTCGATGCGCCAAGCGAGGATTTCGACGAACCCCACCAGCAGAGCACCAGAAAACAAAAGACTTTCCCACAAGAAGTCAAAACAGCAAACTCACTTCATGTGATAGTGCGGAACAACAGTGCGGCACCCGCCAAAGTAGGTATCGCACGGTCCACCCCAGCGGAACCTCGAGGTTGGATGTCAAAACCAATTACATTCGATCACTTGGACTATTCCAAAAGCATTCAAAACACTGGATGGACTGCTCTGATATTGGATCCTATAATCGACGGACTACAATTTACACAAGTCCTGATGGACGGCGGCAGTGATTTAAACCTGCTCTATCCGGACACAATCCGCAAGTTGGGGATAGACCTTACCAACGACCGACATAGCCACACTTCCTTCAAAGGAGTGACGCCAGGCCCCTACGCCACATGCACGGGCTCCTTACTACTAGAAGTTGTGTTCGGGTCACCCGACAACTTCCGACGCGAAAAGCTAATCTTTCATATCGCCCCATTCCAAAGTAGCCATCAAGCACTGTTGGGACGTGAATCTTTTGTTCGCTTTAATGCAATACCACACTACGTGTCTCGTACACTTAAAATGCCCGGTCCACGCGGCATCATCTCGTTAAAAGGTCGTTCAAGACCCCGGACACGGTTAGACGAGTCCGGCATAAATAAGCTAGGGGCTCCCTAGCCGCACACCCCTTTACAAGGGGCTGTACGTATGAGCTAATATAAGCTCAGCTTTATTCATTCATATTTAGATTTTTAATTCATTTTTTGCACAATACTTTTCAAACTAAGTTCCTCTCTTTTACAGATGAACAGCGTGTACGCCCGTCCAGGATACAGCACAACGGAGACACAGGCACAGACGTGTAGTAGGGACCCGTGGCAAGGATTCTTTTCAGATTAAGACCCTGCGTAAACCTTTTTTACTGTCTCTTGTTGATATATATATCCCCTGGTTTCTCATTATAACCAGAGAGGAGACTGACGTTTTGGCATCGGCCGCGTCAGGAAGACCTTGCGTGTACCTGGACACTAGGGGCTTAGGGCATTGTTCTGCCCGCTATCACAAAGACCGAATACCTTAGGGAGTGTTCGGCGTCTCGAGTTAGGCCTTATATGCATCAGCTCCGAATCATGTCTTTGGTCAAACGTTGTGTTTGCCCGGCTCCTGTGTTTTGCTGCCTTACGTTCCGTATCATCGGCTAACGCGCACCGGGAGAACTAATGCGATTGTGCCCGGTTCAGCCGGGCGAGCACCTCGAGAGAAAGCCGCTGATCACATGATACAATGAGAGACTGGTCAACCACTCGATCTACTACCGGAATGTTTAGAATTCCTCCGCTTTGACGAAAGACCGTTTCTCGGTTAGGCACATACGCGCCCCGAATTCGGAGAGCGCGGTGCCCCTAGGGGCTATATCGTAGTCCCACCCTCGAACTCCTATGGCTAAGTGAAGGTGATAAAGCATTATAGTCCGGTTGCCTCGTTTGCTACGCTACCACCCCCTTCACAGGACCGAGACATCGGATTAAGTGTGAAAATGTGCTATTTTTGCGAACACCCCCGCACCTTGTGCGTGGGGGCTGAAGCCGACGGCTGCCATCTTTCAGGTTATACACACGTATACATAAACGGCCGCACAGGAGATATTTTAATACTTGAACGCACAAGTACTAAAAAGCGCTTACATCATAAACATCGTTTTACAAACCAAAACGTTCATTTGAACATGACATTTTTTGAGCACCGCGACTCTATTACACGAGCACCACGCAGAACTTCCCCAAAACAGTGCTCGGCGGGTAACCGGTTCTCATCCGAACCCTGGGTCGCAACAGCGGTGGCATCCATCTCTGTCCAATGTGTCTTCACATGGGCAAGGGCCATCCGTGCACCCTCTATGCAGGCCGACCGCTTCATCGCCTTGATATGCGGCACCGCCCCAAGAAATTGCTGCAATAAGCCAAAATAACTATTTGGCTTGGCCCTGTCCGGCCAGACATGGGTCACGATATCCGTCATGGCAAGCTCGAACAGTCTATTCGGCTCAGCCCACTCGGCCAACCGATCGGTCAGCGGAAGTGAACGCTCCGGACTATGGAATTGAGACCAAAACAGCTCTTCCGTCTTGTGATCCTTCTGACTTCGGAAGTGCACAACGGCATCCGCCGCTTTTCGCCGCTAAGTCCATATAAGGATCCTCCGGACCCCACAACCGGCCAAGCGAGCATACTTTGGATCTCAGAACCTTGGCGCAGCGAAAGGGCTTGCCAACCACAATATCTCCGGCTGGCGCAGCTCCTCCTTTATAGCCCGCATTGCGAGCAGGCGTCCTTGGCTTCGGCGGTGGCCTTCCCAAGGTCTTCTCGCTCTGCCAGGCGCTCCTTTTCAAGAACCTCATTGCGGTCGGTAGCATCTTTTAACTTCACGGCCAGTTCGGCCATCTCCTTCCTGCTTCGGCAATGGGCAGCCCTTTCGGGTTCTAGTTCTTCGGCCGCCCTCGAGGCAGCCGCATCACTCTTTCGGGCTTGCTCCTTGGCTTGAGCAAGTTCTGCCCGAAGGCTCTCCACAGCAGCGGCACCATCTGCATCAAGCACACATATTGTAAGGAGTGGGCTTCGGCTCCCTTACTAGGTGACCGCGGAGAAGAAACCTACCTTGCGACTCATCAAGTCGCCTGTTGACTAGCGCGATGTCTGCATCCGCCACATCGATTTGCCGCTTTAGTTCGGCAACTCCATCAGTCCGGCTAGCCACCGAACTATCCGCCACCTGCTTATTAAAGGCGAAATTCAGTACCTGGGATTTTGATCCTCGGCACGCTGTCGTTCTCGACACCCTACCGAGTCTCAGGGGCTACTATCTATACAGGGCACACTTTATGTGTAAAACTGTCAAAGGGTATGTCAATTTTACGTACCTCAAACCCCGCCAGCAAACTCCTGACGGCATCACGCAATCCGCCTTCGGCGGATGCAATTCTTTTAATCACCGTACTCATCAGTGTACGGTGACCTTCTAAGATGGACGCCCTCTCAAGCAGATCCTTCAACTCCCCCGGCCGCACACCAGTTGGTGCCGAACTATCCGGCCCTGCCGGACTCGGGGATACCCTCCGTGATGACACTTCAGGCTCGTCCGCCCCATCCGATGGCGCGGCAGATGGAGGCATCTCGCTCTCCATCATCTCCGGACGGAGTTCCCCCTAAGAGGAGCTCATCTGAGAAGGACGGAGATCCGAACTACAAGGCAAAAGCTTAAGTTATCCTCAGAAGCATAAATAGGGATGTCCCTTATTACAAAACTCCTTTTTTCTACTTACGGCTCGCTGGAGGGCTGATTCTTTTGGGGAGACTGTGCGGCCGGAGCCTCTCCGGACGCAGGACCCTCCGGTGAGGATTTCTTCCCCCGCTTCGGGGCTTTGGCCTCCGGGTTTTCGGAGGCGGTCCTCTTCTCCCCCTGGAAGGAGGGATTCTCGATCCCCCTTTGTTCTCCCCTTTGCCTTCCTCTAAAGACGCAACCTCCAGCATCCTGACCAGCACGGAATCCGGCACGGTCTCTGGGAGGGGGGCCGGACACCGTATCAGTTTTGCCTGCGCTATCCACTCCTGTTTAGAAAGAAATTGGTCAAAAGGCGAACCATAGAAAGGCAAACAAATGGTATGTCCGGACACGGAGCTACTTACTTGTGTATCCGGGCGATTGCAGCTTAGGCCGACGTCCGCGGTCAATTCCGGACACGCCTCTCGTGATCCGAAGAATAATTTGTACATCTCCACAGGTGTCATACCCATGAAGTGTTGGAGAATCCGTGGTCCCTCCGGATTAAACTCCCACAGCCGAAGAGGGCGGTGTTTGCAGGGCAGGAGACGCCTAATCAGCATGACCTGCATCACCATGACCAGATCGATCTCCCTCGCTTGGAGGTCTTGAATCCGGCCCTGCAATAGGGGCACGTCCTTTGGCGGCCCCCAGTTGAGCCCTTGGTTGACCATGACATCAATCGTCGTGGGGGTCCCGAGCGGAATACGGGCGGCGGCTTCCGCCTGCTGCCCCTGGGAGCGGTAATATAAAACCACTCCTATTGGCACAAGCCGAGCTCCTCTTGGAAGGAGCCCTCGGGCCACGGGGCATCGGCCCTCCTGCTTATGGCCACCCCGCTGCACTCTGCTTGACGCCCCTCGATCATCTTCGGCTTCATATCAAAAGTCTTCATCCACAGGCCGAAGTGAGGGGTAACGCGGAGGAAGGCTTCACAGATGACGATGAACGAAGAAATATGGAGGATGGACTCCGGAGCCAAGTCATGGAATTCCAATCCATAGTAAAACATGAGCCCTCTCACAAAAGGATCCATCGGGAAGCCTAAACCCCGACGGAGGTGGGATACAAAAACGACATACTCGCCGGGCTCGGGGGTGGGCATGACTTGCCCTTCGGCGGGCAACCTGTGCGAAATCTCATAAGTCAGGTACTTGGCCTCTCGCAGCTTTAACACGTCCTCCTCCGTGATGGAGGAGGGCATCCACTGGCCCTGTAGGTCGGAGCCGGACATTGTTGGAGGTCCGAAGTGCTCGAATCTGGGGCTCTGGGTGTTGGAACTTGGGGCAAGGAGAAGATTCGGTGGAGGATTGAAGAAGAGAAACGAGCCTTGGTCCTATTATAAAGAGGGAGAATACCAAGAGCCGACTCCGTGACCGTTTGGAACCCGCCTTCGGTGGAGGAGGCGTGGCGACGGGCGCGGTTGGGTTACCCACGTCCGTATTGATGAGAATCTTGGAATAAGGGGAACACGATCTCTGCTTCGACAAGACGTGCCAAGGAAACCGCATCGCTAAATGCTGATGTGGTATAATAAAAAATGATTCAAGTAAAAGCTTGGTAGTGGCGTTACGTCATGCTACAAAATACGTCAGCAGATTGAACCTGTGTACATATCGTTCTCTCTACGGTGGAATGTGGAAATTACTTTGCAGAGCCGGACACTATATATCCTGGTGTTCACAATCTTCTATGAATTATTCGGAGGAGGAACCCGCCTTGCAATGCCGAACAATATGCGCGCTGGACTCATCGTCATTGAAGCCTGGTTCAGGGGCTACTAAGGGAGTCCTGGACTAGGGGGTGTCCGGACAGCCGGACTATCATCGTCAGCCGGACTCCAAGACTACGAAGATACAAGATTGAAGACTCCGTCCCGTGTCCGAATGGGACATTCCTTGGCGTGGAAGGCAAGCTTGGCGATACGGATATGTAGATCTCCTACCATTGTAACTGACTCTGTGTAACCCTAGCCCTCTCCGTTGTCTATATAAACCGGAGGGTTTTAGTCCGTAGGACAAGACAACCATTACAACAATCATACCATAGGCTAGCTTCTAGGGTTAGGCGTCCTTGATCTCGTGGTAGATACACTCTTGTACTACCCATATCATCAATATCAATCCAGAAGGAGTAGGGTTTTACCTCCATCAAGAGGGCCCGAACCTGGGTAAAAACATCGTGTCCCTTGTCTCATGTTACCATCTGCCTAGACGCACAGTTCGGGACCCCCTACCCGAGATCCGCCGGTTTTGACACCGATAGTTTCCGTACCACTCTGGTGCGGAACGTGTCCTTGTGGACCTACGAAGTTCAGTAGCAACTTGATCCGAAGTACCTTGATCATCATCATTATTTTCCTCTTCAGTTGGTGTAGGCATCACAGGAACATTTTCCTGAGCTGCACTACTTTCCCGTTCGAGAGGTAGTACTTCATCGAGTTCTACTTTCCTCCCACTTACTTCTTTCGAGAGAAACTCTTTTTCCAGAAAGGATCCGTTCTTGGCAACAAAGATCTTGCCCTCGGATCTTAAGTCGAAGGTATACCCAATGGTTTCCTTAGGGTATCCTATGAAGACGCATTATTCTGACTTGGGTTCGAGCTTTTCAGGTTGAAGTTTCTTGACATAAGCATCGCATCCCCAAACTTTTAGAAACGACAGCTTAGGTTTCTTCCCAAACCATAATTCATACGGTGTCGTCTCAACGGATTTAGACGGTGCCCTATTTAAAGTGAATGTGGCTATCTCTAGAGCGTATCCCCAGAATGATAGCGGTAAATCGGTAAGAGACATCATAGACCGCACCATATCCAAAAGAGTGCGATTACGACGTTCGGACACACCGTTACGCTGAGGTGTTCCAGGCGGCGTGAGTTGTGAAACGATTCCACATTTCCTTAAGTGTGTACCAAATTCGTGACTTAAATATTCTCCTCCACGATCTGATCGTAGGAACTTTATCTTTCGGTCACGTTGATTCTCTACCTCATTCTGAAATTCCTTGAACTTTTCAAAGGTCTCAGACTTGTGTTTCATTAAGTAGACATACCCATATCTACTCAAGTCATTAGTGAGAGTGAGAACATAACGATATCCTCCGCGAGCCTCAACGCTCATTGGACCGCACACATCGGTATGTATGATTTCCAACAAGTTGGTTGCTCGCTCCATTGTTCCGGAGAACGGAGTCTTGGTCATTTTGCCCATGAGGCATGGTTCGCATGTGTCAAATGATTCATAATCGAGAGACTCTAAAGTCCATCAACATGGAGCTTCTTCATGCGCTTGACACTAATGTGACCAAGGCGGCAGTGCCACAAGTATGTGGGACTGTCGTTATCAACTTTACATCTTTTGGCATTCACACTATGAATATGTGTAATATTACGCTCGAGATTCATTAAGAATAAACCATTGACCATAGGGGCATGACCATAAAACATATCTCTCATATAAATAGAACAACCATTATTCTCGGATTTAAATGAGTAGCCATCTCGCATCAAACGAGATCCAGATACAATGTTCATGCTCAAACTTGGCACCAAATAACAATTATTAAGGTTTATAACTAATCCCGTAGGTAAATGTAGAGGTAGCGTGCCGACGGCGATCACATCGACCTTGGAACCATTCTCGACGCGCATCGTCACCTCGTCCTTCGCCAGTCTCCGCTTATTCCGCAGCTCCTGCTGTGAGTTACAAATATGAGCAACGGCACCGGTATCAAATACCCAGGAGTTACTACGAGTACTGGTAAGGTACACATCAATTACATGTATATCAAATATACCTTTGGTGTTGCTGGCCTTCTTATCCGCTAAGTATTTGGGGCAGTTCCGCTTCGAAAGACCCTTCCCTTGCAATAAAAGCACTCGATCTCGTGCTTGGGTCCATTCTTTGACTTCTTCCCAGCGGCTTACGGCGCGCAACATCCTTGCGGTCTTTCTTGAAGTTCTTCTTGCCCTTGCCCTTCTTGAACTTAGTGGTCTTATTGACCATCAACACTTGATGTTCTTTCTTGATCTCAACCTCTGCTGACTTCAACATTGAAAATACTTCAGAATGGTCTTCACCATCCCCGCATATTGTAGTTCATCACAAAGCTCTTGTAGCTTGGTGGGAGCGATCAAGGATTCTGTCAATGACCGCCTCGTCCGGGAGGATAATGTCCACTGGTCAGGCGGTTGTGCAACCTGGACATTTTGAGTATGTGCTCACCGACAGTAACTATTTTCCTCCATCTTACAACTATAGAACTTGTCGGAGACTTCATATCTCTCGACCCGGGCATGAGCTTGGAAAACTAGTTTCAGCTCCTCGAACATCTCATATGCTCCGTGTTGCTCAAAACGCTTTTGGAGCCCCAGTTCTAAGCTGTAAAGCATGCCGCACTGAACAAGGGAGTAATCATCAGCGCGAGACTGCCAAGCATTCATAACGTCTTGGTTCTCTGGGATGGGAGCGGCACCTAGCGGTCCTTCTAGGACATATTGTTTCCTGGCAGCTATGAGTATGATCCTCAGGTTCCGGACCCAGTCCGTATAGTTGCTGCCATCATCTTTCAGCTTGGTTTTCTCTAGGAATGCATTGAAGTTCAGGTTGACATGAGCGTTGGCCATTTTATCTACAAGACATATTTGCAAAGGTTTTAGACTAAGTTCATGATAATTAAGTTCATCTCATCAATTTATTACAATGAACTCCCACTCATATTAGACATCCCTCTAGTCATCTAATTGTTACACGATCCGAGTCGACTAGGACGTGTCCGATCATCACGTGAGATGGACTAGTCATTGTCGGTGAACATCTTCATGTTGATCGTATCTTCCATACAACTCGTGTTCGACCTTTCGGTCTCTGTGTTCCGAGGCCATGTCTTTACATGCTAGGCTCGTCAAGTTATCCCTAAGTGTTTTGCATGTGTAAAACTGTCTTACACCCGTTGTATGTGAACGTAAGGATCTATCACACCCGATCATCACGTGGTGCTTCGAAACGATGAACTTTAGCAACGATGCACAGTTAGGGGAGAACACTTCTTGAAATTGTTGTAAGGGATCATCTTATTTACTACCGTCGTTCTAAGTAAACAAGATGCATAAACATAATAAACATCACATGCAATTATATAGTAGTGACATGATATGGCCAATATCATATAGCTCCATTGATCTCCATCTTCGGGGCTCCATGATCATCTTGTTACCGGCATGACACCATGATCTCCATCATCATGATCTCCATCATCGTGTCTTCATGAAGTTGTCACGCCAACGACTACTTCTACTTCTATGGCTAACGCGTTTAGCAATAAAGTAAAGTAATTTATAAGGCATTCTTCAATGACACACAGGTCATACAAAAAATAAAGACAACTCCTATGGCTCCTGCCGGTTGTCATACTCATCGACATGCAAGTCGTGATTCCTATTACAAGAACATGATCTCATACATCACAATATATCATTCATCATTCATCACAACTTCTGGCCATATCACATCACGTGACAATTGCTGCAAAAACAAGTTAGACGTCCTCTAATTGTTGTTGCATCTTACGTGGCTGCAATTGGGTTCTAGCAAGAACTTTTTCTTACCTACGAATAACCACAACGTGATTTTGTCAACTTCTATTTACCCTTCATAAGGACCCTTTTCATCGAATCCGCTCCAACTAAAGTGGGAGAGACAGACACCCGCCAGCCACCTTATGCAACTAGTGCATGTCTGTCGGTGGAACCGGTCTCACGTAAGCGTACGTGTAAGGTTGGTCCGGGCCGCTTCATCCCACAATACCGCTGAAGCAAGAAACGACTAGTAGTGGCAAGCAAGTTTACAAGATCTACGCCCACAACAAAATTGTGTTCTACTCGTGCAATAGAGAACTACGCATAGACCTAGCTCATGATGCCACTGTTGGGGAACATTGCAGAAAATTAAAATTTTTCCTACGGTTTCACCAAGATCCATCTATGAGTTCATCTAAGCAACGATTCAAGGGAGTGAGATTGCATCTACATACCACTTGCAGATCGCGTGCGGAAGCTTTCAAGGGAAGGGTGATGATGGAGTCGTACTCGTCGTGATTCAGATCACCGATGACCAAGTGCTGAACGGACAACACCTCCGCGTTCAACACACGTACGGGACTGGAGACATCTCCTCCTTCTTGATCCAGCAAGGGGGAAGGAGAGGTTGATGATGATCCAGCAGCACGACGGCGTGGTGGTGGATGCAGCAGAACTCCGGCAGGGCTTCGCCAAGCTGCTGCAGGAGGAGGACGAGGTGTAGCAGGGGGAGGGAGGCACCAATGCACAGGGTGCGGCTGCCCTCCCCTTTGCCCTCCTTTATATAGGCCCCCAGAGGGGGCGCCGGCCCTGGGAGATCCAATCTCCCAAGGGGGCAGCGGCCAGGGGGGCGGAGTGCCCCCCAAGGCAAAGTGCCCCCCCCCCACCCTAGGGTTTCAACCCTAGGCACAGGGGTGGGCCTAGGGGGGCACACCAGCCCACTATGGGCTGGTTCCCTCCCCACTTCAGCCCTTGGGGCCCTCCGGGATGGGTGGCCCCACCCGGTGGACCCCGGACCCTTCCGTGGTCCCAGACAATACCGGTGACCCCAAACTTTCCCGATGGCCGAAATATCACTTCCTATATATAATTCTTTACCTCCGGACCATTCCGGAACTCCTCGTGACGTCCGGGATCTCATCCGGGACTCCGAACAAGTATGCTGCATACTCATATTCATACAACCCTAGCGTCACCGAACCTTAAGTGTGTAGACCCTACGGGTTTGGGAGACACGTAGACATGACTGAGACGGCTCTCAGGCAACAACCAACAGCGGGATCTGGATACCCATGTTGGCTCCCACGTGCTCTCAATGATTTCATCGGATGAACCACGATGTCGAGGATTAAACAACCCCATATATAATTCCCTTTGTCAATCGGTACGTTACTTGCCCGAGACTCGATCGTCGGTATCCCAATACCTCGTTCAGTCTCGTTACCAGCAAGTCACTTTACTCGTATCGTAATGCATGATCTCGTGACCAACCACTTGGTCACTTTGAGCTCATTATGATGATGCATTACCGAGTGGGCCCAGAGATACCTCTCCGTCATACGGAGTGACAAATCCTAGCCTCGATCCGTGTCAACCCAATGACACTTTCGGAGATACCGTAGTGCACCTTTATAGTCACCCAGTTACGCTGTGATATTTGGTACACCCAAAGCACTCCTACGGCATCCGGGAGTTACACGATCTCATGGTCTAAGGAAAGGATACTTGACATTGGAAAAGCTCTAGCAAACGAACTACACGATCTTGTGCTATGCTTAGGATTGGGTCTTGTCCATCACATCATTCTCCTAATGATGTGATCCCGTTATCAACGACATCCAATGTCCATAGCCAGGAAACCATGACTATCTGTTGATCAACGAGCTAGTCAACTAGAGGCTTAGTAGGGACATATTATGGTCTATATATTCACACGTGTATTACGATTTCCGGATAATACCGTTATAGCATGAATAAAGACAATTATCATGAACAAGGAAATATAATAATAATCCTTTTATTATTGCCTCTAGGGCATATTTCCAACAGCGCCCTAGCGTGCGCTCTGGAGCCGACTGATGTTCTTTCTTCGCTGCAGCTGCTACGCATGTTCGTCATGTTCCGCGACGACAACATCGACGCAGACTTCAAGTACCTCCACGTCTTCAAGCGGATCGACAAGTACGAGAAATGGGCGGCCATCTGACGCACCATCGCCACGGCCAAAGAAACGTACAAACCAGATGCGCCAACCGCGGGCTCGTTCGACGAGCGACCGGCAGGTAACAAAGGTGCCAAGAAGGCGAAATACGCCGAGTCGGCTGCCCCGCGCGTGCAAGAGTCCATCGAACACTGTCTCGCCGACGCCAAGACCAGGGCCGCCGAGCGAGAAGAGAAAACTGAGGCGAGGTGGGCTGTTTTGATGACGAACAGTGCCGTCAAACTGGACTTGCTCTGCACCAACGCCGTCGCGAAACTCAAAGCTCAAGACGCCAAGAAGAGGAACAATGACCTCGCCTTCTTGATGGGGGGCACTGACATGCTCCAGAGCGGCGACGAGAAGCTCAAGGCATGGTTCTTGGCCGAGCGTGGCCTCATCCTAAACCAGATACCGGCGACGCCGCCGCCCAGCCCGGCGGCTGATGTCGATGCCTCCGCGACGCCCAGCCCCCCGACGATGCCTCCGCCGCACCCAGCAGCACAGAAGACGCGCCGAACAGCCCGGAAGCCGCGCCGATTCCTCCCAGCCCGCGTACACCGATGACGCCACCGCCGGAGGTTGAGCTCGACGCTTGATGTACTCCTTCCGCGTCCTTCCTTTTTTGTACGCCGAACTACTGCGTGTCCTTTTATGTTGATCGCCGAACTATGGCACCGAATCGCCGAACTATTGCGATGATCGCCGGTTTGTTGTTTCTTTGAGCGGGAATGATGGATTTTGAATATGTAGCGCCTTGGGGGGTGGCACCTGGGCGCGTGGCTGGGGAGAAACGAACCCCAGGGGCCGATCTAGCGCCGGCTCGCCCCCAGGCCGCTCTTTTTTGGGCCCTGGGGGGCTGAACGGCATGAGATGCTCTAACACCTTCTCTCCACTCAAACTCATGATGTATCAACAACAATGAGTTTTGAGAGATAGAAGCCATGATGCGCTCTAGTCTAGTCATTTGTAAAGAAATCCGCCAACGATAACTGAGAAGGCACATACTAAAGAGCAATAACATAATCCTGCACATCGACGCACAAAACAAAGCATCAACACTACTCAGCCTCTGCACTCGAATGGGAAACTGCAATATGTTTCTTCATCTTCCAGGCAATGAGAGAGCCACCAAGAAAAACACAGTAAATAGAAAGTGAACGGCGATCAGAGGGATCACTAGCCAACATAGCATCTGAATAGGCCTGAACTTGTAAGGAGCTGGAGTGGGGGAAGAACAAGCGGTGAGAGACCGTACCGTGAAAATATTGAAGAACACGAAGGAGGTGACTGTAGTGATGAAGTGGGAGTAGAAATAAATTGACTCAAAATATGGACATGATAGGAGATATCTGGATGGGTGATAGCTAGATAAACAAGACTCCCGACAAGATGACGATATCGTGTCATACTAGACAAGGGGTCACCATCAGTCGCACGGAGGTGAACATTGAGCTCCATGGAAGTCTCGGTAGTGCGGTCATCAATAAGAGTAGTATGGAAAACCCTTGCTTGCTCTCTAGTTAACTAACATTGCCTAAGATTTGCTTCTTATTGACATGATTAATCAACCTAGAGGGTCAAAGACCCTATGCCAACATTTGAAACCTTGTTTGAAATTTGGGAACACAGGATGAAACCAACAAGGTTTAGGGAATAATTTTGAATCCCAAAATAGGGTGGCAAAGTAAATTATTGTTTGGGCATAAAAGTATTCTTAATAAGTCCTAGATAATATTTAGGCTCTTAATAAATCCCTCGACCGATGCCATCGCCGGCTGGAATCCAACCACCGCAACCCTCCCAAATATGTTCCCCCTTGGGTACTCGCCTGCGCCCCCTTGTCCATCTTTTCCCCCTTGATCTCGTGCATCTCGCTGACCCATTGGTTCTCCCAGAAGCGCTCATTTTGGTGTAAGCCATCCCAACCCAAGAGCTCCGCCATGGCCGCCTCTCCGGCGAGCCCCGCAGTCGTCGTTTCCATCGTCCCTGAGGGCAACCGAGGCCACCATCAGCACCACCGCATCGAGTCGCGTCCACCAAAGCCCCCTTCCCGTCCCTAAGACTCACCGAGCGCCAAATATGTTGAACCAAGGGCATAGCACCGTCGTTCAGCGTCGTGCCTGCATTTTTCCGGCGACATCCACGGTGACCTAACCCCGGTGAGGCCCAAATGTAATCCCGTCTGTTTGTTTTAATCCAACAGCTCACGCACGCACTCACTTACCAAATTGGTACCGGCCAATCACGTCTTGGCACGTGTCCCACCTTCTCCAAAACATTATTCAGAACAATTTCAGTTTAATTGAATTATTTGGTAGTTTTATAGAAAACCCCAGGAACTTCAAACCATCGTAAATTTGATCTATAAATGCTAATTTAGTGAAACTTTTTTGCAGAACGATCCTTATGAAATACACTTTCACCTAGTCCAAAAATATTTAGCCTTTGAATAGTATAAAATTCAAATTCAAACATAATGTATTCAAATTTAAATTGGGCATAACTTGCAATTTCTAAATCCAATTAAACTGAAACTTTTCATAGAATAAACTTAGTAAAACATAGTTTCAAATTATCTCACTAAAAATCGAATTTGAATAATAAAAAAATTAGGTAGAATTCAATAGATGCCAGAATTTAAAAAATGGAACTATTTGTGTTGACTTTAAATAAAAGACCTAATTCCTTTTGCAACTAAGTTTAGAAACTTAAAATGAACTTTATTAATATTTTTGAATTATTATTTAACTTTACAAAATTCAAAGTAATATTTGGATTCAGTTCAAGTTCAAATTGGTTATAACGTTAGAACCATGAACTCAAATTGAATAAATCCTTTTGCAATATAATTGGGAAACTGAAAATTTACTTAGTAAAATTTTGGAGTTAAATTGATTTTAGAAAAATAATTTTACATTGAATTTAGTCCAAGCACAGATAAGACTTGAATTGAACTCTAGTAAATAACTTTGGGATCTATAGTTGACCTTAGTCTAAACTCTAAACTGGAGGTTAAATAAATAAACTTTAGTAATTATATTGGATTTGTATTTGATTTTAGAAAAACATTAAAAAAGATTGAGTTGGGCTTGAACTGCCGTCAAAATAGAAGGAGTTGTAGAATCGGATTTCACCACGGAGATACATGACCCTCTTTAGTAATATATATATACTAGTGAGTAGTGCGCGGCGGCACGCCGCGCTCCATTGATTTTTTTGGAATTTGCTTTTATGGACTTCTTCAGAATTGTTGTATGTTTTGCATATGTGTGTCTTTATAGTGTTCTCGATAGAGATTTCACATTATGGTAGTTAAAACGGATTATGCTGCAAATCCTGAAGCAGAAATGTACAAAACAAAAAAAAACCATTGCTAGATCAGATTCATCAGAAATAAGAGTTGCTACATTGACGAACACATGTAAATTAAACAATATTTCACTGGATGTCATGTACGCAAATTCCTTTGAGAGAACATATCTAGGCCAAGCTGCTAAATATGGACAACTCATTTCTCATCCAAGGGTCCACATAATTGGATTGCACGATTGCACCTGAAGTGATGATCGTATGCTAGTTGCGCCCGCTGTACTCTGAGGCTGAGCACATCGCAATATGAGAGAGAGAGAGAGAGAGAGAGAGAGAGAGAGAGAGAGAGATGGATCCAGAACATCTTCCCCAAATCATTTCCTCTAGTGAATTGACCGGTCACGACTCCCCTGTCCTCTCTCTTGCGTGCTAGTGGTCGCCGCTGCAGCCGCTCGCCCGTGACCCGATCTGCCAGAGTCACGGGTCACGCCGGTGGCCGGCACCCTGCTTCTCGTTCGTGCTCTTAACCCCCAGAGACTGAGCTCTCCCAGAGACCGAAGCCAAGACCGCGTGCCTCGCGTGCAATCTCGAGGAGATCCTGCCTCGTGTGGAAGGAGGCGGTCAGCCATGGCCGTCGCTGCAGCAACAGAGCCCGCGCTGGCCCGCCCGCTCGGCAGCTGATGCGCAGGTGGTGGGATTTGTGAAGCCCACGAGGGCGACCTCTGCCGGATCTGGTGCCCACGCGTGGTAGTCGACGCGGCAGGACTTGCGGGGGAGCAGGTGACTTTGGAGCTGGAGGTGGATGGGGGGATGGAGCGCCGTGGACTGTCTGATCCTGTGTGCCTGGCGTGAGCGACTTTCCTGCTGCGTAGCTAGATGCAAGGCGGCTGAACATCTTCCTCATTCAGTTGTATACTCGTTTTGCCCTTTGTCCCTGACCGCAGGAGGTGCATCGGTGAGTAGCTTTTGCCTTAGCTCAATTCCTATTCAGTGCAGACTAAGTTTTGGGAAGTTTTGACTCTGGGCAGTAGTGCGTGCCTGATGCAAGTTGATCTGCTGATGGGTTTTATGTGTTTTCTTGGGTAATATATACTCCCTCCGTAAACAAATATAAGAGCGTTTAGATAACTACTTTAGTGATATAAACACTCTTACATTTATCTACAGAGGGAATAATTTTTTATCCATCGAACTTTCTTCTAGTTGTAGCAGGCATCCTTGGCTTACCCAAAGGGAAAGCAAATAATAGCTTCAATGAACGTCTAAAGAAAAGAAATTAGATTTAAGTACTAATATTAAGGTTGAATATAACATGCCTTCATAAATCACTCCTCACATATTTTAAAGTCAATAGAAATTGTATGGTAATTATGAACACAATTTGTTGGAAAGAACTAAATTAACCGTATAGGATATTTTGATTCAAGCAACCCTTCAATTGTTGGTAGTGTTTTTTATTTAAAGAAAATGATCATCAATTCAGATCATTCATAATATTAATAGAGTGTTGCCCTCCCGTCCTTCAAATCCTAAATTTGTTTCTTTTGGTTGTGTTGATTATTTGCTCCTTCTTTGGCTCTGCATAAAGAAATATGGTGAAAATAAGGGTTAACATAAGATAGTGTCAAGGGGGAATTGACTATCACCACCAGGCGGCAATAAACTATATCGCACATCATGACAGAGGAAGGAAATCCATATTCTTGTCAGCTATTAACACTGTATGTCTTTGTGTATGACATTTGGCTGGCAAACTCACAGTTCATTATGTCAAATGAGAAATGAGACAAAACACTCTTGTAGCTGACTGTCAACATGAGAAATGAAACTATTTGTCTTTCTATACCTTTGTAGACAGAACACTCTTCTAGCTAGTGTCTGAACTCTGTACCTTTTGTAGACAGAACACTCTTCTAGGTAGTGTCTAAATGGTCCTAGATAGTGCTTCCCTGCTGATGTGATTTAGCCATAAATTATACATGGTGCTCCACCTGCATGTTCTGAGCAAACACCACTTGAACAGTCTGATTTAGGCCCAAAGAAGATACAAAATATGTACTTCAGCCAAAGAGTACCCCATGGTGCTGCAAATGCGCACGTCCGACCAAACACCACATAACTGGCACATTAAGAAATGTTCATAAGAAAAATTTCCATTCCAGGATAAACATCTCTCTGAAAAACAAAACTGCTCACAACTTGGAGCATGCATGTCTGTCCCGATCTATCATCTCACGCACCTATTTTTATTCCAGTGAAGAGTTTGTAGTCATACAACAGTGTTTTCAGTTCTGCATGGCAATGCTATCCATCTGCTACCCCTCCTCAATTTGTAAAACAACTACAAAGAAAGTAAGTCAAAAGACCATGTACTCACCACGGTCTCAGGCTATGTGAAGTGTATAGCCCATCATCATGCAATTCCTCGAGAACATCCCTGCCAAGTGCATAATATAAATGAAGTTGCGTACTACCTTTTCTCGAAAGTCATCCTCCGATTCGAATCCAGTTAAGTTGATTTGATGAGGGCATTGTTCATGCTTCCACCTCCTTGGACCTTCAGCGGGAGGCTCCAAATTTTATAATTGGGGACGAACCTAGGGCAGAGCAGATAATACGAATGGAACAAATCAAGAGTGAAGAAAAATACCATGTCATAATTTCTTTTAGAAACTTTCCGTAAGTTCTGACATCATCAGATGCAAACTCGTTCTGTCATGTGGACTGAAATACTCCCTCCGTCCGGAAATACTTGTCATCAAAATGCATAAAAGGGGATGCATCTAGACATATTTTAGTTTTAGATACATCTCTTTTTATCCATTTTGATCACAAGTATTTTCGGACGGAGGGAGTAAGTTGTTGCCGTATTAACGAAAATTATTGGATACAAATCACTGGCTTCGTTGCTGAACTGAGGTAACATCTCTATCCCTATGGGTGAAAAAACAATATAACAAGGAAAGAAGACATGGTAAAGACAACATGGTAGTTGGAGGGAAAAAGAAGGAAGGAAGGGGAGATGGTCGTGCCTGCAACATCCACCTCACGTGGATTTGGCCGCTCGTCCGAGGCCTCGCCTGTGAGCAGCAGGAGACCAATGCGATATACCTCGCCTCAAACTGGTGCTTGCTACTGTGCTCCATGCCGGACCTCATCGGTGTGTCGGCTGTAGGCGGCGGCGGAGCACGACGATGGTGAAGTAGATCCAGCATGGTGCGCCATGACCACCACACCGAACGTCCCGATGCGGCTTTCCATGACCAGATGTTCCACCTCCAACTGCCGGAGGCAAGACGGTGCTAGAGCCTGGAGAGAATGGATGTGGCAGTGAGGCGGAAACTGAATCGAGAAGACCAATCTAGGGAAGGGTGTGGAAACTGAATGAAGGACCAACATAGCAAGGAGCTACTTATAGGCAAGCAAAAGGAGATGAAAAAAGAACCCACCAGAAAGACCAAGAAAGACCAAGAACACAACGTGTCCATCCATAACACAGAGAGACAACTATACAACTGGCAAACGTGGCCACATGCATGCATGCATGAGCCATGCAGCGGTGCTAAAAACAAAACCAGCCCATACATCTCCAGAAGAGCCATGCCCGGTCAACCTAATCTTTTAGCACGAGACAAAATCAGCCCATACACCTCTTTTAATTAAGGAAGAACCTTCCAGGAGAGCCCATCACAGCTATGCAGCAATAAACAAAATGTGATTGAACAGTCCAAGCAAAGGAAGAATGGAATCGAACACATCCCAGAAAACTTTCACGCACACGCGTCACCCCAACAGAGAAGGCAAAAGCCTAGAAGGCAACGTGTCCATCAGTAAACTGCCAGTCACAACGTGTGAGGCAGACGTGGCGGTATGCATGGCCCATGGAGCAATCGCAAGAAATCTAAAAGGCCACCAGAAAAGCTCACGTGAACTGGAGCAAGACATGCATACGACGCGCAGTCAAACAAATATTAAAGTGAAAACAAAGGAAGGCCTCTGTAGGATGTACTGCACACATGGAGGTAACGTGTCGCTCAAACAACGTTGGTAAAAAAAAATCCAAAAAAACCAGAAAAATGGAACCCTTACGGGCCTAGTCTTCTTGTATATATAGCCGCCGCCACCCAAACCGATCACCCATCGATCCGTGGCAGTGCCATGCCGCCAGACCACGCCGCCGCCGGCGTCAGCCTGTCGCCGGATATGCTGGCCAACATCCACGGCCGCCTGGGCTTCCCCGACCGCCTCGCCTTCGCCGCGGTCTTCCGCGCCTCGCGCCACGCCTTCAGGCCGGAGGCACCATGCCTCCTCCTACCAGGCCGGACGCCGGAGACCGCCACGCTCTTCTCCGTCGCCGACCGCCGCACCGCCACCGTGCACGCCCCGAGCCCCGCGCTGCGCAGCCACGCCTTCATCGGCTCCTCCCGCGGGTGGCTCGTCACCGCCGACGCCGACGCCGCGCTGCACCTGGTCAACCCGGTGACCGGCGAGCAGCGCGCGCTCCCGGCCATCACCACCGTCCCCTGCGTCCACTCGCTCGAGGGGGGCTCCCACTTCGAGGTCACGCTGGAGCCCTTCACCAGGGGCCCGCCGTATCCCTACGGCCGCCAGCCGGTTGGCACCTTCACGCTGGCAGCCGGGCAGATGCGCGGCTTCCTCTACCGCAAGGTCGTCATCGCCCCCGCCGCCGCCGCGGCCATGCTGGTCACTGGCGCGTGCTTGGGCGTGCCGGCCTTGGCGACGACGGAGGACGCCGCGTGGAGGCTGGCTCCCTCGCGGGACGGCGTGGAGGACGCCATCCACCACGATGGCAAGTTCTACTCCCTCGGGTACTCCGGCGCCGTGGAGGCGTGGGATCGCGACCCCGGCACCGGCAAGTTCGGCAGCACGGCCGTCACGCCAAGGCTGGACGACGACGCGGCCGGCCAGCTGTGGCGCCGACGCAGGTACCTCGTGGCGGGGCCAGGCGGGCGGTTAATGGTGGTGCTCAAGGAATTCAAGCAGACGACGGGCTGGTGTGGCCAGCGCCGGCGGACGTGGTCCTTCAAGGTGTATGTGCTCGAGGGAGACCAGTGGAAGGAGACGGAGGACATCGGAGACGCCGCGTTGTTCGTGGGGGCGAACGAGTCCCTGTGCGTGTCCACTAGGGCACGCCCAGAGCTCAGGGCCGGCTGCATCTACTACACCGACGATGACGAACTGGAGCGAGCGTCGCCGAGCAAGGACGACGACCAGCTTGCTGTCGGGGTGTTCAGCCTAAAGGACGGCACGGTGAAGAAGGTGTGGGGGCTGGTGAAGAAGGTGTGGGGGCTGAGGCGGCACCGGAGCTGGCCGCAGCCGGTGTGGCTCACGCCTTCCGCTTCCATCTAAAGGTTCCATCCCATGATAGATAGATACATTGGTTCACAACATTGAGAATTACATACATAGACTAAATGAAAGCATCAGCAATTTCGACTTTTTCTTTTCTTTTTGGCAATAGATAGATATTCACTCAGATATTGTTAGCTTGGACGAAGATACTCGTAGCGTATTGAAGACAAATAATGCCGTCCCCCGACGAACAACAAGAGCAGGAATCATAAAATTACAGAAATGTTAACGCCCACACGTGTGGGCGTTCACCTCTCCGTCCACACGCAAGCATCGCCGTTGGTTTCGTTTTGCACGAATCTTGGAGCAAAAGGGCTGGTTTTCGGCGCCACGTAAGATGATTCTAGTGTGCGGTGTGCGAGTGGGTTCGCCCGCACGGTACTTGCCATCACGCGGTCAGCGGTTGCCACTGAGAGGCGTGCGGTGGAACTGCCATGCGCCCGCACGCCACGGTCCGACCGCAGTTGACGTCAAACACGTCGCACACCCCTCCACCCTCTCCCTCACGGTTCCATTCACTCCCCCCGCGTCGCATTTACTGGCACAACCCACTCGCATTACAGTTCACTGGAGGAGAAGGCGAGGGGAGAAGGCGACGGCGGAGGTGGGACTGTCGACGGTGTTCGCGGGCGTTGGTGGCGCTCGTCGGAGCGGAGCGACGTCGCCGGAACGCGTGCGGGTCGAAGGTAATGCTCGCTTCATCTATCGCATACCCTCCCTGATTTTGTTCCCCTCTTTCCTCCCTGTTCGATTTCTAGATCCATTCCTAGAAATTCCGGCGATTCGGCGGTGCGCCGGC
This sequence comes from Aegilops speltoides, assembly GCA_021437245.1. Taxonomy (NCBI): domain Eukaryota; kingdom Viridiplantae; phylum Streptophyta; class Magnoliopsida; order Poales; family Poaceae; genus Aegilops; species Aegilops speltoides. The sequence continues at coordinate 498,372,183 of CM038144.1, read as the reverse complement.
GTTCCCGCCGATGCGGCGGTGCGCCATAGTTGTGTGCCTGCCGTTGCTTCGTGGGAGTGGGCAGTTTCGTCGCCGCCGCTGCGGCGGCATCGTCGGTGGGGCTATGCCTGCTTGTAGGCAACGCATTAGTCTTGCATTTGGATTTTGAGAGTTGTCCGCCGGGTTGTTTTGGTGGGGATTGGTTCGAAATTTGGGGTTGCAGCCATTTCGCGCGTGAATTGTAAGGGTGATATTGAGGTTGAAGCAGTTGCCGTTGAAACCTAGATCTAGTCTAGTTTTGGGGTTGAAACTGCAGACTGTGGCGAAATTGGCAGTATGATTGAACGTGAACAAATGTGCGGCAACTAAACTACCTGAAGAAACGTGGTAGTTGCCACAAACGTGTTCTCCCATGTGGCAACAGATTTCCGAAAATGACTGTCATAGTTGCCACCCCAAAACGAGGTGGCAACTAATTTCATTGAACTCTTGTGGCAGTTGCCACACACATGCTCTTTCCATGTGGCAAATTTTAATTCTGCTGAACTTGTACGATAAGTAACCAGAAAAAATATGCTTTCTGAATGTGGCAACTATGGCAACATGACTGAACGTGAACAGGTGTGTGGCAACTAAACTACATGAACAAATGTGGCAGTTGCCACAAATGTGTTCTCTTCTGCGGCAACATATTTTCTGAAACTGACTGTCATAGTTGCCACAAATGTGTTCAAGCTCACACACAAGGGGGGCAACTAAAATTTTCTGAATGAATGAGATAGTTGCCACATACACGCTCTTGAACGAGGCAAACTGATTTTTTGCTGAATTTACATAGTAGTAACCTCAAACATTCTTTTTCATTTGTGAGACTTGTTTTTTTTTTCTGAATTATTTGCGACAGTTTCCAAACTTTGATAGTTGCCACAATCGGTAGCACTGGACGAAACTAATGTGCACATCGAGTGGGCGTGTTTGCCACTTGGATTTTGTATAATCATGTTGCAATACAGTATGTGAACACAATGTCTGTTGCCACAATACAGATATGACAGTGTGGCAAACTGTCTGCATAGTATGGCAACCACATTTGCATTCAAATAGATAACATTTTTTTCTGTTAGGTGGCAAATGCTTACCCATTGCATTTTACATTTTCGCCATTAACAATTTGGTCTGTTCCTACATCAGCAGAATGGCTCGCGGCGATCATCAAAGTGATGATGACGATTTCATGGATCCACCTCAACGTAACCGGGCAACTGGACGGAGAAAAGAGGGCGATGAGGTAACTGTCCGCACACCCGCCCCCCTCCTCCTGATTTATGTTATTTGTTGGCAGCTAGATCTTTTTTATAGTCGTCCATCATGAACTAAATTTTCATAACATTGCAAAAACATGGCAACAGCTCAACACTTTTGTGATTGTTTTTTGCAGAAGAAGAAATGTATTCGCAACAGAGCCTCCCAGGAACGTCTGACCGTGTTGATTGAAAAATTCACTGACGATCAAAAGGGAGCTGCTGCTGAGATGGGTATGCAGGTTCTGATGGATGTCCGGTGTACGAACCTTGTCAACCCGGTATGCGACTGGCTTGGTGAGATATACGATCCCGCCTCCAGGGAATTCGTGATCCCGGGACGGGGAAGACTCCCATTGAATGAGGAATCCGTGTTCTGCACTTTGGGTGTGCCTCGGGGACATATCAAAGTCCCGTACGAGGTTAATAATGAGATCGAGGAAGAGCTGTTCGCCCGTTTGTTTCCTGGGTTGGAGGCAATGCCGAACACGTCTGTACTGGCAGATTCTCTGCAGGCCATGACGACGCACGGAGAAGTTTTCAAGATGAAGCTACTCATGTACCTCATATCAGCTGTTTTCGCGCCGACCACTTCTCTTCACCCAAGCAACAAATGTTTCCCCATCCTGGTGAATGATCCATGCTTAGTATTGCCAGTGTTTTCGTTGCGTTTCTTTCCGTTTGATTTCTGACGCGGCAAACTTTTTTGCCCTGAAAATTTTGTGTGGTGCAGGCGAATCTGAAAAACGTGAAGAATATGAACTGGTGTAAGTTCATTGCCGACTTTCTCCACGATGCTTTCAAAAACAAGATGTACCAGAAGGGTTGTCGCCTGCATTTAATGGTATTTATTTTTACCAGGTCTCTGTGTGAACTCTTTGTTTATAACGCACTTTCATCCATGCATGACAATCTGGTCACAACAAGATGGCAACTGCCATAGCGACAATGTGGCAACTGCCATAATGACAACGTGGCAACTGTCATTCTGACAGTGTGGCAACTGCCTTCATATTAGCATGGCAACTGCTATCACAGTAGGATGGCAACTGCCATCACACTTTGATGGTAACTACCACATACATATTATCGTTGGATCATACATTTATCCTGCTCTTTTTTTTAAACTACAAATTACCCATGATGGCAACTGATAGTTTCTTTTCTTTGCAAAATTGTTTTTAAATCAGCTTATGTATGTCGACTGTCTTGATCTGTCCACCGTGGATTTCACTGGGGTAGGAGGCCCGCCGCCTACGCACAAGTTTGCTTTTTCTGCGTGGACCATCAGCGCTGTCAAGGCTGTGCTTGCTGCAGACAGGGCAACTGATGGCACGTATGGAAAACTACAGGTTAGTTTTTGTTTATGTCTTTTTTTCACACGGCATGCTTACAAATTTGACACGACGCAACCGTCCGTGGTTTATAAGGCATGCTTACAATTTATTTTTTTGTTTTTCATAGCTGATGGCCAAGCATGCTATAGACTACAGCGTGTTTGGGGGCCTCAAAATTTGAAAAGTGGATGGACGTGCACTCAGCTCCGCCTTGCCCTTCCGAGGTAATCAAAATTTCCACATCCATGGTTTGCCGTGGATTACATGTTGATGTTGCGGAAGTGACTTCAATACGGGTTGTTTGTTGATGCTTCTTGTTTTCGTGACAGGCGAGGGCACCAGCTTGAGCATCTAATTGGGCAGTTTGCTTTCGAATGACCGGATTGCTCGAAGTTGGTCGAGGGTGGACGCCCTCGCTGCCTCGACAATGACGCTGTTGCGAGGCGTTCACTTCATTTGTCCCAGAACGCATACACCGCCAACCGTTGTCGTGGCCGATACGACTACAACAGTTCCCAAGAGCCCGGCGACACACAAGATGATGTAGACGGAGACGCTGGCCTCAGCAAGGATGACGACGACGACATGGACAATGTGCATCAGGACACGGATGATGATGAACAAGCTGAAGTTCGCAGAGGCGGCAACAGGGGCAAGGATGCAACAGATGCCCCACCGCCGGAGAAAGTGAAAGAATAGACGGCTGCGAGAGGCCAGGGGGTGTTGCCATCAAGGAGGGGGAGGGCTCCAGATGATGTTGGGCAGGGTTCTCATGGCAAGAAGTCCAAGACGGATCCCGTAGCTGCCAGGAGGAGGTTCGACTTTCAATTTTTAGTTTTCCGCTGTGTCTATTTTCTTGGAACAATCTCATCCAATTTTCTTTGCACTTTTCTGTTGTCAAGCGCGGCAACGGGTTTGTTGTCTGACATTTGCCACCTTGCCTTTTTCCCTCCATCTGTTATTTTTGCAGCGAGCCGACCGCTGGTGGACGAGCAGTTATGAGAAACAGGCGCCAACGCCAACCCGTGCTTCTGCTCGCTTGAACAAAGGTGCCCCCATTGCTGGTGACACCCCTTCCACCAGGTTGTCTCCTCGCATTTACGCACGACAAACACTGGATCTGTTGTGTTGCTGCATATGAGGAAGCCACCAAGAAGTATGTTAATCAATGTGCTTTCATTTTCATATTGTTTTTTTCCCTTCAATTTTCCAATGCTTTTTTGTTCAGCTTTGTCACATGATCTTCTTTCACTGTCACCCACGCGGCAACCTCTCTTCCCCCAAATGATTTCTTCCTGCAATTCTTTTTTTAGTTTTACGGCAACTCATATTTGGTCTTCACATGGCAATCGGCATCTAGTGCAACTGCATCTAACCTCTACCTCATGGGCAATCGCCATTTTTACCTATGGCTTTGTGAGCTCATCCCATACACAGTTTTCAAATTGCATTCCTGACAGAACATACACCAGTTTTTCATTCTTCAATTTTTTTGCTAACATGGCAACTCATCGCTGAATGGCAACTGCTAACCAGGACACATGGCAACTCAAGTTCTCATTATATGGCAACTACCAACTTTCCACTTGTTTTTCATTCACTTTAAGGTTTCTACCATTTTTGCAAAACATATTTTTGCTTCATTTTTTTCAAACCTTTCTCATGTGATTTTTTTCTTTTTGCAGGGTCAAGAAGACTACTACGCTGGGCCAAGCATAGGATAAATGATCCGCTTGAACGACTACATTCAAAGTTGTCAATGGGGCAACTCAAATGTACACGAGGCACCCGTCGACAATATCGCTGCTGACCGATGATCGCTTCCACCAACCCCGATGCGAGTGGTCGACCATCTCCGCTGCCGCGGATGCCCAGGCTACAACAACAGGCATCCGTACATCGGGGAGTGATGAGTCCATATCTGCCAGGACAGCTGAAATATTGCCAACTCTTCTGTCAATGAAGGAAGCCGCAGTGAGCCACGCCACCCCATCAGCAAGTGTTGAAGTGGACGCTCCCGAGACGAACATAGGCAAGGAAGATTCCGCTCTTGAACATCGACTCAAGGGCGCGCGTGATGGCACACCGTGTCCACGACGAAGCGGCCGAGGCGGCAGTTCATAAGGAAATGCCATCTTCAGGAGAGAGTCCTATCACAACAGCTCCAGCCCACGCCGGTGCAGATATCGCTAAGGTTACCGTGGCGCGCGGCTGGTCTTCCACCTAGGCGCCGCAGCCCCGTAAGCAACCAACAATGTACCCAATGCACCGCTGTACCTAGTAGCAGGAGAGATGAGTCTGGTATGTTCCTCGCATCCACACTGCTCCCGCCAACCGCCCAAAGCAATGTGATGGTGAACCCGCAAGAGCGGAGCAAAACCGAGGCGCTTGTCAAGGCCGCACGAGGACGAGGTGAACGGCCGAGCAGATCGTGTTTTTACCCGCAGTGGAAATCCCCAAAGATAAATCTGCGTGACTTCCAGACCGCCGGTCAATGTTGGTGTCCCCTACAGCCCAAACAAGAAGATTGCCATGAAAGCTGCTGCCGATATCACGACAAGACGCCTACCGCAAACAAGCCCGAACATTCAGAGCGGCTGATTCAGATATGTTTGTTGATCTTTCACCATTGGATTCGCCCGCAAATCGCTCGTGGTCCGCCAAGAGGAATGAGAGGCACCCAATGGCATTTATCCCACCGAGCTTCACCTTGGCATAAGTCAAGACCAAGCGGTGGTGCATGATCCTATTCCAGCTTGCCTTTGCTTTTCCGTAAGGCACGGCGGCAATGATGGCGCAGCCAATGGTCGAGGGCGTGAAGGTCTGTCAAGTTCGCACAGCCAATTGTGCAAGGTACACTTGTCATGTCCTTACGATTTTCGTGTGCACATATTTTGTAGTTTGAATTTTGTCCCAATCATATTCCTTTCGGGGGTGTTCTCACCTGCGGTGGCAACTGCGGTGTGATGACATGGCAAGTTGATTTTTGATGCACCATAGCCTACATTTTTTTGGTTGTTGCCATGCTGCATTTTGACATTTGGGTAAACACATGGCAACTGAAGTTGATTCATCATGGTAACTGTATTTGCTGACACATGGCAACTATAGTTTATTACATATGGCAACTGGATTTGCCACACCATGTCACCTGCATTTTGTTTTGTTACCATTCTGCATTTTTTCTATACGGTAATCACATGGCAAGTGGAGTTGACACAACATGGCAACTGCATTTGATGTGACATGGCAACCATAGGCCATCTGAACGGTAATTCATCACAACTGCATGGCAATCGCAGCTATGGCGACATGGCCACCGATTTCACTTTTCCCGGGCCATGCGATGACATGATCACAACTGTAGTTGCACCACACATGGCAATTTCCCCACTTTTTCCTACCTGCATCTCACATCATACACCCCATTTCCTCACAATCCATATGTTTTCTGAATTTCTCCTTATCCTAACACACTTTTTTATTTTTTCTACTCGAATCATTGCAGGCACCCCTGAGGAAATTTCACCGTCACTTGACGAAGCTTACCGCAAGATTGAGGAGGCAGCATTGCAGAGGAGGACATCCCGAGGACAAGGGCAATCAAGTTCCAACTTGACTGCGGAGATGGCAACTGAGGATACCATCAGAAGCGCGACCCCTGGTTCTGTGAGACAGCAGAGGGTAGTTCACGCACCTCCCGCTGAAGACTACGAGCCCGAATTCAGGGCCACTAAGGAATGCACCCAGCTGCATTTACGCCATCAAGCGGTTTGGAAATGCGAGGGCCAACAGAAGCATATGAAGGAGTTGAAAGCGTAAATGACCACATCCTACAATCACTCATTTTGCTTTGTTCTTTTTTAGCATTTTCATCTTTTTCTTTTTGCACTCCCTATACATGATGCGCTTTACGCTTTAGTTCTTTCATATATCTCTTTACTTAGCAGTGCATGATTCTTCCGTGTTATGTCGCTTTCATACAGCTCATGTTTGGACAGAACCAAAGTCATTCAATGCGGATGACGACGCCGACCGGGTGATCTCGCCGAGTCTGTGAGGCCAAACGGCAAAATGTCGATTTAATGTGATTGCATGCGGGATCGACTACATCAACAATCACATCGATATGTGTGCCGACAAGGTCATCATGCATTACAGCGTGACATGCAAAATATGGGATGGTGACTTCCACCACAAAATTCTGAGGAAGAATTTCGCCCACTACGGTGAATTCAAGCTAACACTGAAGAAATATGTGAGTACTCCTACCCTGTCTGCACTATTTTTTTTACATGGTGTGGTTTTTGCCATCTTCTGCACTTTTGTGATTGTGTGTCAGATGTTTTTTTCATGTGGCAACAGTTGCCATGCACATTTTTTCTTCTTTTTGTTTTGTGCATCCCCCGTGCGAACCACGTGGCAATTTTTGATTTTGCGAAATGCACGACAAATCTTGTACATACATGGATGGCAACTTTCCTTCAACTACCCCCACCCACAACCAAAAAAACATCCTACATGATTCTAATTTTTTTGTCCCTCTGCTATTCTTTTTATGTGAACTCTGCTTCTCATTTCTTCACTTTTTAAATGCAGGTCATGTTCCCCATGTTCCAGGAGCTTGCACCACATGCCCAACACGACAAGTGTGGTCACCACTACGCGATCCGTCTCGAACTCAAGAACCAACGCTCGAGGTGCTTGATTCAATCCGCTCGAGCTGATTCAGATCTTACTACGCATGCTGAATTCTTCATCAACAACCTCAAAGAGACATGGAACCATCACTACGAAAATTCAAAGGTCCAGATCGACATTTCCGATTGAGTATGTGGCGATCGTGAAGCAAGGAACACATAATTTCTTTTCCCTCCTTTTTATGTGCCGCTTACATCAATTGCAATCCTCTTTTTGTTGCCACATGTGAATTGAAGTCTATGTTTTGCTATGTCTGTCCTTTTTTTGTGTGTTCATCGAGTCTTTTTCTCGCAAAGACGGATCATGCTTTCACGCTACCGGAATACTTTGCAAAGTGGAAGGCAGAATCGTCCCGCCATCACACAGCTGCAACGATTGTTGAGCTTCGAAAATCCACACGTGGAACCGGTCGACGAACGAAGATTTCAACAAGCGGTCCGAGCACGCTTAGTTCGTGGAGGAAGCTGTCAAGAAAATCAACAAGAAGTACAAGTGATCATGTGGTGTTAGACGCCGACGATACCTTACATTCTGCTGTCGAGGAATGTAAGGTACTTATCTATCTTGTTATTGTCGAAAAACTATGTTTGTGTGCTATGTTACGATCGCAACTCCAGCGATGCCACTATGCAATGGTGGTGTGTGAGCGACACTTTTTAGTAGTTCATAATATATGTGTGGACGTGAACCTATTTTTTTAGTCGTTAATGCACATATGCTTTTATGTTTTTATCATTATTACAATGGTTTCAGTCACACACATCACCAGTTTTTTGTTGTTTGGATTGCGTCTATGATGTTTTAAAACAGATGGCAAATGTAGTTCAACATATGTGGGGTATCACCGGCTAGCATTGGGGGGCAGGGTTGATCATGCAACCACAACCCTGGCTGCGATTTATGCATGTTCCGCCTTTGTCCAACTTGATTTTCCATACATTGCGCACAACACAATATGTTTCTCTAAACCGTGTGGTATTTGTCATGGAAATATACGTCATGCACAGTCATTTCAAATACCATGTCATATTTTAAGCACAGCTAACATGGCAATTACAGTTCAAAACAACATGGCAGATCAAGCATACTTGACATGGCAGATACAGTACAACTAACATGGCAGATACAGTACAACTAACATGGCAGATCCAGTACAAAAAGCATGGCATATTTAGTACAAAGTAACATGGCATATTTTTAGTATAAGATAGCATGGCATATTTTTAGTACACACTACATGGCAGATTTAGTACACACTACATGGCAGATTTAGTACACACTACATGGCAGATTTAATACACATAACATGGCAGATTTAATACACATAACATGGCAGATTTCATACACATAACATGGCAATCGTGATTTACAGCCAATGAATTTTGTCCCTTTTCTTTTCTCGATGTTCCTCAATAGTTATTCTCCCAATTTTAAAAACAAAAAATCTCATCGTATAGGGGTACAAAACAAAATGTCCACAAGGACCATGACGCAACGCCCCAATTTCTGCTCATGGATTGCCCGCCGCTTTCTTCGCTTTTCTTGTGTTTTGCTTGAATCTCCAATCGACTTGTACCTTATCTCTCTCGGCACCCTTTGTGATGGAACGTGGTGGGTTCCTAACCTGCGCTTGTGTGCTTGCTGTTCCGCATCCTATGTCCGAAGTTTTCGATGATGGCCCGGTCGATGAAGGCACACTTTATGTGCGGGGAACCGTGTAAAGCCTCGCTTTCCGCTTCTTCATCTCATCAAGCTTCTTTTTAGCGCCTTCTGTGTTTTTTCATGACTTTTGCTGTCTCATCACTTTTGCACGCTTCATCAATTAGCTCAAGATAGTTCTTTGTCAAGATTACGCGCCTCACGGCTTCCATGGTGGACTCGGTCTCTCGTCATGCACAGCTAGAACCGCTGTGTTGTCTGTCGCGCGCCAACGCGTCGTCGGCGTCCCAAGTCCATCGTCGCTTTATGAAATGGCGGGCATCCGTGTCACGCGCTCATGTCCATCACTTAGTATGTGACAACACACAATGCCGCCTGCTCAACTTGCAAGATTGGCGAGTACTCGCCGCCTATCGAGGCTTTCACGGTAGTTCCTTCCTTTGTCCAGGTCTTCGTGTTCGAATCCGACATGCCCAAAATAGAACACACCTTGAACGTATGTTCGTCCATCTGGAAAGCCGTGAACATGCTGGCACGCTTTATTTCTTCTTGGAATCTGCAAGTTTTGTGTGCTTTATGTTAATCTATCTTGCGATCCTTTTTTTTGTAGCACGTTATGCTGTCAAGGGAATAGAAATATATTTTTGTTTTTGAATATGGCAATCATAGTATACTGAACATGGCAAACGTAGCACACTAAACATGGCAACTGCAGTACACCAGACATGGCAACCGCAGAGACACCGTATATGGCAATCGCAGACACTCGACACGGCAATCGCAAAGACACCGTATATGGCAACATGCAAGACACCGCATATGGCAATCAGATTACATTTTCAACTAGCCATCGCCGCTTTCCACACCAATGTTTTGCAAAATGGAAGCACATTGCATCAAACATGGGCATCTACATTTCAAGAAACATGGGAATTGCATTTTCAACAAACATGGCAGCTTGCATTTTATTAGACATTGCAATTTGTACATTCAAAGATACGTGTTGACAAGATGACATTTTTTCATTGACATTGGCATCCGTGATACCAAAACATGGCAACCGCAATGAGTAAGCATTGTAAACAGATAATTTCATCAAAACATGGCAATCGCAATGAGTAAGCATGGCAAACAAGATTCCATTAAACATGGCAATCGTGATATCATGGCAATCGCATTTGCAAATCTATATGGCAACCATCGCCCTAGTGCTTTTGTGCAAACAAGACCAGAACGCAACCGACTTACTTGTTAAAGATCTTGTTTGTATATATCTTGCTCATTTGCCTCTCCATTGGTAAGCACGTTAGCAATTTCGCCGCTTTAGTGCGGTGGTAGCTTCTTCTTTGCAGCTCGATCCTGAATTTTTGTTGCAGAGCTGTGTACGCTTGGCAAATCAGTAATAATGAGTTGCCGGGCTCACGACGCTTCAACACAGATTGAACCCCTCGCCGCGCCATGAGTCTCAGAGAAAAGGGAAGAAGCACCGCATGAAGTAGGCGGCACCCAAGACATTCGCTTCCCACGATTAGCAAGCGCCTCGTTGTCTTGGACTTGATGTGTTTCAACCATGGCCATCCAGCTCATTTCAAACTCCTCGACCGTCAAGCTGTGGTCCACGCACAGCTCGAATGCCTTGTGCAGCTCTGGACGGTCAGCAAAGAACGGTCCTAGCATCTCCTCAGCCTTCTTTATTATGTGCCACCTATAGTGCCTGTGCACTGCCAACGGAAAGACTTCCTCTATGCCTGCACACATGCTAAAATCCTGGTCTGTTATTATGTTCATCGGAGCAAGTCCATCCATGCACTCCAAGAAGGTCTTGAACAACCAGACGTACCCATCCGTGTCTTCGTTTCGAATGAGCCCGCAACCGAACTGCAACGACTGATTGTGGTTATTTATTCCTATGAACGGAGCGCATGGCATCTTGTACATATTGGTGAGGTACGACGCGTCGAACGAAATGCAATCTCGGAAATGTTTGTAGGCTCTCCTCGCAGCACCATCCACCCAATACATGTTCCTGACACGGTCCTCATCGTCAACCTTATCCTCGTAGAAGAAATCTGGATCTTCCTTTGCTTTCTCATCGGCAGGCAATTGTAGCCTCTATGTCAGCCAGCCCGCTTCTCTACGGCACCGCCCGTAGGTTTGTGACGCCACCGGTATGTAGGGCATGCTACTCGCTTCCCCTTTTTGCTGTGGATGAGTGATAGTATCCGACCATTCGATGGACCGATGTTACGATCATGTAGCAGCTTTTACTTAATTGTCTTTCGACCGGGTGAATCCTCGTGGGCGGTCGAAATTTGACCAGGTCGAACTTCTTGATGAGACTGTGGTTGTGCTCGCTAAAATATTCAAGGACCCCATACCGTGTTCCATCTACGCTTAGCTTACACCGGACAGGCATCCTGCCTTGAGAATGATTCTCTTTTCGCTTCGAACGACAGCGCAGCACCTTTCACCTTCTTGTTCCTCCGTGCCTTGTGGCACCTCATCTCACCTCTCGCAGACTCATTAGTTTTCTTAATTTTTCTATGGTACTTGGTGTTGACCGCAAATCCATGGAACTTTGCATATGTCCGTAGTATTCCTTTGCTTCCTCGAACGATTCAAATCTCGCCCAATGTACGGTGGCTGAGGTACCACAATCTCGATTGCCCACCATCTTCATCATCTTCGCCTCGCCATCACTTTCATCATTCACTTCAAGATTGGCGCGTTCCTTCTACTTGAGTGTTGTCGGTGTGTGTGTTCAATGGGGTGCTTGTTCAGATTGCTGGAATGATTGCCATTCCCAATCGTGACTCGAAATTGTCTGCAGCACGAGTGTCTCGCTGGCTGGTGGAACGCGCTTCCGGCGCCGAGCTCCCGCAGCTTGATGTCGCTGCGCTGCCGCTAACTGTAGTTGTAGGCCCTGTGATAGGGAAAACAGGTACGAGATTTAAGTTTTATGTTTGAATAACATGTGTATCGCAACGGACCACACCATCTACGAGTGATTTTGCACGGCATCATTTTTCAAACAGCAAGCCGCGAGTATGTGTGTGGGCATGCACGGCAGCTATAGGTGTCCAGTGATGGCAGCCATTGTTTCAACAAACACGGCAACTAGTTTGTTTTTGCATGCAAATAACTTCAAGTATCAAAGGTACTGTTTGTTTTACTGGTTCAGATTTTTTTCCCTTACCTTGGTGCGTTTGCATTCGACCTTCCCGTGTTGCTTGGGACACCAGAATGGTTCCCCCCACCTGCAATTAGCGAAGGCTGCCACGAGACGTTTGCCGGGGTACCACCAGCGTAATAACCTGTGTGCATAGCAGTGGTTGGTCAAATTCATGGCTACTGTATTTTTTGCGCTAGCACGACAACTGCAGTTGCCTCTGATGTGGCAATTGCAATTTTATTTGGCAAAGCAAATGTATTTTGCATCGGCATGGCAACCGCATTTGTTCCTCCATGGCAGCTGCAGTGCCATGACATGGCAAATGTAATTGTAATGGCATGGCAACTGCAGTTGTTCTCCCCTGGCAACTATATTTGTCCATGGACGGCAACAACAGACGTGCAGGGATGTCAAATGTAGTTTTCTAATACATGGCAACTGTAGATGACCAGTCATGGCAATTTTGCATTTGCCACCTATGCTCCTTCTGCTAATTGATCATCCTCAACTTCACCTTATTTTATGGACTGACCTGTGTACGACGTCGACGACAGGTACATTGGCGGTGCCTGATGCCACGTGCTGCACGAAGGCTCTGCATTTTCACACCGCGGTAAGTCATGAGTCCTTTTGCTAGATTTTTTCGCATGTTCATTTTTCATGTCCACCGCAGTATGCGCTCTTTTTTTTCGTGTTTACATTACCTTGATTGTCCATACAAGCTAGTTGAAGTTTGCTGCCCGTACATTTGTCAGTGATAGCTCCTTGCGAGTGAACTTGCCACGGGGCCCCGCTAATTGTGTTTTGGTCATAAGAACCTGCTAAAAAATGGCAATGCACGACAAAAGTAGAATGTCATCTTCATCGTCGCGAAGATGGCAACTGTTGTCTTCTTTTTGTTAGCACGCATCATACCTACGCCGCATATCGTTCCAAAGAGTGGCAGCAACGGCCCTGAAGAGATGAGCCGATCAGACTGTTGCATCCCAAGGGGCTGTTTCGCCTTTGAGAACCCCAATCACCAGCGCCACCTTCGTGATTCATTCTACCGTGTCTCCTTCTTTTCCAATGTGTTCTCAATTTCTGCATGAACAAGAAGGCATCAACAACCCACAAGAATAGCATTCTTCTGCTGCTTGCACACAGAAGATATGGATGGCAATCGACGGGTCATAATAGGTGGCAGCTAACGACAACGGAAGGTGGCAACTGTCGTTATACACAAGTGGCAATTAATTTCTTCCAACCATCTCCATTCCAAAATTTTGCCCCTACCGTCCTATTTTTTCGTACCCAACTACTTGCGTCACTTAAACTAGGAAATTAAGTCAATTTCGAACGTTAGTACATGGCGATCCGTGCACTCGCCTCGGCAATTGCGAATATACACCTAACCACGCAGTGTTCTACCCTATAGTATGGACCCAAACACAAGATCGGGAGATGTTCAGCCTTAAGGATGAGAGGGAAGGACGAGATCGAGAATTTTCACCTGGTTTTAGCTGATCGTGTCTGGAGGGCTGGATTGGAGTGGGGGGCTGGGGATGGGGAGGGTTAGGGTGTGGTTTGGGGTCGGAGCGCCCTACGGATCTGCCCTGGTTGCCATGGCAACTAGGGATGGCCGGCGACGGATGTTGGGGTTCGAGAGGTGGGGACGATGGCGGCGCATTTAGAGAGGATGGATCGGAGGCGTGGATCGGCTGGGTCGTGCGGGCAGCCGGTCTTCTGGCCCAGACGGGGCAGTGCGGGCGGGGTTGCCACACACAGGACGTGCGGGCCGCGCTTTTGTGCGCTCGGACGTGGTCGTGCGGGCCGATCCCCGTCTATGCCGCACGAGGCGTGCGGACGGGTTCCTATCGACGCCACACGTGTGGCAGTTATTCGGACCCTAAAATTAATAGACTATACCAATTCGCTCAGCAGCCTCTGAATTCTTGCTTTGGTGTATCCATCGCATCCATGTCCTCGTGCCTAGCCAATAACAATATCGATCTGATCTACGCTACAGAAAAAATATTACAATCAAAACATGTTGATTTCCCCAATTCCATCTTATTCAGCCAGCACCCAGGAGGAGTGTTCTGTTGGCTTTCAAGGATTTAGAGGCTCGTCTTCCGCGGTCATCTCTTGTGATTCTGCCAATAAGAGGGTGTTTGTTTTCAGGGACTTATTGGTTTAGGGACTTAAAAAAGTCCGTGTAAGTCGCCTGGCTATAATGGCGATGAGACCATTTCCGAGGAATATAGCCTTTGAGAAGGTGATGGACAGCCACTGCGGGTCATAGCCTCTCTGTGTGGTGTGTGAAACAAGACATGAAACAAACAAAAAGGTGAATAATACTTACTAGTCCGGAAATCCAACTCGGTGCCCATTGTTACATTGCAAAAAGGTAGGTAGAAATCAACAAGATTTGAGATGGATTTCATTGCAGCAAGATTTCATTCAGTCTTTTTCCTTTGAGATGGATTTCATTCAGTCTTTCCACTTCCTTTCACTGAAGGCGTCGGCACCAGGAACTAGCAAGGTTAAATAAGGGCCAAATATATCTATATATTTAAATGAACTACAAAAAAAATTGATTTGCAAACAAAAACCAACGTGGATAGGGGGCATATGCCCCCCTCTCCTCGACGCACTTAACCATATTGTATTTATTCAATGGTTATTTATAGTTGAGTACATTATAATCATTATTTGCATCATATAATCACATATCGATGGTGTATTCAGACTTTATTTGCTAACAAAAAAATATGTATTTTATGTTTATGCCTTTATATTATTCATGATGTATGATATATATTGTTGGAAGTATATATGTTACTTTGTTAACGTTTGTACCTCAATCGCACTAGGGCCTCCGAAATGCTACGGGCGGCCCTAGGAGGACGACATCCACCACGAGGGCAGGTTCTGCTCTGTGGATATTCCCGCACCGTGCAAGCGCGGGAGCGTGACGCCGACACGGATGAAAAAAAACCAACGAAGGTGGGACGAAAAAAACCATGGTAGGTGGGACAAAAATAAACCTGGAACGGAGACTACCAACTGAGACATTAGGAGTAGAGATTGGATTGTTGTTCGTGGGTTATGGTTCTTAATTGGCTAGTCCATGAGAAGCCAAATTTTCAATCATCAGTTTATGAGATGGCGGGAGGGTCCACCAGGACGTGAAACGCTAAGGCGGCAGGAGGCGATCGTCCAGGCGACTGCTTCTCTGCGCTAGGGTTAGGGTTTCATCACTCCGGGTGGTTGGAATACAGTGAGGGACAGGGCGGCGACGGCGTCCCCCTGGGCTTAGGCTGGTGTGCTTGCGACCCCGCGCTCTGGAGAGGTCTCATGGCGGGGGAAGCAGGAGGAGGAAAGGATGCGGCGAGGGGCAGTAAGACGACACCGAAACAATCTGCAACGGGGGCGGTGGCGACACCGGCGAAGAAACATGATGGATCTGCGTCGGGGGTGGCTGGCAAGTCCCCGGAGGAGTGCAGGACACCGGATCCCACTGCAAGCCTTTCGGCTAGATTAGGAGGTATGGTCCTCATGGATAAGGAGGAGGAGGGTTTTGTGTTTGAAGATCCAAGTCCACAGATCCGCAAAGATTTTCGCTGGTCAGCCGTGGGCAAGGTATGCTCCCCCCATCCAATGAAGATGTCAGTCGTAGAGAAAACAATGCCAAGGGCATGGGGTCTGCACAGAGAAGCAAAATTTGCAGAGATAGGACCAAATATCTTTGAGGTTCACTTTGGGTCGGAGGGGGATTACAGGCATGTCATACACAATGGCCCATGGCAGTTTGACTTCAGCGTATTGGTGATGAAAAAATATGAGGGCGATAAGCGGCCATCGGAGATGATATTTGATAAAGTTGATGTCTGGGTGAGGATTGCTGATTTGCCGCCTGAGAAGAGAACGGAAGCTTTTGGCAAAGCCCTGGGTGACTGGTTGGGAGAGACGGTCAGGGTGGATGTGGATAAAGAAGGTATGGCTCGGGGTCAGAACTTCAGGATCAGAACGAGGATCTCTATCTTTGAGCCGTTGGTTAGAGGCATCTTTCTGAAGAAGAACAAGGAAGACAAGGAAAAGACATGGTTTGACTTCTACTATGAGAAGGTCCCGCATTTTTGCTTTGATTGTGGAAGATTGGTCCATGTGGGAGGGGAATGTGAGCCCCCGGTGGATTCAACATCACAGTGGGGGGGTTGGTTAAGGGCATCTCCGGGGAGGAATAATTACGCAAAGAAGGGTCATGACTGTGAGCAACAAGTAGCAACAACAGTTTTGGTGGCTCTCACACTAGTGAGGCTGCAAGGTACAACAATGATCGCCCCAGAGTTAGAGACTTACCCACCAAGAGGAATCTGCAGCCTGATTTTTCCAGGACATCTGATGGGCGTACGGGGGAGCGATCACAGAACAGGGGGACGGAGGTTACCAGCCCGAACAAAGTGGGGGACAAGGGTGCTACGCCTCGTGAGCGTGACCTCAGAGAGAGTCTAGAAGCTCGAAGAGAATCTGACCTTAGAAATAAGCTGATGGAGCAAAAAAGTGGCGGCCAGCAGGGTTCGAGGAAGGAGACAGAGGGAGGAGACAGGAGGCAGGTGAGAATGGGTGGCCAGAGCAAAACATACGAAGAAGGCGCTGCTTCCGGGTACCATGCATACCCGGGTCGGGTTAACCCACGGGGGGGGGGGGACCCGATATGCATGTAAACAGTGCCAGGCGCAGGGGCTACTACGTAAGGAAGGAAAGGAGAGACGTAGGTGACGGCCACCGCCCGTACTATTCTGCATGGAGAGAAGAAGGCAATAGGAAACGGAGGCCAAGGCAGGTTTGGAGGGTTAAAGGAGACTCAGAGAGACTGGGTAGCGAGGATGAGTTCATTCGCGAGACGAGGCAGAAAACGACCTCATGTTTGACCGCATCCAAGACAGAGCTGATCAAACGGCGGACCCTGTGGAACAGGGCCGCCGAACGTCATGAATCTCTTGGCCTGGAACTGTCGAGGACTAGGGTTGGACTCGACAGTAGGTGAACTGAGAGACCTGATTCGGTCGTACAACCCAGCGGTGGTCTTTCTTAGTGAAACAAAAAAGCATTCTAGGGCGATGGAGAGGATGAAATGGAGTCTTGGATTTAGATGTGGCATGGCTGTAGACTGTCAAGGAAGAAGCGGAGGACTTGCTTTGTGGTGGAGGGATAATGTGCAGGTCAACTTGAGGCCATGGAGCCAGTATTTTGTTGATGCAGCAATAACTTATGAGGGTAAATCCTATAGATTCACTGGTTTCTATGGGGAACCAAGGACGGAGCTACGAAAGAAGTCATGGGATGCAATTCGGTATTTGAGGGTGCAAGATAACTTGCCATGGATTTGTGCAGGAGATTTCAACGAGGCCATGTTCCAAACGGATCAATTTGGAGGAAACAACCGGAGTTTCGTGCAAATGGAAGACTTTCGAGATTGCTTGGCCAACTGCGGCCTTGTTGATCTTGGTTTCTCGGGTTATCCTTTTACTTGGGATAATAAACATGATGGAACGGAAAATGTTCAGGTGAGACTGGATAGAGCAACCTCTAAGGAGGGCTTCCTTGATCTTTTCCCGGAGACGACGGTGGAACATGTGATGACCGAGGAATCTGACCATCAAGCTTTGCTGATACGGGCTATGGAGACAGCTCCATCCCGAAGGCCAGCCGGTGACAGGCCCTTTCGCTTTGAGGAGGCGTGGACCAGGCACGCAAACTATGACGAAATGGTGGCGGACGCTTGGGCATCATCGGACGTAGGAGAGCAAGGTGTGCATGCATGCATGCAGAGGCTGAGTCAGGTCACGGGATCCATGCAGCGGTGGGCTCGATCAGTCTTTGGTTCGATACAGCGTCAAATAGGGAAACTTAAGGCCCAGCTTGTTGCGGCCAAAGCGAGCGCCATGGTGACGGGGTGTTCACCGGAAACCCGGTCCATCGAGGAGAAGCTTAGGGAAATATATGTAAGAGAGGAGTTGTTCTATCGTTAGTGGTCAAGGGTTGATTGGCTCAAAGCAGGAGATCAAAATACCAAATACTTTCAAAACCGTGCGACGCACAGGAAGAGGAAAAATACAGTCAAGGCACTTGGGCGTGAAGATGGATCGAGATGCACGGTGGATGATGATATGCGAGAGTTGGCAGCCTCATTTTATGAAAGACTGTTCACATCTGATGGGTCGGCTGGTACTCATGCTCTCTTGCAAAACATTGTACCCTTTGTTACGGCGGAGATGAATCAAAGGCTGACTGCAGCCTTATCAGATGATGAGATTGAGCGTGCCTTATTCCAAATGGGGCCGACGAAAGCACCTGGTCCGGACGGTCTACCCGCTCTGTTTTACCAAAGACACTGGTCATTGGTTAAAGATGATGTATGCAAGGCGGTGAAGGATTTTCTAAACGGAGCGGCCACGCCGGAGACGTTTAATGATACATTTATTGTTATGATTCCGAAAGTTAACTCACCGGAGTTAATGTCCCAATTCAGACCGATCAGCTTATGCAACGTGTTATATAAAATAGCCACCAAAGTGTTGGCCAACAGGCTGAAAGGCTTACTCCCTGTGTTGATTTCAGAAGAACAAAGCGCATTCATCCCGGGGAGGTTGATCACGGATAACGTTTTTGTGGCATATGAGTGTGTGCATGCCATTCGTAATAGGAAGAGGAAGAAGCCATTGTGCGCGGTTAAACTTGACATGATGAAGGCTTATGATAGGGTCGAATGGATCTTCCTCGAGTAGGTTCTGAACAGAGTGGGTTTTGAAGCTCAGTGGATTGCGATGATTATGCGATGTGTGACAACGGCGAGATTCTCAGTGAAGCTTAATGGTGGCTTATCTAGGGGTTTTGCCCTCTCGAGGACTCATGACGGGTGATCCGTTATCTCCATACTTATTTCTGCTTTTGTGTAGAGGGTTTTCGCACTTCTAAAAAGAGCACAAGAGGAGAAGAGAATCAAAGGTGTGTCATTTGGGGTATCGCCCGAGTGTGACACACTTACTATTTGCCGATTTATAGCATTGTTTTTCTTGAGGGATCCTGTGATAACATGATGGTGTTGAAGGACATATTGAGGCAAGACGAGGAGGCCTCGGGCAACGCATTAACTTACGTAAATCAGCTATCTTCTTTGGAAAGGGCACTCGTGATGACATGAAAGGACAGTTCACAGTAACACACTGGGATACACAATGAAGCCCTTGGGGAGCGATACTCGGGTCTGCCTACACTGGTAGGAAGATCAAAAGATGGCACTTTTAAATATGTCTCCGAGTGTGCCAAGGGAAAGGTCAATGGTTTGAAGGGCCAAGGGCTCTCTAAGGCCGCGTGGGAAGTACTTGTCAAGTCCATTCTTCAGGCCACACCAACTTACACCATGAGTTGTTTCCACCTCACAAAGAAAATGTGCCGGAACCTGACTTCAATCTCATCAAAATTCTGGTGGGGGCGACAAATGGTGATAGGAAGGTGCACTGGGTATCATGGGAGAAGATGTGTGAGGCAAAGAGGGATGGGGGGCTGGGCTTTCGGGACCCGGAAGCTTTCAACCAGGCCCTCTTGGCAAAACAGGCTTGGAGGATCTTACAATATCCGATTTCGTTATGTGCACGCGTTCTAAAGGCAAGGTACTTCCCGGAGACCACTATCATGTCAGCAACATGCCCCTCGGGTGGATCTTTCACCTTCTGAAGTATTTTACATGGCCGTGAGCTATTAAGTGAAGGACTTGTATGGAAGATCGGTGATGGTTCCAGTATCAACATCCACCATGACAACTGGATCCCTAGGAGTGGGAGCATGAGGCCTCTAGGAGCTGTTTATGTGCAAGGTGTGACAAAGGTGATAGATCTTATGGTTTCGGCGGGAGATGCGTGGAACACGGCTAGACTTGATGACATGTTTTCCCCGGACGATGCGCAAGATATAAAACAGATAGCTATTGGGGGCCCAGAGACGCGAGACGTCTTGGCTTGGAATTTTACCAAGAATGGCAACTTCACGGTGCGGTCTGCCTATCATTTGAGGATGACTTTGAACAGACTGAAAGCCGGACGGCCGGAATCAGCAAGTTCAGTAAACAAGCATAAGGGATACTTGGGGCTCTGGGAGACCAATGCCCCGGGCAAGGCGAAAATCCACATGTGGAGGATTATTAGAAATGGCCTGGCTGTGGGTGTGGAGTTGCAACGGAGGAAGATCAAAGCGGGAGTGTTTTGTGCTGTATGCGGACGTGACGAAACTATACTGCATCGCTTCTGGACTTGCCAACATTCGGTCCAGTTTTGGCACCAGCTCAACTCAGAAAAGGGAGTTATGGTGGCTGCCCCACCGAGTTTCACATGCTCTTAGAGCGAGTTGGCTAATTGGCTGCTTGGGTGGTTTGCCGAGGCCCGTGAGGACGAGCGGCAAGCAATGATCCAGGCGGTCTACGCCTTATGGCTGGCACGCAATGAAACGAAGGGAGGCAAGAGGATTGAGGAACCACATACAATAATAGAGAGAGTTTGTCATTTTATGCAGGAATGGAGGGAGGTTCATAGCAAGCCGGAGCCGGGACCAAAAGACCAAACCATGCAACGGTGGTCACCACCGGTCGAGGGTTGGATCAAAGCCAATACTGATGGAGCAACATCGAAGTTCGGAGGCAAGAGCGGAGGAGGGGTGGTACTATGGGATCATCACGACGCTTTTCTGGCAGGAGCTAGCCATTTCTTCCCTCATGTCATACAGGCCGAGGCGGCGGAGATCAATGCATGCAAGCGAGCTCTTCTCTTGGCGGTGGAGATAACGTGCAAAGGATACATTTGGAACTGGACAGCCAGGCTCTGGTACAGATGATCAACGCCCCGGAGAGGAATTTGGCGGCGATTGGCCCCTGGGTGGACGAGATCAAGACTTTACTTCGATCGTTCGATGATTTCAGTGTTTCGTGGGTGAGGCGTTCTGCAAATGTTGCCGCGCATAAGGTAGCTAAGATAGGTGTAGGAGATGAAATTTGTAAGGTTTGGCTAGGATCACCACCGGACTGCATTTTGGAGGTGATCGCTAGCGAGATTCCAGACTCTTTTTTCTATGAATAAAAGCGGCGGCGTTAACCCTCAAAAAAAAAGTTTATGAGATGGCGAATGGATGCTATCCAAAATAGCGTCCAGGGATTGACGTCATTAGCATGTGCGTCCATACAGGGATGCTGTTGTTGACCGCGTCCTTACTATATTCAAAATTTCCATTTATACTTTATTACTTTCCTAATTACTGGATTATTAATTACTATTAATAAAAATTTTGGTATTTTACTGCTTCAGGAATGATATTGATATATATTTCGAATAACTTGATGAAATGCTCAGGTTTTTAGCATTCAGTGTTGCACAGTGCACACAATTTTTTTTAGGGTAAGTGCACTCAGATCTTTCTGTGGATGTTAAGAGAAACTCCACACGCCATCCCATTTCATCCGCCGCCGTCCGTTTGGGTCACCGTGGATAAAAGTGCTCGCCCAACGCGCCGACTCATTTCCAAAATGCGTCCGCGTGGACCCATTTCCAGCCCAAATTTGGGCCTGAAATCCGTCGGGACAGACGCGAAGCGGACGTGCCGCGCATCCTCTCAGTTGAAAAATACGAAAATAAAAACTATTAAAATTGTTGGAAAGAACAAAAAAAAAACAGGCAATACCTTCTTAAAACCATGAAAACCGACAGGCCCAACGGTACACACCATTAGTGGCGGGACTCATGGCATCCTCCACAACCCCCGACACATCACGAGTCTCCAAATGTAGGGAGCCAATATCCTAAATAGATTATGTTCTTGCTATTCTAGCCTTTCAGGGCATGATATTGATTCACAATTGTTGAACCTGTCAGAAAATATGCAACTTATATTCCCATGGGGCCATAGGTCAGTATATAATATATATTTACATGTATAGAAAATATGCATGAAACCCCTTATACAATGGGATAAATACAAAAGGCTACATGACTTTATATACAGTAATCTAACACCTCCTCTCCACTGAAACTCATAATGGATCAACAACAATGAGTTTTGAGAGATAGAAACCATGATGCGCTCTAGTCTAGTCCTTTGTGAAGAAATCTGCCAACTATAACTGAGAAGGCACATACTAAAGAGCAATAACCTAATCCTGCACATCGACGCACAAAAAATGCATCAACACCACTCAGCCTCTGCACTCGAATGGGAAACTGCAATATGCTTCTTCATCTTCCAGGCAATGAGAGAGCCGCCAAGAAAAACACTGTAAACAGAAAGTGAACGGGATCAGAGTGATCACTAGCCAACATAGCATCTGAATAGGCCTGAACTTGTGATGAGCTGGAGTGGGGGAGGAACAAGCGGTGAGAGACCGTACCGCGCAAATATTGAAGAACACGAAGGAAGTGACTGTAGTGATGAAGTGGGAGTATAAATAAATTGACTCAAAATATGGACATGATAGGAGATATCTCACTACAAAAAAAATACACTTCCGTGATGATACGTGTTTGTCAAATTAGGTCACGTTTTTTTTCATGCATGTACATCCATGACAAATTTATGACAGAATCAAGATAGTCATACCTGTGATGTCGTAGAAGTGTTCGATGACATTACCAAGATTATCATCACGGAAGTGTCCACTTCCATGACGATAAATCGCGCGTCACAGAACTGCTTTCGTCAAGGGTGACCGACACGTGGCATCCACCGTAACGGAACGCCGTTAAGTTATCGGGTCGTGTTTTGGATCCGATAACCTATTAACAGCCCCGACCAATGGGGATTTTCCACGTGTAAAATCATCATTGGCTGGAGGAAACACGTGTCGGCTCACCGTTGTGACAGATGTCATCCACTCATTGGACAGAAGGCGCCTATGATACGTCAACACATGGCATGACCCAACAGAGGCCCATTCCTGTGAAAAGGCCGGCCCGTTGGACTTGGTCAAAAGGTGGCGGGCCGGCCCATGGAGAGCCTGTTAACGGCATGTTCGCATATAACCCATTTACAGCCTGCTGACCCAAGGCCCATTACGCCATATCCGAATTAGGCCCAAGAGCGCTATCCGGCCATCCAATATGATTCCAAATTGCCACTTCGGCCCATGTATGGCCCATGACGTCTTCTTCGCCCATATAAGGCCCTATGTAACTCTTGGCCTATTAACGGCCCGTGGTGAAACGGCCCGCAATGAACAAAGGTATCACTTTACACCCACTAACGGCCCATGGTGAAATCGCCCGAAATGAACGAAGATATCACTTTATACCCATTAAGGGCCCGTTATTCGATTGGGCGATTCCAAAGAATGTTATCTTCGCCTTCTCGGGCCCATTTATTCTTAGGCTCATTTCAAAGATTCGCTTATTTACGGCCCGTTCTTCGCTATTTTCAGCTTGTGGGCCAAATTAAACCGTGGTTACATCGCCCGTTTGTGGTCCGTTAATACATTGGGCCGTTTTCATAGAATCATCAAATACGGCCTATTAACGATGGCCCGTTATGGTCATACGGCCCGTATAAGGCCCATTGATGATACGGCCCGTAGAAGGCCCATTGTTTCTACGGCCCGTAGAAGGCCCATTGTTTCTCTGACCCGTAGAAGGCCCATCTTTTTCTCGGCCCGTAGAAGGCCCATCGCTTTCTCTGACCCGTAGGAGGCCCAGTGTCACTACAATAAATAATAGCCCATGGTTATTGTGGCCTTGTTCTAAAAAGAACTGCACTAACTACAAGTAAACAAATAAACAAGACAACAAGGAAATAAATAAGCAAGCAACTTATGCTAGGCTATCACGGCTGTTACACATATTACATCCACTGGGCATCAAAGTTCGCCACGAGTGCAAATATAGGGAACAAAGCAGCATATCATATACACTGGTTGTCAAAGTTGGCGACCAACGCAAATAAACGCCGGAGCAAAACAAATCCAAAACTGAAACCACTTCAGAAGATCTCAAGAAACAATATCCTGGGTACCCATAATGTCGGCAAGATGCTTAGCAAGCTTATTAACTTTCTCTTGTTTGGCGCTTAAATCCTCCAATACTTGTTGTTGCACCGAAAATATGCATCTGAATTCTGCAGGACTTCCTTAGTCCTTGACTTCTGTCGCAAGACATCTCGATCGATGTCTTTCAACTTGAAGTTGAGACTCAAGAAGACGAACTGATTCAGGCAGCGAGTTCGAAGAGCTTGTGCCAGCAGTAGTGGCCAGTAACTCAAGCACTACATCAAGACAGGACTTTTGGGTTCCCTCACTATCGTCAAGATAGTTTTTAGCAGCTTTCTTGGAGACCAACAGGGATGTCTCACAATCTTGAACCTTATCTGCATTACTTCCTTTACCATTGGATAACGCGGCTTCGTTCTCCAATATTTTGTCCGCATTCTAAAAGAGAAACAAGCGCACACATCACATGTTTACTATGTTGTATATGAAACTCATTTTGGTAAATGAGTTCAGAGTAAAGTGGACAGGATAACAAATGAAACAAACATATATCTATGTGCCATGGTCACTTTATGGTCTATATAATTCTAGTTTTTGTTGCCAAATCAAGATAGAGACACAATTCAAATAATATTTGTTCAAGACAAAGCACAATAGACAGAATGTAAGTGTGGGTAACTATAGAGCAATAACAACACTTATAATGTGCATGACATGAGAACATAACTGTTTATTCAATTGAAACTAAAATCAACATAGAGCAGGTTACAACAAAGAAAGCGCTTAAAGAAACAGGTTTAAAACATACCATTGCGCCATTGGAGTTTCAATTCCATCCTTCAAATTTGAAAATAGTTGGTATGAGTAAATACAGTAATGCAAGAGCAAAGGTGTATGAACCATAGCTACAGAACCTGACCTGAGAACAAATCTTCTTCTCCTTTAAGCGTTGAGTTGGGATTCGGAGTGGTGGTCCTCATGCTTTGGGCACTACAGTTCCCTTACTAATCGCTCGTGTTTGGGTGCTCTGTGGTGGAGACGGTGCTGTGTCAATTGGAACTGGGTTACTATCTGCCGGGGTTGGGGGTTAAAAGGGGTGTAGCTGGTTCTCTGTCCAACTGGGTAGGGGTACAATCTGTGAGAGTCTGGGTTATGCGTGGTGGATCTGGTCCTTGGGCAAGTACAACCGTGGTTCTATCTGCATCAACTGGTAGCACTATCTTTTCTGAAGACCGTGTTGTTACTCCCTTAGATACTGCCATGACGCTCTCCAATTCAAATGGCTGATAAACAAGAAAAGTAATTGAAAGTATAGACATTGTATGATAGACAGGTGCAATGGATAGTGGGGAATAAAAGAGGGCATGAAATAATTCATATTTATGTTGTCTAACCAAACAGGATAGCATGACACAATTTCACATATATGATGGCTAACTAAACAGGATAGCATGACACAATTTCACATTATGATGGCTAACTAAAAAAGATGGAAAGACATAGTTCAAAATATGAGACTATGTAAACAAGATGACATGACATAACTATATAATGTGTTTATTAAATAGGTTGGCATGCGATAAGTCACATACAATCATGGATAGAATGCCATAATTCTAAATATGATGACTGTAAACACTAAACAGGATGAGATGATATAACTATATGATGTCTTTATTAAATGGGTTGCCATGCCATAATTCAGATAGATGATGTGTATGTACTATGTAAACATGATGGCATGATATAATTCAAATATATGATTTATATAGTAAGCAAGTAAGCAGATGGCAATCTATATATGATGTAAAAACTAAGCAATGCAAGACAACATGCATGACATGGGTAATATAACCCTGCCAAGTTTGAGCATAGACCTCAGGGGGAAAATAGGACTGATCATTAGTCTCTAAATCCTCCTCTGAGGAGCTCTCTGTAGCCAGCAATATGTTTGCTTCAGTAGGTAGCATTGTCTGCTCTGAATACCTTGTTTTCACTCCAGATACTTCCATCACCGCTTCAAATGGCTGATGCACAGGAAGAGTAGTTGAATATACAAACGTTGTCGACAAATGGAACACGTAATACAAAAAAATGGTAGCATGATATAATTCACATACATGATGATTGGCTAAACAGCATGGCATTGCATAATTCACATATATAATGCCTTTGCAACAAGATAGCATTGTATAATTCACATATATAATGTCTTGCAACAAGATGGCAATGCATAATTCACATATATGGTAATTAGACACCTAATGTGGCATTCACACAAAGCATGTCTAAACTAATCAAATGGCATAGCAATGCGAGACACCATACGCACGATATGAGCAACATAACCCTGCCAAGTTAGAGCATACACCTCACGGGGGAGGGGAATAGGACTGGTCATCTGCTCTCAATCCTCCTCGAGGAGCTATCGTAACCAGAAGATATGCGTCGAGATAGCATAGTTTGCTCAGAAGACCTTGTTTTCACTCCAGAATTTGCCATCACCGTGTCAAATGGCTGATGCACACAAAGAGCAGTTGAATGTACTAACATTGTTGACGAATGTAATATGTAACGAAAAAAAGATGGCCTGATATAATTTACATATAAGATGACTGGCTAAGCAGGATGGCATTGCAAAATTCACATATATGATGCCTGGCTAAACAAGGTGGCGTTGCATAATTCACATAAACGATGAATAAACTAAACAGATGGCATTCGCACAAAGGATGTCTAAACTAAGCAGATGACATATTTGATGTATAAAGTAAGCAATGCAAGACACCATATGCATGATATAACCAACATCAGCATGCCAAGTTAGAGCGAAGACCTTAGGGGGTAAATAGGAGTTATCTTCTCCTTCTGAATCCCCCTCAGAACAGATATCTTCCTCTCGATTACAATCCAAAATGCGTGGAGGGGGGCTGCCTTTGCGCCTACCATGGAGTGACGTCTGCATGAAATTATATTGCCATGCAAGGCTCGTCTCTTTTGCTCTACATGTTCAGTTGCATTGTTGTTCCATTGTTTACAATAACTGTCATTCATAGGAATAAAATATAGTGAGATTATGTAAGGAGTGCATGCAGAAATCCAGAGTGATGGTAGCAACCTGTGGATAGACCCAAAACCAATAATAGCAGGCAGATAATGGCTTCAGTTAATAAATACAGATAATGGCTTTTTCTTGCTTGTTTCCCACCCAACATGAAACTCATAGTAGACACCGAGATTAACCAGATAATAGATAGATACTATTGATAGCGGCCCCGATATGTACCCCACAACCATTTAAAAACTCAAGTTTGACCATTAGTTTGGAGCTGACTCAGAGTCTAATCGGTGAACAAGACGATAAAGTAGCATGTAATATTAAGCGATGCATAACGTAAGCAGACACGAAAGAGTGCGACCTCTCTTGCGGATCCATGTAGTCCTCGAGGTCATCTGCTCGGTTGATGATGGTAATGCAGTTTTCATGGCTGCCAGCGGCGGGGAAGAAGATCTGAGGCGGCGAAAGACATCTGAGGCCGGATCCTGCTTTGCTGGACCCTTCATTGTTGGAGCAAATGAGCTGGGGTAGACGACGGCAAGAAGAGGACCGGACAAACCACGCAAGGTTTTCTTTGACAACTATCTGTAAGAGAAGTAATTCTGTAAGGGCTCGTTTGAATTGGAGGATTCCAACAATGCAGGGATAGGAAATAGACAAGAATAGGATAGGAATGCACGTGCAAAATAGAGAATTTAAAAACGCAGGATTTCTGCCAATCTGGGTGTTTGATTCACAACAATTGGAAGATCACAGGATGCAAAGAAGCATGGTGAGATTAAGTCAAACCACAAGAAAATGTACGGTTATAATGCTATTATGCTACTATCTCTTAGTCTTGTGCTTCATGCATAGGAATTTGAAAAGGAGGACAAGTTAAAATTAAAATTCCGACATTTTATATTTCAAGGAGACACTAAAGGAACAAATCCGTGTGCTTAGTGGACTATATATATAACATGTAGAGTAAAAAATAGATGCAACAAGGTTTACAACCTCTTTGGCGAAGCCATGTCGATCTCAGCGTGATTGGGTTGGCCGGTGAGGATGCTCCGGCTGACTTTGCTGTCGTAGGAGGGGAAGAAGATCTTAGGCATCCGGAGATGGAGCCCGAGGTACTGCTCCACTGTGATGGAGGGTTTCGTCGTTGGAGCAGCTCCGGTGAGTTGTACGACGCCGAGGCTGAAGCAGGATAAGAGAGACAACGAACAACGTTAACCTGAGTGGAATTCTAATAACATCTCCAATACATGACATAAAATACATAACAACAAAGTGGTTGATGTAAAATACATCAGCCGCTCATCTCTGAACCTAACTATCCAAACTGAACTTAACTGTCGAAACTGAACCTAACTGTCCAAACTGAATTTTGCTGTCGAAACTGAATTTTGCTGTCGAAACTGAACGCACTAGCAAGGTGAGGCTACACGTCGGTCGACTGACTTATTATTCTCTGGTGAGTCGATTTTGCAGTCATTGGATATGAAATCAAGGGTCTGCGGTTCATCTTCAACCTCCATCCCCACGAGCCGCCACCACCACCGCCAAACAACAGCCCCCCCCGCTGGCCGGTGGCAGTCGCCGCCCGCCCGCCAAAACACTCCCCACCACCGTCCGCCCGCCCGCCATCCTCTAAGCCCCGTGCCGAGCTTTTTCTCCGGCGATCCCCACGCCACCGTCCCGCCAACGCCGGCGACCACCGCCCCCATCCTGAACCCTAAGATAGATAGTGGGGTACCTCTCCGTCGAGCCCCCTCCCCACTGCGGCTGGTTCTTCCTTCACCCCGGCGAGCCCACCCTTGAAATCGACGACCCAAAAGTCAATTCAATCGATCAAGTGTAGCCAATCGAGCATGATCGCAAGCAAGAGCAAGAGCGAGAGCAGCAGCGCGAGCAAGAGCAAAGCAAGAGCAGACCAGGCAGGGGACCGAGAGCAAGAGCAGAGCAGCAGCGCGAGCGAGAGATGAAGCAGCAGCAACTCCTACTGATGTGGACGTCACCGCCGAGGGAGCGACGCCATGGAGGAAGTGGCCGGCGACGCCACCGTGGATGGAGTTGTGTCGTGTCGGCTCGGGACCGAGCGCCGACAGCACCGTGAGATCGAATCAAGAAGAAAATGCGGCGATTAGTGTACAACCTCTTTGGTGGCGCCGATTAGGCCGCAGCTTCATCCGAGGAAACGGTGATTATGATGCTCTTCCGGTGGTGCAGGTGAAGACAGCGGTGTGGGAATGGAGGTGGCGCGAAAGACGAGGGGAGCGTCGGGGCAGCTCCTTGGAGGTGGAGGACGGGGTGGCTGAACCGGCGGGATGATGAGATCGATGACAGATCCTCATCCGGTACAGTGGATGAGGGACGTCGAGGTGTTGCTGTGGATGACTGAGGGAGTCCTGGACTAGGGGGTGTCCGGACAGCCGGACTATCATTATGTGCCGGACTCCAAGACTACGAAGATACAAGATTGAAAACTTCGGCCCGTGTCCGGATGGGACTTTTCTTGGCGTGGAAGGCAAGCTTGGCGATACGGATATGTAGATCTCCTACCATTGTAACCGACTCTGTGTAACCCTAGCCTTCTCCGGTGTCTATATAAACCGGAGGGCTTTAGTCCGTAGGACAACATACATTACAACAATCATACCATAGGCTAGCTTCTAGGTTTAGCCTCCTTGATCTCGTGGTAGATCCACTCTTGTACTACCCATATCATCAATATTAATCAAGCAGGGGCGTAGGGTTTTACCTCCATCGAGAGGGCCCAACATGGGTAAAAACATTGTGTCCTCGTCTCTGCTACCATCCGCCTAGACGACAGCTTTGGGACCCCTACCCGAGATCCGCCGGTTTTGACACCGACAACGACGTCGTCGGGGAAGAAGCTCCGGCTGGGTGGCGGATGGAGCAGGGTGTGGGGTTTCGTCGCGGCTTTTCGCGACCTCGGTGTACGGATGGTGGGCGGATGGGATGCCAGTGGGGAACCATGGCTTAGAGACGCGTTTGTCCAAAATGTGGGGTAAGTTACGAAAGTACCCCCCACCGATTTGAGGCGGTTCTTTCGGTTCAGGGGTACCACGGGCATTTCGCGTGTCAGGATTTCACAGGAGGTGGGAGTATTCACGCGCGTTGTAATTTCAGAATAGCAAGGCGCGGGTTGAGATGGATGGAGTTGTCGGAGCACAACGAGACAAAGATATATCTTAAATATTTCGGGCTAACAAGGCGCGGGTTGAAATTTCCGGACAAGCCTAACGTGTACTGTACCAAATCAATGTGCACTATAAATGTCATTCAAAACTTTGAATTCATGTTATGTTCAATTAAAATATTTCGCTACGTGTTTAATGCATGCAGCCTACTACTCAAATGAACGTTTTAGTGCATTCCAAACGTACATACTACCGCTTCAATATGAACTAAATTTGAATAAGATCTACAGTAATGATTGTTGTGAAGTCAAAGCATTTGAATTCGTTTCTCTGTTTTAATAAGATCTATAATCATCATTATTGTCAAGTTAAACCATCATTTGTGTATTATCTTCACAGCACACCACATGATCAGTATCGAGTTACATATGAACTATGTGTACCATATGAACTCTAACTAGATTTTTTGAATCCACTTTATTTTGATTTCAAATCACATTACATTTCTAGCTCTAGCTAGATCTTCATAATCTAAACCATGTCTCATATGTATAATGTGTTTATCACATTATGTATGGTGCCCCGCCCCCTACGCCTACAAGTATTTAGATGTGAGTTGCAAACACCACACATTACCACAAATTCAAATAAAATGTGAGAATGTTCGATATATAGTATTGTTTAGATTGCTCAATATTTAGTTGTAAGCTGCAAACCCTGCACATTATCACAAATTCAAATAAAATGTGAGATTGTTTGATGTATAGTATGGTTTAGATTGTTCGGCATTTAGCTGTGAGTTGCAAACGCCATGCATTATCACATTATGGTATAACATGTGCACAACACGTGTATCACCGCTATATTCATGCATGCAATGTTTAAAACACTATGATCACCCTATTCAAATATATGAATCCGTTTTCAAATCAAATTATGATCTTTGTTAGTCTCTTACACCCACACAGTCCCCTAACCTTTGTAGCTACCACTAACTTTCTCTCATGCATGCACAGGCCCTCCTCGCCCTCCCCCTCCCTCGGCATTCTATCCACCGGGCACATTCATTTTTTTCCTTTAGGTCGTTCTCCCAGAGTCTCCACAACTCCTTTCCGACACACACCGATCGATAAACCTCTCCAGCAATGCCTGCCTACAGCATACACACACAGCTTCAATCTCCTCCTTTATGTGTCCTTGCCTCGTGTCTCTCATATGGTCAGACACACGTGTAAACTCTCACCCCTCTTTTAACTGATCTCACAACCGCACACTCCTCCCCCTATCCAGCTATTAGTTGGGCCTCTCGCACCACCTCCTAGCTCCATTCTCTCTGTCTATCCGTCTCGTTGGGCCTTATTTGCCTCTAACAAATGGACGTACACCGATCGATCTCTCGCTATACATATAGCCAGCTAGGTCCTTATAACTCGTTTTTACCCACACATTGATCGATCTACCTCATTAGTTGTGTCTCTCCCTTCCTCCGACAAACAACAATTGATCTACCGATCTAGTTAGGTTTGCTTACCAAACACATGGTTCCCCTTCATCATCCATGGATGCGTCCCGACAGACCTATCACGCACAGGCACACACATAAACACATCCCCACTCTTATTGATAACATTGCAGTTCCACCCTCAGTTTGTCTAGTAGGCCTCTCCTAACATCTCCGAGAAGCAACTCCATCACCCATCCAACACTCTACCCCTCTCCCTCCCTCTCTCTCTCCTCTCTCTCTCTCTCTCTCTCTCTCTCTCTGTCCCATCATATTTCCCGTCCTTCAGTTATGTATGGATGTCGACCGATCTCCCTCATGACATAGCTGGGTCTCTCCTTCTCAACACATATACGAGTCGTTCTACCTCTATAGTTTGGCCTCTACCTACCCCTCCCCCCACCCCCTCCCCCCCCCACACACACTGATACATCAAGCGCTCTAGTCATGTCTCCCTGCCACACACAAACTTGACATGTGCCCTCTAATGTTTCGGTAGGCCAGTCGCCCTATATCTTTAACTTGCACACACACACGCAATTTCGATGGCTCTCTTCATCGATCTCGCGCCCACCCGTACTTGATGCTCTCTTCGACTCTATCGATAGCTATGACCCCTCCCTCTCTTCTCGTTGATTGCCCGACCCTCTATGTATGATATGAATAGGCCTCCATTTCACACACATTGCATGCAAAATTTTGTTTGAGATGTCATGGACACATATTCCCACAAATAATTCACGAAATGAACCCCCCACCCCACCCCCACCCCCACCACAAAACAAAAAACACTCACGAACGCGTTTTGTACCTCTCACACACACCCACGTAGGTGGGGGACGTGCACGAAGAGAAGAGGTGCATGCACGCGCGACGTATTCCGTCTCTTTCCCAACCACACCAGCGGGTACACGGTGGAGCTCATTTCTGCATTTAAAAAGGCAGCCCACGTAGTAATTTGGCATGTGTACTGGTTGTCCACTTGGTGGAGGGAGGATTGTCTACCACGGGTGAACAAATAAATTGCGACTTGACGCGTTATGTTAAATTAAAAAAGAGGCAAACCATGTGGGGCCTACCTTAGAGGCAAGGCTCTATACACTGGAGTACTTTTGATGTGTCCCGTCAACTCGCAGAATGAGGAGAAGCTTGCTTAGTACGCCGTCTACCCCGCCCACGGGCGTGGTGCCTCGCAGGATGAGGTGAGGCTTGCTCCTCCCTCGTCCATGCACGCGGTGGCTCGCAGGACGAGGAGAAAAATTTACTACTCCCTCCATTTACTCCTCGTCCCTACTACCTTGGTTATAGAGATTATATCATATTGTTTGGGATATATATGTCCTTAGTAGATTTCAATATGAACTACTAGTACCATACTCCAAACACTGATGTATATAGACGTATTTTAGAGTGTACATTCACTCATTTTGCTCCGTATGTAGTAGCACTCTCCCTCGCCCCTCGACCCTCACCCACGTGGTGGACGTGCAGCAATTCATTCGGTCTCATATAGCTAGAATGATATATACTGCACTACCATTATTTCTCAACTTCCCGAAGAGGCGAAGAGCTAATCGCAAGGTTAATATTTTGGAGATGCCAAGCGCAAGGTTATAGGAGAACGAGTAGTAGGTGTCGCATCATTTATAAATATTTTTTTTCTTCAGTGGCACGTACGCAATATGATAGGTTCATATGGAGAGAAAAGGAAACCGCTCCACTATATACATAGTCGACGGGCCAGCCTACACGGTTGCTTGTCAGTTGCTCTCTTCACACTCTCTCGCCCAAAATGACTATGGCCACATCTCTAACATCCCGGCGGATCACGTCCGCTTGGGGAAGGGGTGGATGCTTAGTGTAGATGCGGTGTTCGTCGCCGACGGTGAAAACCCACTGTCGGCACGTCCCGATCAGGGGTCCCCGCCATTCTCTCTCACAAAGCCGGTGAGGTTGCCTTCGTCCCTTGCTCACTGCCACGACGTGGGTAGTTGCCGCCTCCCTCCGCCCTCCTCGAGGTCTAGCTACGTCCCTCAGGTACAACTCCCTTTACAGCCGGCTTGCACCACTGCTCCAGCTGCCCACATCACTCCCTGTGGATATTTCTCTACTTCTTTGCCCCGCACATACCTGATACCTCTACTGGCTTCTACGTATTGTATTTGTGATGAGTTTATGTCTCATCAACTAGTCCTAGTAATCTTATTCTAATCACGCTTCTTCAATTTCTTTGCCACAGGGATGCTTCTCTCGATTTTGGTGAAACTGCACAAAATGATCCGATGGTCAAAAGGTTGCAAACTTCATTTATTAGGAAGCTCGAACGTTGCCAGCAAATTGAAGCATGGTCAGGGTTCACGGTTCAAGGGCTAGGGACTGCATGGATCGTTTTTTTCTTTAGCTGCCTCTATTCCAAAATAAGTGTCAACTTTAGTAGTAGTACAACTTTGTACTAAAGTTTGCACAAAGTTGAGACACTTATTTTGGAACGGAGGGAGTACATATTTGCTATGATCTGTCAATCATTGAGATGCAATAGCATGCATGTTAGTCTCCTTTGTATTTGATGAAATGTTGCAAAGGGCAACCTTGGACGCAAGATACATGTAACAGGAGCTGGAAGTTAATAGCATTGTACATATTTATCTCGCTGATAAATTACAGTACGTACTAGTACTATACTAGTACTTCCTCCGTTCCTAAATATAAGTCTTTGTAGAGATTTCACCATTAACCACATGCGGATGTATAAAGATGCATTTTAAGTGTAGATTCATTCATTTTGTTCCGTATGTAGTTCACCTAGTGGACTCTCTACAAAGACTTATCTACTAGTAATAGCTAGCCCCCACTACTAGGAATTCTCTATCCTCTCCTTGAGCCACATCATCAAAATTGACGTAACCGTTAGATGAAGTAAATCAGTCATAATAGCTGTCTGATCTAGACGTTGAGAGGCTTAGCACTAAGCCACATGCAAGCATGCAGAAATACCGTGGCACATGCATGTGAGTGGGTTTTAAATCACATCAACATGTCTGCATGCAAGCATGCACCGGTAGCATGCATGTAAGTGAGCTTTTAAGTCCCATTAACATGTCAAAAAGAAAAATATAATCCCATTATGCAGTAGGAGTTGGCTGATCTTTTTTCCTTATGTGGGATGATCTAAATGATGATGGGAGTTTATTTAGTTTGGCTACCACATTTGTCATGCGGTTATAGATTTTTTTTTAGTTCTATGAAATCGATAATTTTGCGCAGAGAGATATACCGCTGTTCCGCGGCAACGAGCGGGGACACATCTAGTAATATTTAGGAACGGAGGGAGTACTATGTAAAGAGTTAGGTGTCGCACGGTGATAGTGTGAGGTGGGCCATGTAATCACTGAGCCTGCGTGTTTTCACTGCCCTTTCACTCCTCCGCTGTAAGAATGGAGAAAATTGTAATCTACTACCTCCTTTCGCCGAAAGCGTGGGACATCCAGCAGTCCTACCACCTCAGTAATAAAGACCAATGAGCCGTCAAATCACATAGACCCAGCAGTAAGTTGGACGGACGAAGCAACCATCACTCTTGCGCCAGTGAGAGGTCGCGTCCGCTCTATCCGGGCATGAATGCGGCACCGATTCTTTGGAGCGGCGCTGACCGTTTCGGGCGGGAAGCGTGCGCGGGCGGTGGAGGGGCTTTGGGTGGGCCAGGCTGGTCAAGAGCGGGCGTGGCAGCTATCCGCATGTCCCTACCGGACACGCCCGGAAACGAGAGGATGCACCGACTTTTGCGGCTAAAATCGTACACTATACACCATATCTCTGTAGGAGTATGTCGATCTGTCGCACTCTCTAACACACACACATGCTGTTAAACACACACATGGCTGTTTGTTTCACCCTCTGACTGGTGGGACCTAACGTACTACATGGAGAGAGGTAAGGTGACTAAAGGCTGCATTATTTCTGCACCACTGTGGATAGTCTTACCACCAAAGCCACATGACACGATTATGATTGAAATCCTAATGACTCCCACACACACACACACACACACACACACACAAAAACACGGCATGCCTGTCACACGAATGCAGGAATGTATAAAAGGTTATTTTCCTCTCGTTGCACATAACGGGAGAGTTGTGTAGCTGGTTAGCCTGTTCGCTCATCAAACTTGAGGTCTCGGGTTCGATAACTACACTTGAGCATAAATTTTGCCAGGAGGATTCTTTGACTGGTCAAAATGTTTTCTAGGGTTTGCACGCTTCACACACTCTCTCCAGTATATATATATATACACGCTGGAGCCTCAGCGTTTGTAGTTGCTCTCTTCACACTCTCTCGCCCTCTCCAGATCTAAACAAGACTTCGTTGGCCTCTCTCTCCCCTCACTGCTGCTCAAAGAGCCGGCAGGATCCGTCCGCCGGTAAGGGAAGGTGGCTTAACGCTGTCGCCGTCAGCGAGGGAGGGAATCCATGACCGGCACTGCTGTTCACTTTCCACCCAGCGGCGGCGCGGGAGGGCCTCCAACCCTTCTTCTTCGCCGCCGTCCCGTCGCCCACCGAACCACGCCCCAACTTACTCCACATGCATTGCTCTAGCTGCATGTATACCATGAATCTAGGACGTGGTTCAAAGAGGGAAGGAATGGGGGAAATTAGTGGGAAAAGTTGTATATAGCATGAATCTAGGACGTGGTTCAAAAAGGAAATGAAGGGGGAAAGTTGTATAGCATGAATCTAGGACATGGTTCAAAGAGGAAAGGAATGGGGGAAAGTAGTGGGGAAAGTTGTATCGCATAAATCTAGGACGTGGTTCAAAGAGGAAAGGAAGAGGCGAAAGTACTAGTTCAAAAAGGAAAGGAAGGGACTAGATTTGCTGCGCTCACATAGGGAAAGGTGTCTAAAGATAACAAAACTGGGACCAACACAAATATGCTCCTTGGTTGTTTGTTCTTTGTTGCAACAGACTGTGCATGACCACAGTACATCGGTAGATGCACATGGTGCTGGTGCGTCTACTGTCCAGTGCAACTCATTAGCTGTTGTTAATCTATGGCCCTGTTTGGTTAAAAACTCCCTAGTCCCTACCTGCTTGGTTCCAGGGACTAAACATGGACTAGAGGTTATTAAATGACATGATAAAAGACCATGTTACCCTTAGTAATGAACTAATAGAAACAAGGTGTGATGCGTGGCAGAGGCAACTGTTGGAAAAAGTCCCAAAAATACTCCCTCGGGATCTTCTTTATTTAGTCCCAAATGCCCACTTTTAGTCCCGAAAAGTCCCTCCTGTTTGGTTTAGATGTGACTGACACGGAGTTTTTTTAGTCCCTACACCAAAATGTCCTGTAAACAAACACCTCTAATAATGCATTGGAAAATTGATGCAATACCACGTTAAAAGCAAATTACATGTTTAATGAATTTTATTGTTAATATAATCTCTATGTTAATATTAATCAATGCCACCGCTTGAGAAATGCTACTTGTCTTGCTTTCTTTCCCATTTAGATAAGGTAGATGCTTCTTTTTGTTGGCTTCTGTGTCATCCACCGTTATTGACCACTAATTGTTTCCTTTGCACCTCTATGTAAACAGGGTTATCTACTTCACCTCGATGCCATTGTGACCTTTTGTTGCACTGCACAAAACACTTTTGTTTTAAGAGTGTTTTGTGCAGTTCAACCAAAATGTCACACCGACAACGTTGGTTGATTGCTTGATCTTAGTGGAACTGCACAAGAGGAGATCTTACTTCCTATCCGTTAAGGCGAATTTGGTTCAGATCTTCTTCTTGTGAGTTGTTTGAATTCCACATCATGAGAGGTCAGTACTAGCCTTCTTTCACATGATTCTGCAGTGTGCTTTCATATGTTGTGCTACTTGTATGATAATGTTGCTTGATTTTAGTGAACTGCACAAATGGAGACAAGCCTTCCAATCTGTATGTGCGCCGTAATATCCCATTGAGGTAAGATAAGGATATTTCACAACTGCTGGCCTGTATTTTGCCACTTTCATCAGAAAATTAAGTTTAGTACTATACTTGTGCTCCCTAATTGACATGCCAAATCTTACATTGAAGGCGAAGCTTGTCTGTTATTGAACCAAGTGATGGCGGGGAAGAACAAGCGGAAGAAAAACAAAAATCAACTCCCGGTGCTGTAATGAAGCACTGGAACTGTGATGACACAAGTAATGGCTGGAACGAGCAATTGTTTTGCCACTCATTTGATGCCATACGTAATTATCTCTACTTGTGCAAACAGGGATCTTCTTTGAAGATACCATATATTTTAGTGGAACTGCACAAGAAGATGTTGGAAACATTAAACTAATCGAGGAGTATATAGTAAGCATGGCCACCCCCGTAGATAGCAACAGATGGTTCCCGAGAAGTGCTTCATCTGTATCCTCTACACAATAAGCCTCGTGACAAAGGTTGGTACTCGCCCACTGATTTGATCCATATGATTGAGCTTTGTCATCTCTATTGGTGTTGTGCTACTGTTTAGATACTGTCATGAAAAAGTGGTATTGTCCTTGGGAAGTGCTTCATCTGTGCTATTTTAAATATTTCCTTTCCTTTTTTTTGAGCAAACATGGATGCTAGCTTTTAGTAGTCCTCTTGTCTTTGCACAACAGGATCATCTTTCTCTGAAGAAGAATATGGAGTACGTGAAGTGACTAGTTCCGATTATGCCAGGATGAAGAAGCACTGTCTATCTTCTCATCAGAAGGAGCAGTTGAAGGATGGTTACATTACTCCCCACAAGACCAAACTAACTTCAGCTCAGAAGGACTGACAAATCGCCATTTTTTTGCTGTGATGCGCGAGTACAATGTTGTTCTAGGATTCTTTCTGGTGAGTTCCATTTTTCTAAAAGTGTGCTCTACATGGACCATGTATGTGCCTCTTGAAACTGTCAATTCATAGTACAATTTGCTTTATACTAATCACTTTTTTGTATTTGTGCAAACAAGGGTGCCCAGCTTGATTTCAACGGGAACTGCACAAAATTTTCATGAATACACCGAATCATTCATTTCCACCACAAGAAAGGAGGTGCCCATAAGTTCAAGGCATTGCAACATATAAGGGCGAAATCATACAAGCTACGCACGAATTTGGTTGATTTTGGTGGAACTGCACAAAAAAACAGTTGGTTTATTTAGCACGAGTTGCCATGTCAATGTCCGAACTGATGGCAAACCCTGCCCATTCCACAATCGTAGGCATTTGATATTTTGGAATGGGACAACCTTGTCAGATTTTGCTCATTGATTTTAGCAAGATATGCGTTTGATATTTTCGAATGGGACGCCCTTTGCTGTCAGCAGCGGCGATCAATTTTTTCTTTATTCTTTAGTTGTGAAGTAAATATTGCCTCTGACATGTGAGTCGCTGAGATTCATAATCATCGATTGTTTTGAATGTTCTCTATGAATTGCCAGGCCTGTGTGTTTGATTGCAATGTCTGTAAACGCTAA